>BSBK01000635.1:0-410000 GCA_027943335.1 Chamaecyparis obtusa | reverse complement strand
ATATGGGTTGGGGCCTAGTACGATCGGTCAAAGCTTCTTGTTATGAAGTACGAGGTCTAGTCTCCCCTAGCCCACGTGGTATTAGAGGACATTTTGTGCCATCGTCACCTGTAACATTAAAAAGTTTACCAGGCACACTACAGTTTATAGGGTGTGTTATACATGATTTCTGTAGTCTAAAAAAATAACATAATATAAATATAATAATTACTAAAATTCAATATTTAATTTACTAAATAATAAAAATATCTTAGGGTTGCATAAAAAATATCATAGGGTTGCATATAATTTTGAGAAAATCTCATAAAATCAATGGGAAATCAAAGTGAAGGTTTTGTAATTAGTAACTAATTTCTTTTATTTTAGAAAAAAGAAAAAGAAGTTCAAATAGTAAAAAAAACTTTTAAAATCAATTTTTTTAAATTATTTAAATAGAAACAAAAAGATTATTTTTTCATGTCCTCTAATTAGTCCCTATAACACCAAATGTTTTAAACTAATAAGATTTAAAAAAAAATATTTTTCAATTTATAAAAAAAATTACATCTAAACTTTAGAATTTTGTTCAAATGAAATTAACAATTATTTTTTATTAGTAGAAGCCAAATGATTAATAGCTAATAAAGATTAAAGTGAATGCAATAGTATTTTCTAAAGGGCAAGTACTAATAATATAAATATAATATAATAAATACTAAAATTTAATTAATATAATAAATAACAAAAATATCATAAACATTATATATTCTATTAATATAAGCAAGTACTAATAATAAGGATGAATTAGGAAACCATTGAGTGAATTGGATGAAAATTTGAGAAATACAACATAAGAAATGAAAAAACCTAAAACAAATAGGATAAAAAACTTGAGAAATACTATAATAACAAAGAAGTATAATAGTAATTGCTTTCATAGAAAAAATATGAATTTTTTTTATTTAATTAGAATGAAAAAGTGATTAATGTAACAAATAATATAAATATGATATAATAAATATTGAAATTCAATTAATATAATAAATAATAATGATAATATCATAAACATTATAAATTCTTAATACATGCAAGTACTAATAAGGGTGAATTAAAATGTAAGTACCAATAAGGGTGAATTAAAATACTACTGCATGAATTGGATGAAAAAATGGAAACACAACATAGAAAAACCTAAAAAAAAACATGATCAAAATACTACAATGAAAATGAAGTATGATAGTAATTTCTTCAATATTATAATAACAAAGACGTATAATAGGAATTGCTTTCATAAAAAAATATAAAAAATAGAAAATCCTTAAAAATCACTTTTATAACACAAAATTGATTGAACCAATGGTATTGTAAATAAATAATTTTTTAAAATTTGTTAAATTTTAAAATATATATTATAAAATTTTGAAAGATAAGGTTATTTTCAAAAATAAAAAAAAATAATTTATTTATTTTTATTAATAAAAGCAACATAACAAGGGTGTTGACCCTTACAAAATAGAAGCCAAAGGTTGTATAGTTGGAAGAACCAATAAGCAAGTCTTACAACATAGAAAAAGTTACAACAACAAACTGACTATAAGTCAAGAAGCACAACAAAAGACAAAGCCATAAAAAAATAGAGGATTGACAGTAGATAATGTCTAAAGGCCTAATTTGTTGACCCACTCCTAGCTGAGCCATGAACTCGCAACCACTACTATTTGATAAAATCCAACAATTCTATTTTTTTCTCAAGCTCATTGTCATCCAAGTCTTCATGAAGAAGAATTATAGTCATAGCAGTCGCATACAAAACCCTGCTCCCGAAATTGGTGAAGTTCTTCATTCCCTTATCCATCTTAGGGAGTCGGTCCATTAAGTAGTCTATATTGCCCAAAAAATCTAGAAAATGCCCCATTAGGTACTCAACTTTTCCCTTGAGGGATTCAACTCGTTCCCTAAGGTATGCACAACCAGAGCAAGTATTACACTTTGACAAGATCTCTTCCCTATTAGTTCCCAAAACACCCTCATAGCTATCAAGTATAGATGATTTAGGATTGTTTGCATCATTCTCCTACACTAGATTTTTGGCTCATGTAACATGCTTTGATAGCACATAGGTAGTATGAGAATCCAAAATATTGGGCAAGGTTTTTCCATTATTTTGCAACAACCTAATTTGCAGTTGTTTGTCTTTCCTCGTTCTTGTTTTCTATCTGCAAGTAGAAAAATATTTAGTAATGCCACCATGAACACTCCAGTGACCATGCACCCCTATTGATAGGTCATTATCAACCATGATAGATTTTTCTTTACATAGGGCTAACACTCACATATTGAGGTTCATCCTTCATGTTGTGTTAGTGTCTCAAGTCCCCCCAATTTGATGTTGATATCTTGCTAGTTGATACCCATACCTTTGACATAGGACTTGTTTCTTTCTCCCCTATTAGACATCCCCAAAACATTGTATCTCCACTTGTAGACCCACCCAAATCATCTCTCTATTTGCATGTGACCATTAGCATTATGCTTTCCCAAAGCCATTTGAAATCACTTATGGGCACCTTTTTCCCCATTCAAATCATATTGTGAATGCCAATGCCCACAAATATGTATCACAACATATTTGGGTATATGCACAATGATGGGGGACCAAAAAGGTGCCACTTTGCTTTTTGTTCCCCCATCGACCATAGTGCGTACGGACTAAAGCACGTGCACCCTATAGGGCACATGCGCTATGGCTTGGGTTGCCCAAGCCTTAGGCTTGGGTAATTCAAACCATAGCATGTGCGCCCTATAGGGTAAACACACTTTGTAAAACACTATAAAGTGTTTGCTGTGTTTGGGAAAGCCCATTTTTCTTTCTACAAACTCATGTTTGCAGTGAAAGAGGGCTTCCCAAGTGCGTATGCAAAATCCTTTTTCTTGTTCATTTCATTCATCCATCAATTTGCATAAAAAATGGCTCCACGAAATCATCAAGCTCGATCTGGAAGAAGAGGTAAGTGTTTTTATAGCCCATGCCTCTTATTTGTATTGAAATTTTAGTTTTGAAGCAATTTATTTTGTTAAAATTTATTTTCTTAGATTTAATGTGTAATAAAGATTTTAAAATCTAGTTTTTTTAATTGCCAGGAAGAAATGATCTCCCTGAACAAAATCCTCAACCAAACCCTCCATCTCCTCATGAATAAATGAATGAAGAAAATAACAAAGAAAATGAACCTCAACTGCCTCCACCAATCAAGAAACCTCCTCCTGGAACATAAGAAAATTTGATCAACCAAATTGAAAGAGGAAAAAAATAATTAGAATCTTTAATTAGGAGGTTAAAAGATTCTATTGCTACAAATCTTGGAAGGGAAAGACTTGCAAAATCATTGGAATCAATCTTGACCCACGTAGCGTCAGTTAGTGGGAAACTTAATTTATGGCATGATAAAAGAGAAGAACAAAAACAATATTATGCAAATAAATTATCATATGAGGACATAAAAAAGAAAAAAATCACAAAAGATGATATTTTCAAACTCTTTAAAAAACCAGGGGACACTAATACTGTTAGAACTACAACAAGGAGGTTCCCAATCAATTGGTGCTTGAATGAAGACATTAAAAATAACTTTTGGGAGAGATGGTGGATGGTCTTTGATTCCCCTCCCTGTAACAATCATGAGGTTCTTATATATTGTTATGAACAGTCCCAAGAGATAATTGAGAGGGGGGGGGGGGGGGGGGGTGAATCAGTTATCTACAAGTTTCAATTCTTTATCCAATTAAGTATACTTAAACATAAAGCATAAACAAAATGAAATAACACATGAACACAACACCAATATTTTGGTTACTGGGAAACCCAAATAGGTAAAAACCCCGGTGGGACTTGATACCCACTAATATTCTGTACTAGTGTATAATGATCCTTGTTAGAAGATCCTTAACCCTGTTAGGAGTTTCTTTATAATATATTAAGTACAGTAGACTTGGTCAAGGGTTAGACCCTGTTAGGATTCTTTTACAATTGTCCCTGTTAGGGGAGAGGACACACTGTCCAAGAACACACTGCTCAAAGGGGTGAAGGCTACAACCTTCTATTTAATAGATACACACTATATTTGGATCTTAGTGAACTACGCTTTGACCTATTGTCTGGATCAGTTCCAATGAATAGCACAAGTACTTTACTTGGTCACATAGACCTTCTTTTGATGGCTCAACACTTCACACACTCTGCTCTACTATGCTTAATCAACTATGAACCACACTCAAGCAATCACAAATGATTGCCTATAAATATCTTTCCTCTAAATGATATAATCAAGTCAGCCTATTAGAACCACCTTGAAATCATATTAGAGAAATGATAACAAACTCTAATAAATATTCTGTTGGCTCTACTATGCACGCAACACATTATGGGACCTGTCCAATAAGATAATTGTAGACGCACACTACACACTATCGGCTCTACCAAAACAACTGGATCTTTCTCTGTAAGCTGGATTAACTCATGCACTCTTAACCGAATATCAATAACTCTTCTCTAAGCTTAACTCCAAGGGAACATACCCTAAAGATAGGTGCAACTCAAGAACCAATGAAATCTATGTCGGCTCTTCCGAATAAACACATGAAATTGCTATTGGCCAATAGAGACTGCATAACTTCACTTCTACTCATCAAAAGACTATGCGTCCATAACTAAAACATCACTAACATGTCTCAAACATATATCCAAGCATGCAAGGCTCCATGATAACTGTATGGAAAACCATACACAAAACACTGCCTATTACTCTGTTAGGAACATTGTTGACACCAACTGCTATATAACTATCTGTACTAACAGTTGAGCTCTGTGCCCATGATATCATGTCCATGCTTCATATACTAAAAGTTTACTGCATAAGACTTCCATGCATGCTACTTTCCATATGTTGTCATCAATGACAAACATATAGTCAGTACTAGCCTGCTGGAAAATCTCCAACAATCTCCCCCTTTGGCATTGATGGCGACATGTGGAATGAAAAATCACCACCAACCCAAATGAATAATTATTTGAGAACATTGTCCATTTCCTCATCAAAACTCCCCCAAAGATGAATCCTCCATCTACTACAATATTTTCTAATATTCTCCATTTCCTCAACTATACTATTGTCATAACTGAATGCTGCTCCCCCTTAGTATATTACTCCTCTTTTTACTTCTATTTTTCATGACTTTGTATATTACTCCCCCTTTGACATCAATGGAAAAGGGTGCCATTCATTTAAGCACCAGTACTACTCTTGAGGTAGAGTAGTCAACCTTCCACCAGTTCCTGAGGACTGATGTCTTTCCTTCTTTCTTCTAACAAGAATCTAGGGAGGGAATTACTCCCAAATTCTCCCTAAGATACTCAAAAGTATCCTTAGGCAAGGGCTTTGTGAATATATCTGCCAACTAATCTTTAGTACTCACATAGTCTAAATTGACTTCTTTCTCTGCCACTTTCTCTCTTAGGAAGTGATACTTGATCTCAATGTGGTTTGTCTTTGCATGCATCACAGGGTTCTTTGACATACTGATAGTGCTAGTGTTATCATAGTGAATAACAATAGGATAATCAATCCGAATTCCAAAATCCTTTATCATTTTCTTGATCCAAACAATGGTAGAACAATTCAAGGTTGCTGCAACATACTCCACTTCTGCCATTGACTGAGAAATATAATTTATTTCCTTGCTTGTCCAAGTGAAAATTCTATCACTAAGAAACATTGCTCCACCTAATGTATTGTTTCTTTCATCAACACATCCTACCCAATCTGCATCAGTGTACACATGAAGCTCAACATTTTCTAAATTAGGATACCATAGACCATAATCTATAGTGTCATGCAAGTATCTGAATATTCTCTTTACTGTCATGAGGTGACTTTGTTTAGGTTCTGTTGCAAATCTTCCAACTACGCCAACTGCATTGGAAATATTAGGTCTAGTCTGAGTAAGATATATGAGTTTACCAATCATAGACTTATAAAATGTTATATCTACTACCGGTGAGTCATCTTCTTTTGTAAGCTTGCATCCAGTGATCATAGGGGTTCCTACTGGCTTGCAATCATCCATCTTGAATTTCTTCAGTATCTCTTTAACATATTTTAACTGATTAATAAAAATTCCTTTTTCTATCTGTTGCACATTTAGTCCCAAAAAGTATTTGATAGAAACAATCATACTCATCTCAAACTCATTTTGCATTTCTTTGGCAAATTCAACACTGAGTTTGTCATTACCTCCAAAGATAATGTCATCAACAAATATAGCTACAAGTAGTAAACCTTCAGATGTCTCTCTAATGAATAGATTACAATTTGTTGCTCCTTTCTTGAATCCAATCTTTGTTAAGTATCCATTTAGCCTCTCATACCATGCTCTAGGGGCTTTCTTAAGTCCATAGAGGGTGTTCTTCAATTTGCATACCATATCAGGTCTATTTGATAAGGTGAATCCTTCTGGTTGCTCAATGTATACTTCTTCTTTTAAATCACCATTTAGGAATGCTGACTTGACATCCATCTGATAAACTTTGAAGTTTTTGACTGTAGCATAGGCTAGAAAAAACTTAATAGCTTCTAATCTACTCAGAGCTACAAATGTGTCTGAATAATCAATGCCTTATCTTTGCACATATCCCTTACATACTAATCTTGCTTTATTTCTTACTACTATACCATCTTCATTCATCTTGTTTCTGAATATCCACTTTGTTCCAATCACATTCTTATCACTAGGTCTTGGGACCAGTTCCCAAGTGTCATTCTTAATAATCTGATCAAGTTCTTCTTTCATAGCATCATGTAAATTTGAGTCATTACAAGCATCTTCAACACTTAAAGGTTCAATTTGAGATAGTAAACATACTGCTTCATTGTTAGTTGAGTTCTTTGCTTGAGATCTTGTTAAGACTTTTTCGCTCTGATCTCCAATGATGTCTATCTTGGAATTATTTCTTGATGTAAACTTTTGAAACTTTAGGTGATGCTAACTCATCATCCTTAGGAGTATTTTCTTCACTTGTCTAAGGGTCATTGAATAACACATCAATACTATCAAACATTTCCGCAATAACTGTCTCACTAGTGGGGGGTCTAGGTTCTTCTTCAATCATGGGTGAGTAATCATGATATCTTTCTTGAATCATAAATTTTTCATCAATCTTTACAAGAGCACTTTCTATGATCTTTTCCAATCTTAAACTGAAACATCTATAAGCTTTACTTTTAGTAGAGTAACCAAGAAAAATACCTTCATCACTTCTTGCATCAAACTTTCCTACTGCTTCATCCCTCTTGATGTAGCACATTGTTCCAAAAATTCTGAAGTATTTTACTATGGGAACATTACCAAACCATAGCTCATACAGTGTTTTGTTAGCGCCAGGCCTTAATTGAATTCTATTGATGGTATAGACCTTTGTATTGACCACATCTCTCCAATAGGTGTGTGCAACCTTTCCTTCTATCATAATGGTGTGTGTTGTATGAAGAATGATCCTATTCCTTCTCTCTGTAATTCCATTCTGCTGAGGGGTTCTAGGTGCACTTAACTACCTTTTTATGCTATGTTCTTTGTAGTATTCATAGAATCTGTCAGAGGTGAATTCTCCTCCTCTATCCAATCTCAAACATTTTATCTTTAGTCCAGATTCATTCTCAACCTTAGCTTTGAATATTTTGAATTTATCAAATGCTTCCGACTTATCTTTCAAGAACGCAACCCACATTATCCTAGTATAATCATCAACAAACAAAATGAAATACCTTTCACCATAGTCTGATCTTGTTTGAGTTGGACCACATAGGTCTGTATGAATCAGATCCAACTTGTTCTCTGCTGAATTATGCTTGCTCCTGAATGAATTTCTCACATGCTTCCCCATCACACATTCCCTGCATATAGTATCAATTGGTTTTTCTATGCTAGGTAGATCTCTTACTTCCATAACATTTCTTATCTTTACTATGTTATCAAAATTGATATGACATAGTCTTTTATGCCACAACCAACTGTCATCCACTTTAGCAACAAAACAACTTTCTTCTGAATTGAGTCAAAAAACATTACCTCTTGTCTCTGATCCTGATGCAATCATAACACCATCCTTGTTGTTAATGATTCATTTGTCATCTTTGAACTCCAACTGACATCCTTTTCTAAGTAACTATCCAACACTGAGAAGGTTATGTTTCAAACCATCAACATAAAGAACATCATCAGTACTATTCTTTCCTTCCAAGGTGATGGCCACTCTACCAACTATTGGTTTAGGAGTGTTGTCTCCAAATCTGACCATACCACCATTGTATTTGTCCAAATGAACAAACCTTCCTTTATCACATGTCATGTGATGTGAACAACCACTGTCTATAATCCAGTCTGTCCTTATGTCAGCTTGTGAAATCAATGCTAGCTCTTGATTCTCTTTCTTATCTTCATGAACTATCTTATTATTCATTTTGTCTATAATAGAAATGAATCCAATTTCTTCTTCACCAGATTCTTCATCTAAAACTTCATTTCTAGCATAGTAGCATTCCTTGGAATACTTAGGCTTTTAATCCTTTTTGAACTTTCTAGCTCTAGTAGGATACTTAGATGCAAAGTGACTGATCTTATTACATGAAAAGCACTTAAATGGTAATTGACCTTCATATTTTCCTTTTCCTTTGTTTTCTCTTTTGGCAATCATAGCAATGAAATAATCTAATGTTTTCTCTTCATCATCATCATCAAAATTACCAGAAGTGTTTGTAGATTTCTTACCATGAATTGTTTCTTTGAAGGTTGTTTCGCTCTTTGGTTCTGTCTTCAATCTTGAAATCTCAAAAGCTAAGATTTTTCTGATCAAAGTCTCTCTCTTGAAATTAGATGTAAGCTGCATGGTCTCATCAAGGATGTTGATCTTGCTTTCATATTCTAGAGTGAGAGTGGTCATTAATTTGTCCATAATGTCCTCCTCTAAAATCTCTCCACCATTATTTCTGATTCCAACAACTGCTTCATTTATCCTTTGATTATAAGCTTTGATGTTTTCCTTAGGTAGCATCTCTAATGCATTGTATCTTTTCTTCCATGTGTTTTTGCATGCATCCTTTGCTTGTTTGTCTCCTTCAAATATGTCTTCTAGGTGCTTTCATATTTTGTGGGCTGTATCTACCTTTTTTATTTCTGAAAACTCACCATCAGATAAGGTGCTGACAAGGGCTTCTTTAGCAATAGCATTTTGATGAAACAATTCCTTCTACCTATCAGTAGCATCATCTTGTGCAAGGTCTTTTAGGGTAGGTATCTTGGCTGCTTTGATACTTACATCAAAAACTTCAAAACCAATGCACTGCAAATGGGTCACCATCTTGTTCTTCCAATCAAGATAATTCTCTCCATCGAACTTAGGAATTTATTTCTTGAAGTACACCATCTGATCAACCTCAAGCTATTAAAATTTCTCTCTTAGGAAGTTGGCTTTTATACCAATTGTTAGGAATAGTCCCAAGAGATAACTGAGAGGGGGGGGGTGAATTAGTTATCTACAAGTTTCAATTCTTTATCCAATTAAGTATACTTAAACATAAACCATAAACACAATGAAAGAACACATGAACACAACACCATTATTTTGGTTACGGGGAAACCCAAATAGGTAAAAACCCTGGTGGGACTTGATACCCACTAATATTTTGTACTAGTGTATAATGATCCTTGTTAGAAGATCCTTAACCCTGTTAGGAGTTGCTTTACAATATATTACATACAGTAGACTTGGTCAAGGGTCAGACCCTGTTAGGAGTCTTTTACAATTGTCCCTATTATTGGAGAGGACGCATTGTCCAAGAACACACTGCTCAAAGGGGTGAAGGCTACAACCTTTTGTTTAATAGATACACACTATATTTGGATCTTGGTGAACTGTGTTTTGACTTGATATTTGGATTAGTTCCAATAAATAGCACAAGCACTTTACTTCGTCACATAGACCTTCTTCTGATGGCTCAACACTTTGCACACTCTGTTCTACTTTGCTTAATCAACTATTATCCACAATCAAGAAATCACAAATGACTGCCTATAAATATCTTTCCTCTAAATGATATAATCAAGTTGGCCTATTAGAACCACCTTGAAATCATATTAGAGAAACCATAACAAACTTCAATAAACATTTTGTTGGCTCTACTATGCACGCAACACATTCTAGGACCTGTCTAATAAGATAATTGTAGACGCACACTACACACTATCAGCTCTACCAAAAAAATTGGATCTTTCTCTATAAGCTAAATTAACTCATGTGCTCTTAATTAAACACCAATAACTCTTCTCTAAGCTTAAATCCAAGGGTGCATACTCTAAAGATAGGCACGACTGAAGAACCAATAAAATCTTTGTCGGCTCTTCTAAATAAACATAGGAAACTGCTACTGGCGAATAGCGACTGCATAACTTCACTTCTACTCATCAATAGACTATGCGTCCATAACTAAAACATCACTAACATGTCTTCAATATATATCCAAGTGCACAAGGCTCCATGATAACTGTATGGACAACCATACACAGAACACTACTGACACCAGCTACTATATAACTATTTGTACAAATAGTTGATCTTTGCACCCATAATATCATGCTAATATCATGTCCATGCTTCATATACTAAAATCTTACTACATAATACTTCCACGCATGCTACTTTCCATATATTGTCATCAATGACAAACATACAGTCAGTACTGGCCTGCTAGAAAATCTCCAACATATATTTCTTGAGGAAACTCTATTGTGAGTTTGTACTCAAGGAGGTGCCAAATTATTTTGACTTTCTAGATTCTCAGGGTAGAGGAGAGGGGTCATCATTTGATAGAGTGGGGGCACAACATGACCCTAATGCACCTAGGGTTCCTATTGGCAAGCCATAGGTGGATCATGTTAGTGTTCCTTCCACTGTGAAGGAACATGTAGAGGTGGATAGACTAGGCATGATTAGTGCTCTGACATAGACTCTCATTTAGTGTGCCACTCCTTTAATTGAGGGTGACCATGGTCAATCTTTGAGGGGGCATATTTGTTGGTGATGTGGATCATTGTGCACATTTGGTACAATTGAGAGAGAGGAAGATGATGATGGAATGATGACTGATGATTTTCTAAATATGACATTTTCCATTGACACACATGTAAATATTTTCAAGTTCATTAAATTTCTTTTATCATATTTCATTTATAAAATAATAACTAATTAATTTAGTATCTATTGATTATGATCAAAATTCAAGGCAAGAGTGTCGATGGTGGTGGTAGTGGCAATGATCCTCCTACCCCCTTCTACACATCATCATCAAGTCCACAAGTATGTATCGAATAAAACATTTTAATTAATATATTTGATTATTATTTTATTATATGAATGATTGTATCATAACTTATTGTGCATGTGCATTAGTTCACTGGTGGACCATCGACATTCACAATAGACATTGAAGGGCATCGTGCCACTTTCCTTGAGGTATCTTTATTTACATGTTAATTTGATTTACTTGATTATATTTAATTAATAAATGAATGAATAACTAAATTACTAGACAAATTATGATCAAAATCCAAAGGCAAAGTGGTCATTGTGGTGATCACATTCTTTCAGCTAGCTTTGTGATGACATCATTGAGTCCACAGGTATATACATGTAATAATGAATTATAATTAACATGTCAGTAGTACATTCTTATATGAATGGTTGTCTTATAAATTTCCATGTACATGTGCACTAGTTTAATGTTGGAGCTTTGACATCAACACCGCACATCAAAGGACATGGTGGAACCTTCACAGAGGTATCATTTATTCATTAGTAGGGTTGTAAAAAATATATGTAATCTTGATAACTACATAATGCTTTTGTTGTTTCATTTTCAGTTATTGACATTAGAGACTCCTCTTTCTGTTTATGATACTTTGGATCGTGGAGTAGCTGCAACAGTAGCTAGTTTTGAAGCATTGACTGAGGTATGAAAGAGATCACTTAATTTTAATTGTTATTTTAATAATTTGTATTAAATTTTATAATGACATTCATGTATGTATTTTAATTATTATTTTGATTATTTTTGTAGGGACTTATAACTCCAGATCGTCAGCATGCACCTTCGGTTGCTGAACATCATGACTATTTGCTAGCGGTAAGTGAATATTCTATTTTATGTCATTGTATAATTCAATTTTGATGTATATTAGTTATTGATGCTTAAATTTTATTTTTTATCAACTCGAGCTACAGAAGAGTCTAGACAGGAGGACCAGTGAGCCCACTCGAAAGACTACATCATCCACTGCATCTCCATCGACGTGACAATCGAAGACAGCTTAGGATTTTTTTTCTTCCCCTAGCAAGAAAGGACTAGATTAGGGATATAGATTGTATGCCTATATGGCATTAGTGGACATATTTTTTGTATATTGTGGGTGGTCCCACAATAGTGTGTCCCACTTTTTTAGACATGTTGATTTTTGCTGAAATAACACATTTTTAATAAAATATGATGATTTAAGCCTTGAGAGGTTCCATTAGAAGGAATTAATTAAAAATGGTTATCTCAAAGCCTCTTAGATTGAAAAAACATTGATATAACATCTATACTCCTTATTCATACCTACATTGCAGTCTCCTTCACACGTATTAAAATGCTGACAAAAAATCACTTTGACTTTATGTTTTGGTGATCAAATGAATCCATTTGAAAAACCTATCTATGTAGTATGATGCTATTCAGAACAAGCTTTCTAATGAATATAATTTTAATACATATTAAGTTCATTATCACTTTTAAATATTACTTTAACTAAACATAGGTTGTTTGGTCATTCAACAACCTGTCTCTTCAAGACTTTGAGAAAAATAGTAAATTAGAAAAAAAAATTTATGAAAAATATGTAGGAAAAGAGTATTTTTGTTACCTTTCTATAAAAAAAAAGAAAAAATGAATTTCGATGTACACAGATCAAGTTAGAGTGATCCAAGTGACCTTATGTCTAAATTATAGTTATTGTCACTTTAAAACTTATTAAACTATGAAATATTGACCCAAAATGAATGAAAGCCATTGCATCCTTTAGATATTGAAGTTACAAATATAATCTTGAAAGAGTTACATCATTATCATATTTTTAAAAAAGTTATGTTGATCCAAGTGACAGTAGGTCCTTAAAAACATAGTTTTTCACACAAACCACTTTTCGAAGGAGAAGGAAAAATGAATTTTTTTATTTTTTTTTCAATATATTTAGAAACTAGAAAGAAAATTTTAAAAGATTCTAGTTTACATCATCTTCAAATTCCTAATGGTTTTGTGGCAACACGTGTTTGAAAGTGAAGTTTTTCTCAGAATGTTGATCTCTGTGTCAAAGTTGGCCAAAAAATGGGACACTCTATTGTGGGACCACCCTTGTATAAGTGATACGTTGTACATATATTCATTTGACTTTGAGGAAGCCAGTTTAATTGTATTGGATATATTCAATGTATGACATTATTGGACATATATATTTGGCTTCATGCCCTACGAATTTTTTTTTTTTTATGTTTTAGGTATGCAATTCATGTGTTTGGTGTATTGATGTATACTAATTTATGTTTATGTGGATGTCTTATGCTTTGTAAATTTCCTATGAAATGGATCTAATTAGAAGAATATTCCATCAATTCGACTCTATGACACTTCTAGATATGAAAGCCCCAAATTGGTCTTAAAAACCCCTATAAACTAGGGCTCTCTCAATGTATGACCTCCGAACACCATACCAACCAAATGAAAGTTGTTCCACCATTCTTATACCATCTACAGATAGATTCGATCATAAAATGACCACCTCCAAGGGCTTGATTCTCTGCTGCTATACCTATGGCTTCATTTCAATGACCCTTGGTCACTCCTCAACCCTAACAACTCCTCCAATCAATGCCCACCTACAAAATCCTTCTCATTCTTGCATTCAAATTTTTATAATGCTATAATAAAATGATTGAATCCATCCTTGAGTGACAGTAATTAAAAAAAGGGGATGGATCATTCCATTTACATCTTAAAACAAGATAATTCCCAACACTATTTTTAGACCAATCAAAAGGAAATGCACCAAATCAATGAAACGACTATAAAATAGATTCAAAAGAGGTGTTTAAAATGTATCTCAACCATGAACAGGTATGGATTTAAATGATACATCCAAAAACTATGAGAGATTGCAAGAACCCAAGTGACCCTGCTGCCTTCATTAGGGTGCTCTGCACCAGTTCTTCGATACAAACCACACTATCTAGTTGCCCATATTCATTCAATAATCTTAAGAAAATATCAACTTACATCTTGCATGAACAAACTACAAAACAAGAATATAATACATTTTTGCACTCATCCTCCTGCTCGCACCTTGAGGGACACTTCGACCCAGAGTGGTCGATAGTGTTTGAGTGACTCAGTGTGCCAAACAAGTTTGTCAGTAGCATTTACCCAACTATTTAGAGTTGTTGGAATAGATGGTTTGATACTATGACCGACAATTTGAAAGATACACAATGTTGCTCATTTCGACTGAGGAACACTGTGAGTTTTGACATCAACCGAGAATGTGTTGCAAAATATAAATGACCTTGAATCTCTAAAAATTGAGACAAGTTATTATAGGCCTAGGAAACACGGTCCCATAGCACCTAACAATTTTATTCCACCCTATACGAGCTCTAAGATATGACCCTATAAATATTTTTGATTTTATGCTAAAGGGACCTTGAGGGACAGTTTGGCCCGGAGTGGTCAATAACATTCGAGCGACTCTTTGTGCCAAATGACGTTTCCATTGGCATTTACCTGACTATTCAGAGCTATTGGAATAGACGGTTCGATGCTACGATCGATGGTTTGAAAGATATACACTGTTGTCCATTTTGACTGAGGAACACTTCAATTTTTGACATTGACTGAGAATGTGTTGCCAAAAATAAACAAGCTCAAATCTCTAAAAACTGAGATAGGTTATTGTAGGCCTAGGTGACATGGTCCTGTAACACCTGATGGTTTGATTCCACTCCACACGAGCCTTGAGATAGGACCTGATAAAGATCATTAATTTCATGCTGAAGGGACCTTGAGGGACACTTTAGCCTTGAGTGGTCAGCAATGTTTGAGTGACTCTCTGTGCCAAAAGAGGTTTTCACTAGCATTTACCCAACCATTCAAAGCTATTGGAATAGATGGTTCGATGCTACGACCGACGGTTTGAAAGATACTCACTGTTGTCCATTTTGACTGAGGAACACTTTGAGTTTTGACATCAATCGAGAATGTGTTGCCAAATATAAATGACCTTGAACCTATGAAAACTAAGATAGGTTATTGTAGGCATAGGAAACATGGTCTAGTAGCACCTAATGGTTTGATTCCACCCCACACGAGCTCCAAGATATGACCCGATAAAGATCACCAATTTCATGCTAAAGGGACCTTGAGGGACACTTCAGCCCGGAGTGGTCAGTAGTGTTTGAGCAACTCTCTGTGCCAAATGAGGTTGCCACTAGTGTTTAACTGACCATTTGGAGCTATTAGAATAGATGGTTTGATGCTACGACTGATGGTTTGAAAGATACACACTGTTGTCCATTTCGACTTAGGAACACTTTGAGTTTTGACATCAACTGAGAATGTGTTGCCAAATATAAACAACCTTGAATCTTTGAAAACCAAGATAGGTTATTGTAGGCCTAGCTGACATGGTCTCGTAGCACTTAATGATTTGATTCCACCCCACATGAGCTTCAAGATATGACCTGGTAAAGATCACTAATTTCATGCTGAAGGGACCTTGAGGGACACTTCGGCCTGAAGTGGTCGGTAGTGTTCGAGTGACTCTCTATGTGTAATAAGGTTTCCACTAGCATTTACTTGGCCATTCAAAGCTATTGGAATAGATGGTTCGATGCTATGACCGATGGTTTGAAAGATACAAACTATTTTCCATTTTAACTAAGGAACACTTTGAGTTTTGACATTGATTGAGAATGTGTTGCCAAATATAAACAACCTTGAATCTCTAAAAACTAAGATAGGTTATTGTAGGCCTAGGTGACATGGTCCCATAGCACCTAACAGTTTGATTCCACCCCACACAAGCTTTGAGATAGGACTTGGTAAAGATCATCAATTTCATGTTGAAGGGACCTTGAGGGACACTTCAGCTTAGAGTGGTCAGCAGTGTTCGAGCAACTCTCTGTGCCAAACAAGGTTTCCATTGGTGTTTACTTGGCCATTTGGAGCTTTTGGAACAAACGGTTCGATGCTACGACTAATGGTTTGAAAGATACACACTATTGTCTATTTTGAATGAGGAACACTTCGAGTTTTGACATCGACCGAGAATGTGTTGCCAAATATAAAAGAAATTGAATCTTTGAAAATTGAGACATGTTATTGTATACCTAGATGACACAGTACCGTAAAACTTGACGGTTTGATGCCACTCCACACAAGCTCTGAGATACGACCCTATAAAGATCACTGATTTCATGCTGAAGGGACCTTGAGGGACACTTCAGCCCAGAGTGGTTGACAATGTTGGAGTGACTCTCTATTCCAAATGAGGTTGCCATTGGCATTTAGCCGACCATTGAGAGCTGTTGGAGTAGACGGTTTGATGCTATGACCGATGGTTTGAAAGATACACACTGTTATCCATTTCAACTAAGGAACACTTTGAGTTTTGAAATCGACCAAGAATGTGTTGCCAAATATAAATGACATTGAATATGTGAAAACTAAGAAAGGTTATTGTAGGCCTATTTGAAAAAGTCCCATAGCACCTGATGGTTTGATGCCACCCCACATGAGCTCTGAGATATGACCCAATAAAGATCATTGATTTCATGCTGAAGGGACCTTAAGGGACACTTCAGCCTGGAGTGGTCAACATCATTTGAGAAAATCTCTATGCCAAACAAGGTTTCCATTGGCATTTACCCCACCATTCAAAGTTGTTGGAACAGACAGTTTGATGTTACGATCGACGGTTTGAAAGATACACACTGTTGTCCATTTTAACTGAGGAACACTTCAAGTTTTGACATCAACTGAGAATGTGTTACCAAATATAAATGAGATTGAATCTTTGAAAGTCGATACATGTTATTATAGGCCTAGGTGGCATGGTCCCATAGCACCTAACGGTTTGATTCCACCTCGCATGAGCTTTGAGATACAACCCTGTATAGATCGTTGATTTCATGCTGAAGAGACCTTGAGGGAGACTTTAGCCCAAAGTGGTTGACATCATTCAAGTGACTCTCTATACCAAATGAGGTTTCCATTGGCATTTACTTAGCCATTCAAAGCTTTTAGAATAGAAGGTTTGATGCTACGACCAACGGTTTGAAAGATACACACTGTTGTCCATTTCGACTGAGGAACACTTTGAGTTTTGACATTGACTGAGAATGTGTTTCCAAATATAAATGACCTTGAATCTATGAAAAATGAGATAGGTTATTGTAGGCCTAGGAGACATGGTCCCATAGCATCTGATGATTTCATTCCACCCCACACGAGCTCTAAGATACGATCTGATATAGATCATCAATTTCATGTTGAAGGGACCTTGAGGGACACTTCAGCTCGGAGTGGTTAGTAGCGTTCAAACAACTCTCTATGTCAAATGAGGTCACCACTAGCATTTACGCAACCATTTATAGCTATTGGAATAGATGGTTTGATGCTACGAATGATAGTTTGAAAGATATGCACTATTGTCCATTTCGATTGAGGAACACTTCAAGTTTTGACATCGACTGAGAATGTATTGCCAAGTATAAATGAACTTGAATCTCTAAAAACTGAGACAGGGTATTGTAGGCATAGGTGACATGGTCCCGTAGCACCTGATGGTTTGATTCCACTCTGTATGAGCTTTGAGATATGATATGGTAAAGATCATCAATTTCATGTAAAGGGACCCTGAGGGACACTTCAGCTCAGAGTGGTCGAAAATGTTCAAGTGACTCTCTATTCCAAATGAGGTAATGGCATGGTGGAGTATGGTGTGAAGAAGAACCAATGTAATGATTTTGAATCAAAAAACATAATCAAATTCTTTGCAACAATGAATCTATGCGTGGAATAGTCAGTGTAACAGTGCATTCATATGCTTAGATAGAGGGTATAGTCAGCGTTTTGGATTTGAAAAATTCACAATGAAGTGACTCTCCCACCAATGTGGCTACTGTTATTGGTGGGATAGGTTTAAATATGTATTTTTATCCTTGTATCATAGTGTTTTTATGAAGGGATATGCAGATGATGTTTTGGGAAGTGATAGAGAGGTGGTAGTTTTTTGATTGAAGGGAGTCGATCTTGCACCAGTCACTTGGAGAGAGAAGGACCTTAAGAATAGATACATTTCATGATGGATTATTGTTTTATGGGATCAAAATGATGTGTTGGAACCATTGGTTTGATCTGGAGATAATGTTGAAGGTCTTTTTGAATATACCCTAGTTGTGTGACCCTAGATGCAAGGGTTTGGTGGATAGAAGTGTAGGTGAAGGATGAAGCCTTAAAACCTTGGTAATATTTTGTTTCTAAATATTAGTAAAGACTATTCCTTGGTTGGGAATCAAGGGGATGAGTATCTTTGTGATTTTCTTTAAAAATGAGGGTGAATTAGGGCTATTTGGTGGGTGCTAGGTTATTGGATCGAACATATGGTCCAAAGGAGTCTACCTTGAGAGTTGGGAGGATTTAGAGAACCTAAAAGGGTATCTAAATCAATGATTATTTTCTAGAGTTGTTTGGGAAAATTGGAAGAAAAAGGCTGATTTGTGACTGGTGAAGGCTACAAGCCTAAAGGGTTGTTGGAGTGCATTGGTGGAAGATGAGTTGACTAGACTTGGTGGGTTGGTGAAACATGATATACGGACCATGTTAAGATGTTATATGGTGTTAGAATCAAGGTGGAAACCCTATTTGAATTTTTGACATAATGGAGGCTCTATGTACATTGCGAAGCCTAGATCGGGGTCCTTGTGTGTGGTGTCAAGATAAGTTAGAATAAGAGATCAAAGGAAGTGAACTTGTGCCTAGATCAGGGTCCATGGAATATATAAATATACAATGCTATATAAATATACAGTGCTATATAAATATACATGATATATATGCACATGTATTCAAATAGATTTGACATTACAATATTTTGTATCTCTATTTAGTCTAGTGAACCAATTGGATCTTCCCTACCCTTGATTGTCTCAAGTATTGCCTCATGGTCTGACTCACGAACCTTCTAAAGAGTTTTATTATGTGGTCTTCCCCCATATTTGATCAAGTGGACATTTGATGCAATGACCAGGTTCAAATAATGAAGAATCTTTCTGTGTGTCTTCTAGTCCTCGAACAACCACAACCTATGGCTCTTCATAGCATACCACCTAATCCACATACCAGTTACAACCACTTCTCCTATAGGGTATTATAATTATTCACCACTAATAACTGAGTGATCCAATTAATTTTTTTCCTCAACACAACAACACAAATAATAATCTATCCCTTCTTCATTGTCTTCAGGAGCAATAACAACAAAAACATGGCCTGTAATGATATAAACATAATGAGGACATTAGTTTACTGAATATTTATGATAAAGTAATAAATTTAAGATTATTTGTATGTGAACAATTTACTTGGTTGTACTAAATTAGATATATGATCAAAGTCAATGGATGATTCCATTTCTATCAGTTGTAGTGATTCATGGGGATGATAGTAGGTAAGTGGGCTCAAAATACGTGTATACCATATGTTACACTCGACTTTTTCTTACTCTACGTTCTGTATCATCTTAAAATGGAAGCACTTCCATGTTAAGAGAATTTATCCCTCTGAGTGAGTGGTGTGGGGCCATGTTAAGCACCTTGATTGGGTCTTTGCATGTATCTGGTTGTTTCCCCCTATTCTGCTTCTCTCCCCTTTATTTCTAGCCTTTTCCAGATAGTTTTCTCTAAGAATCTGGAGTTTCTAAATATCTGGGTCAAAGATGACCTGGTAGGGTCAAGGACAACGTAGACCTTGATCTAGGTTAGAGATGACCTATGCCCTGACCTAGGGCATTTTCTACCTAATCCCTGACCCCAAGTCCAATTTTTAGATTCTGAGAGTTCCGGGATATTGGGTTTCAGAAAGATTTCTTTTCTCGCTTTTGTGTTGGCCATTTTGGGTTTTGAAATGGTAAATCATTAAATTGCATTTAATTTTGGTCCATTTCTAGGGGTTAAGGTTAATTGGGATTTAATTCTTCAATGTTGGGCTTCTCTAGAGGTTTTTTCCCTAGATCACTATAAAAGGAAGCCTTCCTCTCTCATTTTCTCCATCTCTCAAGTGCCATCAAGTTTTGCAATCAAGTTTCCATCCACTCTCATGATCAAGCCATCAAGTTTTTGAGATCAAGCATCCAAAAGAAAGCATTTCATCAAGAATTATCAAGGAAGAATTCAATCCCTCTTGTCCATTGAATTTCTCTTTTGAAGATCAAGGATTCAAGCATTCAATCCTTTGAAGGGATTTGGTTCAAGCATTCAAGATTCATCATTCAAACCCTAGATCTATCCATCATGGTGGTGTGATCTTCCTTCAAGATCCTTTGTTCATCTTCAAGATCCATTCATTCTTCTCTATCAAGGTGGGTTCCAAGCATACAATCATGGAGGTTTTGGATTTACATTCATGGTTTTGATTTACATTATTGTGTTCAAGCTTTCATATCAATATACTTGTTTACATTTTAAATACAATTGCATATCTATTGAATATCATAACTTTGTTGCTAGATCTACTTCTAGTACTTGCTAGCATTCTATATTTCAATTCTATTATTAAGGTTGATTCCAAACTAGGGTTTGACCAAGGAAAACCCCTCATACAAATAAATAAAAACATTTTTCTTGCAGGTACAGGTATAGGACTACGAATCAGAGCTTGGATCTTAATACCCTTTTCGCAGAACTTCCAAGATCCGCGAACAAATTTTCTGTTGGTGTTGTTTTAGGTCAAGGATGACCTTTAGTAGGGGGTAGGATCCTATCCCAGGGTAAGACCTTGCCCTGTTATCTAGGTCAAGGACTACCTACTTCTAGAAAGATAAATGTTTTCTAGGTTTTCTCCATCTCAACATTTCCAGTCTGAAACAGGTTGCAGAATTGTCTGAAACTATGCACAGACATCAGAAATCAACATTTTCTAGATATTCCCTATTTTGAGGTGAGTATTTTCTTTCCATTTATCTCAGATTTCAAGTATATACCTTTCATAGTAGATTATAGGATTTTCTCCTTTCTTCATATTCTCCATTGTTTGATTCTTTTGTGCATTGATCACTTTCTTGTGATTAATCCATTTGGATCTTTCTTTTTGGGAATTTGGATTAAGGATAGGTCTTATATTCTACCCCTATTCAAATTTAAACCCCATTCATAGAGGTGGATCCATTTCACTTATATTCATTTTGGTGAACCCAATTGTTAGGAATGAATGCTGAAGCCCTTGGCAGTCATTCTATAGTAGTGGTTGTTGCATTCATGACTATGATTGTCATTGATGTCAACATAGTGATATTCTGGAGTTTAGCAGAAAAGTAGGCACATTTTTGTTTTGCACACATGTTATATTGTAGATTGAGTTATGTGCAGTTGATGGTATGTTCTTTGGTGTGTTATTATCCTATGGTTAAGAGTGCATAAAGAAATTCATTTATTCATGAAAGTTATAAGCATTTTGGTGGAAGCAGTATTCTAGCAGTATTCCTGTGTAGTGGTTTTTGGTAATCAGAGGATATCTCCTAACCAGGATGGAATCTGATTCTATGAAATTAAAGGGAAGTTTGAGAATCATTGGTGGTGATGTGGTTCATAGTGAAAACTTTGAGGTCACATGATTGGAAAGTTATTGTATCTGGAAGCCGACAATTTTATGTAATTTTGATGTAGCATGTTGAAATTATTATTTTGTATTTGCATACCAACTCATTTGTAATTATTTGAGTGTGGTATAAAGGAAGGAATTTTTTCCTTTTTATTGGAAGAATTTAATAGTTATGATATGAAGTTTTGAAAGTTGTGATATGAATGTATGCATGAAGTGAAGAAAAGAGCTAATTCAGTGATGAAGGAAGACTTGCGAAGTTCAGAGATCTGGATTTGTGATCTTGTGCAATAGAGAGTGCAGTTTTGGCACAGTGTGAAGGAGGTAACATATTTCATATTATTCTATTGAATAATCCTAAGATCTATTGGACAATGAGTTCAGAGATCTTGCCTTGAAGTTGTTTGGGCAGTGGGTCCTTCTATCTTCCATAACTCCTAACAGGGTTAGAATCTTTTAACAAGGATTCAAAATCTCCTAATAGAGATTCATATGTACTGAATGTATTTCATAAGACTCCTAATAGGGTCCATCCTCTAACAAGAAAATTTCATATTAGTGAATCATTTTGTGGGCATCATTCCCACCGGGGTTTACTCTTTGATCAAGAGGTTCCCTAGTTAACATATCTTATGTTATTGAGTCATTGTGTATGGTTATCTTTCTATGGTTGGTTACTGCATTAATTATATGGTTTGAAGCTATTGAAGTTGATATTGAAATTAATGTTGATAAATGGTTTAATTATTAGATAACTGATTCACCCCCCCTCTCAGTTATCTTGGTGGTCTTTACTTTCTAACAATTGGTATCAGAGCGACAGGTGCTTGAAAGAGAAGTTTAACAACTTAAGGAGATCTATGGCAAATTTTAGGAAAGAAAGCCCTAAGTTTGATGGAGTAAATTTTGACAGCTAGAAAGAAAAGATGAAGACACATCTCTTGTGTTTAGGACTAGGTTATTGGTTGATTACAAAGAATGAAAGGACTAGAATTGAAGAAGACAATCTTGAAACAAGTTCTAAAGATGAGGTAGATCTATTTATGTGTAACATACTTGCAAGAGAAGCACTTTTATCAACACTTCTGGAGAATGGATACAGTCAGGTAAAAAGTTTAACTAAATCTCATGATATTTGGAAAGCTTTACATTCTACTTTTGAAGGTGATGAACATGCAAAGAAAGCTAGGTTACATAATTGGATTTGTGCATTTGAAGACATAAGAATGATGGAAGATGAATCTGTTAGAAGCTATATTGGTAGAATGTCAGAAATTGTTGTAGGAATAAAGTCATGTGGAGGTGAAAAGACAGAGAATGAAGTAATATGGTAGATTTTGAGAACATTGACACCGGTATTCAGGAAGAATACACAAATGATTGAACAAGTGATACCTTGTACACCAAAATTTTCAAGAGAGACCCTTCTTGGAAGATTGGAAGCAGTAGAGATGAATTTGAGATTATCAAGAGAACTACCTAGAATGGAGACAACATTCAGTGCTCTTAGCATCAGACCTACTTTGTCTAGAAGTACAAGTGTGAATGGAGATTATGCCAGTAGTAGCATATCCAAATTTGATGAAGATAAGAAGATCGAAGAAGGTATTGCCTTGCTTGTGAAAAGAGAACCAGATGGTAAGAAAATCTTTAAATGTTGGACATGTCAAGAATATGGTCATTTTGCATCTAAGTGTCCTAAGAGAGTTAAGAAGTATAGAAACAATTTTAAGCCTAGAAGATCTACTGAATGTTATTATGCAAATGATAAAGAAATTGAAGTAGGTATTGAAAGACATTTGAGTGACAGTGATAATGATAACTTTGATGACATAGGATTTGTAGCAATTAAGGAAAAAAATTCTAAATCTGATATTAAAGAAGAAAAAGCCTTAGTTTCCCAAGTTGAAAAGAAAGCTGATTGGATTATAGACAGTGGTTGTTCACATCATATGACTGGTGATAAAGGAAAATTCATAAATTTTAATGATTATGATGGAGGAGTTGTTAGAGTTGGTAACAATGCACCTTGTTTGATTAAAGGTATAGGATCTATTACTCTTGATGGAAAGACTAATATTGATGATGTTTACTTTGTTGATGGATTGAAACATAATCTTTTGTGTGTTGGACAGTTAGTGGATAAAGGATATCAAGTTTGGTTTACTGAGAAAACTTGTGTGATTAAGGAAAAAGATGGAAATCTAATTGGAAATGGATCTAGAACTAGAGGTAATGTATTTCAGTTGAACCCTACTGAGATGACATGCTTGATGACTAAGATTGATGATAGTTGGTTATGGCATAGAAGGTTTTGTCATATAAACTTTGATAATATTGTGAAAGTAAGTTCTACACTTGTAGTAAGAGACTTACCTAAGATTATGAAGCCTACTAACATGATTTGCAAGGAATGTGTGATGGCTAAGTAGAAAAGGAGTTCATTTCCTATCAAGAAGTTCACATCTACAGAAAAGTTGGAGATTGTTCATACAGACTTGATCGGTCCTACTAGGACTAGAGGATTCTATAGAGAAAGATATTTTATGATTCTTGTTGAGGATTTTACAAGAATGATGTGGATTACATTTTTGAAGAAAAATCTGAAGCATTTGATAAGTTTAAGGTCATAAAGAATAAAGTTGAGAATGAATCAGGAATGGGGATAAAATGATTGGGATCCGATAGAGGTGGAGAATTTACATCTAAAGAGTTTAACACTTTTTGTGAAGTAAATGGTATTAAGAGATAGCTATCAGCCCCTAGAACACCTGAACAAAATGGTATTGCAGAGAGAAGGAACAGATTAGTGACTGAAGTAGCTAGAGCTATGTTATTTGAAGGTGATTTGGCAAAGACATTTTGGAGAGAAGCAGTGAATACAACAGTATATACAATGAACAGAGTACAAATCAGAGCAGACACATACAAGACACCTTATGAATTATGGTTTGGACATGCACCCTCAGTTAAGTATTTTAGAATTTTTGGAAGCAAATTTTATATTAAGAGAGATGATGATATAGGAAAGTTTCATCCTAGAAGCGATGAAGGAATTTTTCTTGGATATTCTTTGAAAAGCAAAGCATATAGATGTTACAATAAGAGAACTAAAACTATTGTTGAAAGTGAAAATGTAAAAGTTGATGAGAAGTTTAAAATTTAGGAAAGAATGCCTTATTATGAATCTGATGAAGGAACTAACCCTCAGCCTAACATTGAAACTACTCAACAATTTTTTGAGACTGACAGTGAATTGTTGAATGAAAGTCATGCTGAAGAAAATAGAGAAGAATCTACATTTGAAGAAAGCTTAGTGACTATGACACCTAACAGGTATATATCAAGACATCATCCTGTTGAGCAAGTTATTTGAAGATTGGACTAAGGAGTTATGACTAGAAAGAAGGTACATTTATGTTTGATTTCTCAAATTGAACCTAAGTCTACTAATGAAGCTTGTGAAGATGAACATTGGATTAAAGCTATGAAAGAAGAATTGGATCAGATTGAAAAGAAAAAGACATGGAAATTGGTCCCTAGACCTAAAGACAAAAATGTGATTGGAACTAAATGGGTATTCAGGAACAAGATGAATGAACAAGGAGAAGTAATTAGAAACAAAGCAAGATTGGTATGTAAGGGATACTCACAGCAAGAAGGAATTGACTATGAAGAGACTTTTGCCCCTGTGGCAAGACTTGAAGTAGTAAGAATATTTTTGGCTTATGCAGCATTTAAGAAATTCAAATTGTATCAGATGGATGTGAAGTCAACATTTCTGAATGGTGAATTAGAAGAAGAAGTCTACATTGAGCAGCCTGAAGGTTTTCCTTTGACTCAAGAAGGAGACATGGTATGTAAACTAAAGAAAGCATTGTATGGACTAAAGCAAGCACCTAGAACTTGATATGCTAGATTAGATAAGTATTTGTTAAAATTGGGATTTACAAAAGGAACAGCTGATAGTAACTTATACACAAAACAAATTGAGAATGGATTGTTAGTTTGGGTTTTTTTTGTTGATGACATTATTTTTGGAGGAGAAGATGAAGCTAGTGACAAATTTGCTGATGAAATGAAAATAGAATTTGAAATGAGTATGATTGGAGAAATGAAATACTTTTTGGGATTAAAAATAACACAAAACAAAGATGGTATCTTTATAAGTCAGACAAAGTACTTGAATGATTTATTGAAAAGATTCGGTATGGAGAATTGTAAACTATTTGGAACACCTATGGTTATAGGACATAAATGATCTAGTAAAGATGAGACGCTAGAAGTTGAGCAAAAGAAATACAGATCTATGATTGGTGGATTGCAGTACTTGACACACACTAGACCAGATATACAACATTCTGTTTGAATGGTAGCAAGATTTAAAGTTGAACCTAGAGAGTCACATTATGCAGTAGTAAAAGGGATACTAAGATATCCTAGAGACACAATGGACTATGGACTGTGGTATGAAAATTATGATGATTTTACCCTATGTGCATATACTGAAGCCGATTGGGGAGGCAGCATTGATGACAAGAAAAGCACTAGTGGTGGAGCCTTTTTTCTTGGAGGAAGATTGGTTTCTTGGTTGAGAAAAAAGCAAAATTGTATCTCACAGAGTACAACAGAAGCAGAATATGTAGCAGCAGCAAACAATTGTAATCAGATAATTTGGATGAAGTAGATGTTGATGGACATTGGAATCAACTTTGATGAGCCTATTGTCATATATTGTGACAATACAAGTACAGTCAGTATGTCTAAAAATCTGGTTTTACATTCTAAAACAAAGCAATAGAGATCAAGTATCATGTTGTAAGAGAGAAAGTGGTAGATAAAGAAGTCAGACTGGAGTACATAAGCACAAAGGAGCAGATAGTAAATATATTTACTAAGCCTTTACCTAAGGATACATTTGAGTATCTGAGAGGTTATGCCCCAACCTACTTTTGAGTAATGATGCAGTTGGTTGAATCTGTCCAGTGGTTTATGGCCTATCTATTTTTTGGATTGGATGTTGGTACTTCCTTTATGGGGAGTATGTGTATCTGAACTGAGTCATTGAGGACTCTTGTGAATGTATTTTTTGAATAGTGTCTTTTGACATTGAGCTATTGTTTGACATAGTGATGGAATTTCTATCATTGATGTCAATGGGGGAGAGAATCATGAAAAACATTGAGGAGAAAGATTGAGAGAGAGATTGAATAGGAAAATGAAGCAAGATTTGATTGATGATGAGAAACAGTGCAGTTGAGTAGCAGTGATTGGATTTTTGGAACATTGGATGTTTTTCATCTATGTTTCCATCAATGCCAATGGGGGAGATTGTTAGGAATTGTTGGTGTAATTAAGTATTTACTAATTACACTTTACTTAAGTTTACTTAGGATAATGCATTTGCATATTAGTTGTCTTTGAGACACTTAGGAGTTTGCATTTCTTTTTAGCACATGGTTAGGAGAATCTCCACTTTAAGTGTGATAGTTGTCATCACATACCTCTTTGTGTGTGAGATCCACCTTTAGTGCTCTTATCACATTATCATCCTCTCATGTTGCACATACTTTCATGTACAATGGAGGATGATCCACCTTTGGTGGACATGTGATTCTAACATGTCTAGTTGATAGCTTATCATTTGCATATCTTCTAGTTATCATGCATTGCCTATATATTAAGGCATTCCTACATTGTATGTAATCAATCATTCAATCTATTATTCATTATTTGATCATTTGATCATATCATATTTTGTCTCTCTTGAGCTTCTAGATCTTGGTTTCTACTCTTTGCCTAAGGCAAATTCTTACATGGTATCAAAGTGATATCAAAATTCTTACATGGTATCAGAGCCATAGGAGTTTCATTGCATAGCCATTGGAGAGTGATTGATTGCTTCAACTTTTGGAGGGCCATGAACCAAATCTAGGATCAGCATTTTGTGGGAGCGTTTTGAGCAAGATCGGATCTAACCATTGCATTCGGGTGGCTGTTTCCATAAATTTTGACTATAAATTTGCCTATGTTAGGCAAAAGTCAAATCTGAGGCAAATTTCTTTTGCAAATCGGACCTTTTAGGCCTAATCTACAATTTGGGTAATTATTTTAACAATATTTCCTTTAGATCTGAATTTATTTTTATTTCCGTCAATTTTACGAATCTGCATTTATTGTATTGGATCTGGAAATATTTTTTAGTCTGCATTTATTGTAAATCATTTTTCCCAATCTAGAAATATTTTTCTATTTTTGGAATATATTTCGCGGCAAAATTTTTTCCATATTTGGCTTAGATGTTGTACAGTTAGTGCAAGTGAAGTCAGCGACCAGGGCCGTACAATGGATTGAACAAAGCCCTAAATAATCGACCACAATCCCTAACAAGGCTGGGTTTCTCATTTTAGTTTTATGGTGGGCAGCTTGCACTTATTAAGGGCTTCTATGCCCATCCTCCATCAAATGTGGGATTAAAACCACATAGCTTGAGTGGTTCTCAGCTCGGTCTGCGTGGGCAGACCCCACAGATCGGTTCACAACACCTCCCACTCGATCCCTCCTCCACATGGCCACCAGGTCCCTCCTCTACAGCTTCGCTATGAGGCACCACCTCCGACGCCCACCTCCACCAGTTTCTTGTAGGCCTTTGTTGGTCTTCGGCTCTCACTCGGGCTGCTGGCCACTACTGCTACCGCTCAATCCACCCAAGCACCTCCGCTTAGGGTTCCAACATGGGTTTTCAGCACTCAAACCTCCACTTAGGGTTTCAAACACTACCCTCCTCTGCCACTGGGATCTACCCACAATGCCACTATCACCAGCGCTGCAACCCTAGCCCTCAGGTCCACTCCCAACGTAGGCAATCAGAGCGCCTCTCAACCAACAACGGTCCATTCAAAACCGAACACGTGGCGCCAGCTGGAAAAATGGTTTTTTTTAAAAAAAAATTTGCATTTTTTCATAGTTTTTCAGTATTAAACTTGACGGCCATCTAGCCGTCATCAAGGTCATTTTTTTTCTTTGGTGTGACGGTAATCAAGATGTCAATTTTAAGCCCATGCTTGCATCACAATTTTGATATGTTAAATTTGATGACCATTTGACCATCAAAACTAGGCATTTTTGAACTATCATGATGGTAATTTGAATGTAAAATTTAATCTTATAAAATAGGTGACGTCAGCAGCTTTACAAAATTTCAAGCCCTCACCATTTGTAGTTTGGATTTGGCAGTCCAACTTTCAGATGCCATAACTTGGTCATACGGACTCCAAATTAAATGCAATTTTTTTTTATTTTGGCTAGAATTTCGTGAACTTTTTAGTGGTGGTGTTATTTTCTAGTTTTGGATTACGGATTTTGTAGAAATTGCAGTTTTTGGTGACTGTACCTGTTTGATCCCTATTTTTGCAACTTCAAAGGCTTCGTACGGGCTCATACAAACACATTTTCAGGTGAATTTTTTTTTGAAAGTGCATAATTTTTTGTCTAATTTCTAGATCTGATATCAGTTTGGAGAAATTCTAAGTAGACATAGTACTTTCAAAATATGGTCTATTTTGGCCTATTATGGCACTTGTAATTGATCAAATCCTTAAGCAATCTATTGGCCTATCTTCTTGAGTCTGCTATAGCTTCACATTTGTAGTTGTAAATATGAAAATTAGAAGTCCACTTTGATCAATTTTGTCAAGTGGCAATTGTACACACACTAGCTATAAAGTGCCAAAATCATCATTTTGGGGGGGGTTCTTTGATTGAGTAAATTGGGGGGGTGTCTTGTGTGTTGGTGTCTCTCTTTTTTGTGCTCTTTTCATTTTGCATCATGGGTTCTATTGCAAAATTAACTCCACATAACTATTCTACATGGAAAGATAATGTATGGAGCAAGTTAATGGTTCAAGGTTTAAATCCTTATGTGGATGGTACAATTAGAAAACCCACTGATGATGATACTGCTACAATAACTAAATGGCCATCCAAAAATTATAAAGCTTTAGGATTCTTGAGAGATAATATTTCTACAACTGTCATGTATCACATCAAAACAATAAATAATGCTAAAGAAGCTTGGGATAAATTTGCAGAGTTGTTTGGTAAAGTGGATGAGGAAATGAGATTCACAATTGAGACTGATCTCCTCAAATTAGATCCTAGGAACTTTGACACAATCCAAGATTATCTCAACAAAGTCAATGACTATAGAGCACAACTTGATGATTGTGGAAATCCCATGAAGGATGTGAAGTTGGTTAGTCACTTGTTGAAACATTTCCTCCTGCATATGCAGCTTTTGTTTCAAGTTATAATACTCACAAGTTGACCATGGGTAGTGCCTTCATTAAGCCTTCATTTGAGTCATTTTCAGAAATGTTGGTCTTAGAATAAGAAAAGTTGATAAGTATGGGGATTCTCAAGTCTTAAACTTCCAAGGCATTGGTGGCTAATCATGAGAGTCAAGGCAATCAAAGTCAAAAGAAGAAGAAGAATTGGAAGTCTAAGTCTCAACAAGAAGGCACAACATCAACTTCCACACAACATGACACTTCCACATCACCTCAAAAGGGTGAATCTTCAAAGAAGGAGAAGTGGTTTTGTGCATATTGCAAAAAGGATGGACATGAAGAACACTTTTGTTATAAGAAGGACATTGATGAATTGAAGAATCTTCTTGCTAAGAACAACATCAAATTGCCTTCCAGGATGTCTACCTCAACCTCTTCTTCACCAAATTCAGAAAAAGATAAGGGAAAGGGTCATGCATTTGTCACTCAAAAAGGACAAGCTTTATATGCTTCTTCAAGTCTTGATTCAGGTAGATGGCTTCTAGATTCAGGGGCTTCTCATCATATGGCTTCTTCACAGTCCATGTTTTCATCATTTGAGCCTCGCAAAGGTCCACCTAATTTGATGGGAAATCACACTTACATGAATGTGATTGGGAAAGGAAGTATTGATGTTAGGGATGGACACTTCAATGATGTGTTGTGTGTTACACACTTGACCAATAACCTTCTTTCTATCTATCAAATCGCAAATGGTGCTACAAAGAAGACTATGGAATTTACACTTGATTCAGTTTTCATCAAGGACTTGGAGAGTGGAGTAGGTATTGCTACTGGGATAGTGGATCACTCTTCTCAATTGTACTCCTTTGCAGATTTTGTTCCTCTTGATGACAATGATTCTTCAAAAAGTGATTCTACAGCATATGATGATTATAGTGATGATTCAAAGGAGATTTTTGGCTACTTGAACTTTGGTATTCTCACTCATGATCAAGATCTTGAGCCTTCCATTTCATCTCCTCCTATTGAGACTACTTCTACTCTTGCTCCTGATGATGCTTGCATTCACACAGCCATGGGTTCAAGTGCTTCAGTGCAGCAAGATATTCATTGTATTCCAGACTTGGTTCCATGGGATGACTACTTGATAGACATTACAGGTTTGTTTGTGGAGTCCTATACTTCAGATTTGGGAGACATCATTGATGATATTAATATTCTCTTTGGTGAAGATGATCCTTCTTTAGTTGTTGCGAGGGAACATGTTGACCCTCATATTCATTCTCTACTTGATCATTCTTTCGAGGGTGACATGATTGTGGATACTTTGATACAATAGTTGGAGGAGGTCACTTTCTCTTCAGAGGAGACACTTGGGTCTTTGGTACATGTTCTACATTCATCCTCAGTTGTTCCTGATTTGTCTTTTTCAGCAGAGTGGCTTAGTACACATGATTTGGAGGAGGCACCTTTCAGCTTTGACATGGGGACACTTGAGCAAGTTTCAGAGATTCCATCTTTTTTGAGGTTTCTTCCTAAAGATTGGGGAGGAGGCTTCACCTATACACCTTTGGTTTTGTTTCTTCCTAAGGGGAGGAATGTTGTTCTACACTCATGGAGTAGTTTCTACATCGAGCCTAGAGCATCTACCATTGGTGTTCATTCTACATTGAGGGGGGGGCTACTTGGTCTCTCTTCCACTACTTCTATCTTATGGGGGGGATATTTTCCTCATATGAGGTCTTCTCTCTCATATTCTATTATTGTATTCATCTCTCTTTTTGGGGGAGGGTTTTTCCCATGAGGTTTTCCCTCTTTCTCCACTTTATGAGAGATTGCATTGTTCTTACATTTTGTACATGGGTACCTAACATGGCCTAGTAGCCAGGACCCATCTTGCATTGTGAGCTTAAGTGCATTCCCCTAAGTTGCACTTAAGCGGGGGTGTTGGTGTAATTAAGTATTTACTAATTACACTTTACTTAAGTTTACTTAGGATAATGCATTTGCATATTAGTTGTCTTTGAGACACTTAGGAGTTTGCATTTATTTTTAGCACATGGTTAGGTGAATCTCCACTTTAGGTGTGATAGTTTTCATCACATACTTCTTTGTGTGTGAGATCCACCTTTAGTGCTCTTATCACATTATCATCCTCTCATGTTGCACATACTTTCATGTACAATGGGGGATGATCCACCTTTGGTGGACATGTGATTCCACCATGTCTAGTTGATAGCTTATCATTTGCATATCTTCTAGTTATCATGCATTGCCTATATATTGAGGCATTCCTACATTGTATGTAATCAATCATTCAATCTATTATTCATTATTTGATCATTTGATCATATCATATTTTGTCTCTCTTGTGCTATCTCTTGAGCTTCTAGATCTTGGTTTCTACACTTTGCCTTAGGAAAATTCTTACATGGTATCAGAGTGATATCAAAATTCTTACAAGAATGAATGCTAAAGCCCTTGGTAGTCATTCTATAGTAGTGGTTGTTGCATTCATGACTATGATTCTCATTGATGTCAACACAGTGATATTCTAGAGTTTAGCAGAAAAGTAGGCACAGTTTTGTTTTGTGCACATGTTATATTGTAGATTGAGGTATGTGCAGTTTCTGGTATGTTCTTTGGTGTGTTATTATCCTATAAATAAGAGCACATAAAGAAATTCATTTATTCATGAAAGTTATAAGCATTTTGGTGGAAGTAGTATTCTGGCAGTATTCCTGTGTAGCGGTTTTTGGTAATCGGATGATATCTCCTAACCGGGATGGAATCTGATTCTGTGTAGTTAAAGGAAAGTTTGAGACTCATTAGTGGTGATGTGGTTCATAGTGAAAACTTTGAGGTCACATGATTGGAAAGTTATTGTATTTGGAAGCTGATAGTTTTATATAATTTTGATGTAGCGTGTTGAAATTATTATTTTGTATTTGCATGCTGACTCATTTGTATTTATTTGAGTGTGGTATAAAGAAAGGAATGTTTTCCTTGTTATTGGAAGAATTTAATAGTTATGATATGAAGTTTTGAAAGTTGTGATACGAATGTATGCATGAAGTGAAGAAAAGAGCTAATTCAGTGATGAAGGAAGACTTGCGAAGTTCAGAGATCTGGATTTGTGATCTTGTGCAATAGAGAGTGTAGTTTTGGCACAGTGTGAAGGAGGTAACATATTTCATATTATTCTATTGAATAATCCTAAGATCTATTGGACAATGAGTTCAGAGATCTTGCCTTGAAGCTGTTTGGGTAGTGGGTCCTTCTATCTTCCATAACTCCTAAAAAGGTTAGAATCTTTTAACAGGAATTCAAAATCTCCTAACAAAGATTCATATGTATTGAATGTATTTCATAAGACTCCTAACAGGGTCCATCTTCTAACAAGGAACTTTCATATTAGTGCATCATTTTGTGGGCATCATTCCCACCGGGGTTTACTCTTTGATCAAGAGGTTCCCTAGTTAACATATCTTGTGTTATTGAGTCATTGTGTATGGTTATCTTTCTATGGTTGGTTACTACATTAATTATATGGTTTGAAGCTATTGAAGTTGATATTGAAATTAATGTTGATAAATGGTTTAATTATCAGATAACTGATTCACCCCACCCCCCCCTCTCAGTTATCTTGGTGGTCTTTACTTTCTAACACCCAAGAAGCTTACTCTCTTTCTTTTTGGTGTTAGATTTACCTTTAAGATTAGATTTGGTTTATGCTCTTGCATTTTTAATTCAAAAACACAAAAAAAAAATCCAAACATTCAATAAAATACAAAAACATTTCTTGCATTTCATTTACTATGGATATTTTTAAGATGCTTTGGTGTGTGGTCATGTTCTTTATTACCCTTCTTTTAGCATCTCTCTACCATACATGTGATGTTTATGAGAGTATCTTTCACTTCATTATGTTGATGAATCTTCATTTTGCACTCGCTTATGCTTTTGTGAAATTGACCGATACTAGTCTTCCTACATTCAAAACTTTCATTAAAGATTTATGTGGTAGCCTTATTACTCTTTTGGATTATGTGAAGAATTTGGTAGATGATACATCATCTCCTAATCTTCCTAATCCTAATCCTATCATTCCTAATTTGATTCCTAATCTTCCTATTCCTAGTCCAATGCCTAATTCTCCATCTGTTATCCCTAGTTCTTCATGTACTTATGATGGGATTCAAGCTATAGTTCAGGATGCAGATGTGCAAGACTTCTTTGATTTACCTTATCCTCTAATTCATGATGATATTAAAGGAAAGGGTAGAGAAACTTCTTCAAAACCTATTATTCCACCTTATACAAACTTTACTCATAAACATGATAAAAAATCACCTCCTATAGAAGCTTTACATAATATGTACACTACCGGATATAATATGGTGACTAAACAAGGTTATAGAGGTTTAGGGCTTGGAGTTAATGAGCATGTTATTAGGTTTCCAGTTCATATATCCCCTAAATAGGACCTGCATGGTGTTGGTTGTTCAAAATCTCATGTCAAGGTAGGTGATGTTGATCATCGTCCTCCTCTTCATATTCTTCTCCCTACACTTAACATAGAAAACCCTAATATTTGACAAGAAGTGGCTAAGAAGGTATATGTTGAGTTAATGAATTCCAAGAAAGAAATATTTAGACCTATGTGAATAGATGCTTTATACAAATATTAATGTCCTTTTCATTATAGGAATACACATTTACTTGCTGATTGTAAACATTTCAAGTTATATGTTAGAGAAAGAGCTTCTTTAGGAATTATATCTCACTCTCATGTAGTTTTACAATTCCTTCATGATTTTGATATAGGGGATTCCCCTCCTAATATAAAATATATTTCTCCTCCTCTTGTCTCTAGATTGGGGGGAAAGAGGTGTATTTCCATCCAGTCTTCTTAGGATCCATTAGGTCTTCTATTGGGGCTTAATTGGTATTCTTTCTCTCCTATCTCTCTATGGTTTTTTATTATGTTTATAATCATCCATAGATCTTATTCAAGATATCTTTTCTAAGACATTTGTTTTGCAAAGGTATCCCTTGTCTCTATCCTTGGGGGGAAAGGTTCCTTCTTTCTCTTTGTCTAGGGAACTGCTTTCCTTAGCTTAGTGGTCTTTTTTTATATTTCAATATTATTTCATCATATTGATAGATGTTTTGACTATGGATAACTTTTTTATATGTGAAGATGTTGTCCTAGGTCGTCACTTCTTCTCTATGTTTCAAATTATGTTCTTTATAAACTCTCACCCTTGTTTTGGTGTTAGAGTTGTTTCCCTTATTCCAAAGATTCCTCTTCCTCTTCTTTGTAGGGGGCTTGATGATTAAATCTTGGTTCCCACCTTTTGAAAGATGATATTTTATCTAAAAGCACTCCTCTATGGTGGCGGTCTTGTTGATAAGATCTCTTTCATTGAGGATCCTTTTTCCATGATTGACATATCCTTTTCACAATTATCTATACTCTTGGATGTAGGGCTCAATACCCCTCGCTAAGAATATGGTGTACATTGTTGTTAAACAAGATATCTCCTTGCATTGTGAAGTAAGTATCTTCTTCCTCTTCCTTATCTTGTCTAGTAGACTGCCATGATAAGTAGGGGGGCATATATAGGGTCTCCCTTCTACTATAGTTTTTTATTTTTACATGCTAAATCTTGGAAGGTAACACACATAAGTTGCTAAATCCGGAAAAGACATGCATTTATATGATAAATCTTCCAAAGGTAATGCACACAAGTTGCTAAATCCTAAGGAGACACATTTCCAATATGCTAAATTTATAATGGACATGCATTTTAAATTTTCAAGTATGCTAAATCTTCCAAAGGTAACACACATAAGTTGCTAAATCCTGAGGAAACACGCATTTCATATTCATAGTGATACAAGAAGGTGGATCTATGGGTATTCCAGAAGCTGTCAGAAGACACATTATAATTGAAAGAATAGTTTATGGGTGAACTATCAATTTTGGCCACTTGTTTGGCTCTCCCTCCCTTGGTGATTCACAGTAAGGTGGGCATCTTACTGGGTGAGGTAATCACTCTTTTCCCTTTTCTCTCTTTTTGCTTTCATGCTAGTAGGACGGGATCACAAAGCTATGTAATTTATAATGTTTCTCTTGTCTTTCTTATGTAATCATTTATTCTTTTATGATAGCTTTCCAAATATGATATTAGTATGGGAAATGTTTCTTAGTGAGGTTTCTTATGCTACTTGATTTGGGTTTGTTTTAGTACTAACCCCTCTTTTGTGTTTTTCTTTGTTTTTGCACCCTCGTGCATGTATGTTGAGTTAGAATCCTTGTCTTGGGGACTTGTGTCCTTAGCTAAGTGTATTTTATCTCATTGAAAATCCACTTGGATCTCTTCTTTCTTCTCCTTTACCAAGAGTCTGCATCGAGTCCATACTCTTGCTAAAGTGGGGGCTTATTGTATCGTCTTAAAATAGAAGCATTTCCATGTTAAGAGCATTTAGCTCTCTCAGTGAGTGGTCTAGGGTTATGTTAAGCACCTTGATTGGGTCTTTGCATGTATCTAGTTGTTTCCCCCCTGTTATGCTTCTCTCCCCTTTATTTCTAGCCTTTTCTAGATAGGTTTCTCTGAGAATCTGGAGTTTCTGACTGTTTGGGTCAAAGATGACCTGGTAGGGTCAAGGATGACCTAGACCCTGACCTAGGTCAGGGATGACCTCAACCCTAGCCTAGGGTGATGTCTACCTCATCCCTGACCCCAGGTCCAATTTTTAGATTCTGGGAGTTCTGGAATATCGGGTTTCGGAAAGATTTCTTTTCCCACTTTCGGGTCGGCCACTTCGGGTTTCAGAATGGTAAATCCTTAAATTGCATTTAATTTGGGTCCATTTATATGGTTTAAGGTTGATTGAGATTTAATTCTCTAATTTAGGCCTTCTCTAGAGGTTTGTGCCCTAGATTACTATAAAAGGAAGCCTTCCTCTCATTTTCTCCATCTCTCAAGTGCCATAAAGTTTTTGAGATTAAGCATCTACAAGCAAGAATTTCTTCAAGAATTCTCAAGGAAGCATTCAAGCCCTCTTCTCCATTCAATTTCTCTTTTGAAGATCAAGGATTCAAGCATTCAATCCTTTGAAGGGATTTGGTTCAAGCATTCAAGATTCATCATTCAAACCCTAGATCTATCCATCATGGTGGTGTGATCTTCCTTCAAGATCCTTTGTTCATCTTCAAGATCCATTCATTCTTCTCTATCAAGGTGGATTCCAAGCATACAATCATGGAGGTTTTGGATTTACATTCATGGTTTTGATTTACATTATTGTGTTCAAGCTTTCATATCAATATACTTGTTTACATTTCAAATACAATTGCATATCTATTGAATATCATAGCTTCGTTGTTAGATCTACTTCTACTACTTGCTAGCATTCTCTATTTTAATTTCATTATTAAGGTTGATTCCAAACTGGGCTTGACCAAGGAAAACCCCTCATACAAAGAACAAAAACATTTTTCCTATAGGTACAGGTACATGACTATGAATCAGAGCTTGGATCTAAATACCCTTTTCGGTGAACTTTTGAGATCCGCAAACAGATTTTCCGTCAGAGTTGTTTTAGGTCAAGGATGACCTTCAATAGGGGGTAGGATCCTACCCTAGGGTAAGACCTTGCCCCATTATTTGGGTCAAGGACTACCTGCTTCTAGAAAGATAAAAAAAATTTGGGTTTTCTCCATCTCGACATTTCCAGTCCAAAATAGGTTGCAGAATTGCCGAAAATTGTGCATAGACATCAGAAATCAACATTTTCTAGATCTATCCTATTTTGAGGTTAGTATTTTCCTTCCATTTATCTCAAATTTCAAGTATATACATTTCATAGTAGATTATAGGATTTTCTCCTTTCTTCATATTCTCCATTGTTTGATTATGTTATGCATTCATCACTTCCTTGTGATTAATCCATTTGGATCTTTCTTTTTGGGAATTTGGATTAAGGATAGGTCCTATATTCTACCCCTATTCAAATGAAAACCCCATTCATAGTGGTGGATCCATTTCACTTCTATTCAGATTCTAATTAAAGGTCAATGAAAGTCCTAAGTTGAAGCTAAACTTGAACTTACTCAAGTTCAAGTTCAAGTTCATAAGCCATCATCAGTTATACAGGGTCAATGTCTGCCAGTTTATTTGGTTAGCATGTCAGTCTTTTTGAAGTCAAACCTAAACTTTGAACTTTGTTAAGTTCAAGTTCAAAGTGTAATTCCCAACACATGGAATATTCAGTAGGTTTGTTCTTTCACCCTGTGTAAAGTTTCCTTTTTAAGAAACACAGGTATCAAATTAATTATGGGAAGCTACCGTACAGAGTTACCAAATTTGATGGGACAATTCATGCATGTAAATTGTGGATGTGGTAGTTGGCGGCATGATGAAAAGGGGGGTCATTATTGCAAAAAGTATGGTAATTAGAAGATGTTTTGGGGAATCGAGAAACTTATGCTAATTTAACCTAAAAACAAATAACGAGTGACTTAATATTTTGTATCAATCATTTCTTCATAAATACATTTATTATAACTATCGTGCAAAGATTTATTTAGGATTTTTATCAGTCATATTTGTAATACCCCAAAAATGGGCTATAGTTTCATTAACCTCCTACATCGACATATCGAATGAAATCGACATCAAAGTCCTAACCTAAGGCACATCTAAATATCATCGAATCTTAATTGATTATCTTAAATTCTGCATCGGGGAATATTCCTAGTAATATTCCTAATCATCTTAATTATCTTTAATTTAATGATTATTTGGCGATAAATCACAATTATCCTAAAGTTAATTGATTGAATATGATGAATATTTAATTAATTGATTTAATTCTACCACTTAATTATTTAATTTAATTTAATTGTATTTATTCCTAAGTATTATTATTTAAATTTGACAATAAATCAAAATTCCTATCATTAATTGATTAATTTCTTATTTAATTAATTAAAGAAAGTTGTCATATTTGATGATATTATTTTTTAATAAAAGTTTGATTAAATGATTGATTAACCCATAAATCAATTGTTTTATTTTTCAAAATCAGTTAAGTGGAAAATAAATCACTTTATTTTTAATTAATTTATAATTAAATCATGCACAATCAGAAAAGCAGGCAACTAGAAATTAACAATCAATTTTGAATTTAAACTCAACATCTAATGATGAGTTGGAATTTGATTTAAACTCTATTTTGAGTTAAAGCCTTGCTTTTGCATGATTTTATAAATTAAATATTTTTTTATTTCTGATAACTCAAAAATCAACCTGAGTTTATCAAGAGTGATTTATGGCTTTTTTTCATGCACCTCAAAAGCCCTGGATTCCTATAAAATCAAGGCTCATCTCTTCATAAATCATCTCTCAAATTTGCATCCATAGGAACTCATAATTTTGCGAGCTTACTCTGCCAAAATCGTCTATGAATTGCACAACTATTTTGAAGAATTGGAATTTGGAGAATCAAAGCTTATTGTGAATCAAGGCTCTTGTGTGATCAATTTGGTTTTTTTACATTCATTTAGATTCTTTTTCATATCATTGTTGGATCAATTTCATATCAGTTCATTCTAGTATAGATTCATATCAAGTTTTCATATCATTGCATAGAAAAATAAAAAATATAGATTAAATTGCATTGATTCATATCTAGATTTTGCATTTAAATCCTTCATTTAGGTGTCATCAAGGTCACTGATCTCAATTACAATCTGAGAACATCATACTCGCACCTATTAGAAGGTAGTAAATTGCCTGGTTAGTTTAGCTTTCAATTCATTGCAGCTTTTGTTTTTGCTAACCTCTAATGTTTTACTGAAGTGTTGTGTGTACAGATCAGGTACAAAATTCACACACACATTTCTGGCACCCACCGTGGGGCCCTGAAATGGGTTTCCCTTCATTTCTATCAATTTTCTATCTTTTGAGGCTAAGGGTTTCAAGGGTTCTAGTATACTCTGCAGGACGTTATTTCTATTTTTTTGGCATTTTTTCTATCAAAACTATCCGTACATTGTGATTTTTAATTTCTATCTGTACAGTTGTCATATGAATTTTGTCAGAAACCTATACCAGGAGATACCCACTGTCGTATGATAGTTTATTTGATCGAGGATCATACCGGTAGAAACAAAGTGTCGTATGGAAGTTCAACTGTCGTATGATTAGACACCCAATGTCATACGAGTTGTCAGACTATCATTTCATCGGACACCCAGTGGCGTACAAGTTTTTAACTATCGTATGATCAGACACCCAATGTCATACGAGTTTTTAGATTATCATTTCATCAGACACCCAGTGTCGTATGAGTTTTTGGACTATTGTCTGGGAGCATACCCACTGTCATACGAGTTTCAGACTATCGTCTAGTAATAGACCCACTGTCATACAAGTTTTGGCATCAAGTTTCAACTGTCGTTTCATTTTTAGGGCAGTTTATCATATTTGGTTTTTAGATTTTGACTAATGGCTAATCTTAACAATTGAAATTCTCTATTTTTAATTGACTCCTGCTAGTTTTGATTGGAAAAAGTGCAAGAATTTCTAAAAATAGGTAAAAATCTACTAAGCACATTGTGAGGAATTCAGGTAATCTTCTTAGCTAATAAGAATTTGATTTTGGATCTAAAATGAACATCTCATGTGTCTAGCTTGAGTGACTTTTATTGCTTTCCTATCATAGACTTCCTTTGGGCTATAAAAATGAACATAGTTTTCTTTTAGCATCTTTGTTACACATAGTAATTAGGCCCCATGAACACTATTTGTGGATCTTGAGAGAGTGGGTTTCCAGTGAAACTCTTCTCAATGAAGGATCCCTTGTAGGTGGGGAGGATACTGAGGGAGTCTCATGTTCTACTAGATCTGTGTGTCTTCAACTTTTGATCGAGGCATTCTCTCTCTGGAGAGGTTGATATATCCTAAGGGGTTGACATCATAGATCTTTGTGAGATAATCTTGGTCTTAGCATGTCGGATTAATCTATCTATTTTGTTTGGGTTAAAACTGAAAAGGATAGGGGATTATGCTCTACTTCCTTTTTGGATAGTACCAGAAACCCAAATCCTTGAATCTAGAACTAGTCTCCATGTGGTATATCTTGTGAGTCACCTTTAGAGAGGCTTAACCGTAATGGACATTCCCTTAATTTGGTCAACCACATTGATGGAACCTCAAGCAGTAATAGCCATTTTCACTGTGGTAGTGACAGTCGCTATATAAATGTCCTTGTGGAAGAAATCTTCATAGGTATGGTTCATTGTTGGGTTGTCAGATCTCCCTAGCAGCTCTTGATTGATTAAATTCTCGGACTGTGTCAAAACCCTGGTGCACCAGGATTGGAGTTCACCCCTTTGGATCATAAAAGTTGCTGAGTCAAACCATTACTAAAAACCCTAGTGAGGCCAAATTTTCATTTTCTAGGGTATATGTGCATTATTGCAAAATATTTTTGGAACATACACAATTAGTGCTTCTGAGGATTAGAATGAATAAGTCACTTGATTGTTCATGCACAAGGTTGCTTTTGACCTTGTTCATTTTTTTCAGACATGCTTGAAATCACTTGCTTGTTATTTTGTGGGCTTGTTTATCTATCTGGTTATTGAAAATGGACAAATCTGTTACAATCCTGAAATCTGGACATTAAAATTTGCAAACAATTCGAATCTAAAAACTCAAAATTTGTAAAATCTAAAGTAAAATTCTTTTCTGGAGTCAAAAGTCATCTCAGGAGGTCAGAAAGTCATATGAGTTTCTATCAAATGTCATTTCATTACTGCCCATCTATTGTATGGTAAAGAACCCAGTGTCGTACGAGTCTTTTTGCAAGTCAAATTCAAAATGTCAAATCCTGCTAGCAACTGTCGTGCGAGTTTTGCAACTATCGTATGGGCTTTTGAACTCTCATTTCATATCATACCCACTATCGTACGAGCTTTTCAATTGTTGTTTCATAGCATATCCACTGTCGTACAAGTCTACAGAGTGTTGTTTGTGAAATTTTTGAAAGTTGTCAAAAAATTGTCAGAATTGCCAGATACTTAGCTTTTTCAGCCTATTTCCAGAACCTGTTGAACAAATCATTGTGTCAGGAATAGATTAGTAGCTATTGAGAATCCTATCATTTTTCAAAAGTGTCCTTTTGAATCTGATTTAGCCTTCTATTTAATCGATTTGAGTCTTTATCATCTTGTGTCAAAACCTTGTCATAACTATCCATCTTCAATCAATCATCAAAATGACTATCCATCTTCAATCAATCATCAAAATGACTAAGTGTTGTGATATCTTGTCTGCTATCTTTTGGGAACCTACCCATACATATAGGGCATAGTATCCTTCACCCACATCTAATCAAATCTTCAATCAATCAAACCTTGACAAGGTTGCGGCATCTGATCATCTTGATTCAATTCATTCTTCAGTTGCCTTCATCTTATTCTTTTGCTTCACCCAAGGTTAATGGTGGAAACTAGAGCTTCCTCCCATAAGAAATTTGGAGAAGCATCTCATACCATACCTTTGACTCATATCTAGGGTCCAACTCTTAAACAACTCTACAATTCTAGTCTTTACGAAGATGACAATCTTGGCAACCTTCGATTGAAATCTGGTTACATTCCTCCTTCATCAACTAACGGAAGTACTCAACAAAATCTACATCAATCTATTCCAGGGGGTCCTAAAACTCCTAACATGTCTCAAAGAATCAGTACACATGAGGAAGAAATTCTAATCGCTGCTATGATGAAACAGATGAACGCTATGCAAGTCAAACTTAACAAACTTGAGAAAGAAAAGGAACCTAAAGAGTTCTCCATGGAGGCTCTATGCCCTTTTCCATTTGACAAAGACTTGTAGATGTCACCATGCCCTCGGATAGAATATGAGAAAGGTGAAAATCCTTTTGATACTTCTTCCACAGAGAGTGACATGCCCATCTTTGAAGACTATGATGACTATGATGATAGACAATGTAATGATACCTATGACACCTATGTTCCTAAGAATCCTCCTCATCGTGTGTTCCTACTTACTACAAATGGGCCGTCACATTGGATAGATCGTGAGGGTGATCCATATGATTCTAATTTTGAAAGAGACTTTGATGACTTCTGTGAACAATACCTAGATGACACATCTACTTCACTTGAGGAAGATAAATTTTTTCATGCTGATTACAAAAGTAAATACTATAAGAATCTCTCCTCTAAGAACTCTCATGCTAAAAATAAAGATTACACTCTCAAGAAAGATCATGTTAGTGTTGAACCTTTGTCTTGTGATGGTTCCCTTCCATCCCCTACTTCCTCCAATACCCATACATTTCCTAAAGATTCCAATCCTATCAAATCTTTCACAAGTCCTTCATCCACCAAAGGTCCTAATACTTTTCATGCAGTTTCCTATAGTTATCCTCAAGGGCTACCTCTTAAAGAAACTCAAGCTAACCTTCACTTGGCTACAATTACTTTCAATAATGCTAAACCCAAAGATCCTAAGCCTTTATATGCTATAATGCCTACTTTAGCTAGTCCTCCACCATCTCTTCCAAAGTCTTCCATACAATTGCAACATGATCCCTTGTCCTTAGAAGTAGCTCCATGTCAAGAGGACTCTAAAAATGATAAAGAAAAGAACATAAAGAAAGATCAAGATCAAGAAACCTCCTTGTCATCCAATCCTTTTCACGATGTCTCTTATCCATTCCATGGTTATTTTGATCCTGTACACCCTTTCTCATGCATTCCACCATGTCTTAAGTCTTCTCCTGAGCAAGATCAGGCTACTACTTACACTGTTGAGCTTATTGACAATCAAAATGACCTTACTACACTTGCACTTTCCAAAGATGATATTTCCATTAAGGTTGGTAAAAATGGTGTTGTTACTTCCAATGTTGAGCCTATTGAAAATCAAGAAAAAAATTATGAGCTTATGCTATCCAAAGATCATTGTCAAGAACAAAGTCTTCCATCTTCTTATTCTACCACTCCATGTTCGCTTCCACTTTCTACTCTTCCTAAGTCTTTTCAAGCTTTGAACAATCCTATCAAAGAAGGTGCTCATATTCAAGATGTCCACGATTCTATTGAAAATTATAATGCTCACTCTAAAGATGCTGATATCCTTGGTTGTCATATAGATGCTGATGAACTTATTGATTATCCTTTTGTATCTTCCATGTCCATCCTTGGACCTCCTCCACCAAAACTAAGGGCTTCACACCTTCCTTCCATCTTGGGCACTTATGTTCCTTTACTTTCCCCTCCTAACTCTCCTAATTTTCCATCCATCTTGGGTCCTTACATCCCTCCATCTCCCATCTTTCCTCAAGATCAACATAGATTCATACCCTTGAATCCTTTTCATCCACCCACCCATCTAAACTAGTCATATCCTCCTTCTTCTTCCACAAGTCCCAAGTCTTTTGGAAGTAACTTGAATGTTCAATACAAGAAAAAGAAGCAATACCAGAATCCATCAAAAAAAGAAGATCACCATGTCTCCTCTAATCGGCATGGAGGCATAAAGTCAAAAGAGATATCTAAGAAAAAAATTACAAGACAAGTATGGGTTCCAAAATCCATCATTAAAGATATTCTCTCTAGATCATCAAAAAGAAATGAAAATCCTACAACTATATGGATTCCAAAATATCTCTTGAAAGAGTCTGGTGTTGAGAAACAAGTGAAGTTGACATTCAAGCTTCCAAAGACTTCCACTTCATCTTCTTCCAAAAACATTCTTCCATTCCATGCACCTAAACCGCAACCTCTGCTATCCATTTGCCATATTCCTTCATTCACATTTCCTCCATCCTCTTGCCACCCTTCAAGGTGTGTGTTGATGTTGATCTTGCCTTCCTTTCCATCTACCCTTTCACAATCCTTCCATTCATTATCCTTCTACCTTCTATCCTTTTCCCCATTTGCCTATTCCTCCTATCTTCCAACTTCACTTCCCTTACATAAAACCTTATCCTCCATTTTTATCTTCCATCTCCCTTTCCCTATGAACATCTTTGAGCATATCATTTGAATCATTGGAATATCATGGTTTATCCTTTCAAGGAGCATTATTTAAAGAGCTTGTCTTCTTCCAAAAAAAAAAAGAGAAATGAAAAAAAATATATATATTGAAAATGTGCATTGGTGAAAACCTGGACACAGGCACCTTGATAGCAAAAGTAAAGAGAAATAAATTCATCCTATGGTAAAAACCACTCCCTTGTGGCACCTTGGATAAGTACCATGATGAAAACTTGGCAATCAAGCATCATACGTAGTTCTTCTACATTTTTCATCCATTCCGTCTTCTCTCTTTGATCATGACAAGATTGAATTATACACGAACATTTGGCTATTTTATGAGCTATCTTATGATGATCTTGCTTTCATTCCTTTCATGTTTAGCCTTCATATCCATCTTCCTCCATTCATTTTTGCCTATCACTATCATTTTCCCCTTTGGTCTTGATCTAAGAAAAAAAAAAAAAAGAGTAGAACATGATGCTTTGAAACCTCTTGACATGTCTACTCCTTTGGACTACATCCTATCCTTCTTTGGCATTGCACTTTTGTGACTTATCCTATGCTGGCCTTCAATTGCTTGTCCAAAAGTGCTTTTACATGACAATTTTTCCCTAGCTTGGGTATTCTTGAGGAGTTTTCCCTTGAGGATTTCTTCCCTTCATTCTCCTTCATTCTCTTGTCTTCCATCTCTTCCACCAACTTGCTAATCTATCTTGTTCTCCACCTTGCTAGACATTGGGACTGCATGATATGATCTTGCTTGGGAGTTTGCAATGGAAAAAGATGCTATGAAGTATACCAAGTATCAGAACCAGTATCAGAACTAGTATCAGAACAAGTATTAGAATTAGTATCAGAACCAATATCAGAACCCGTATCAGAACTAGTATCAGAACAAGTATCAGAATCAGTATCAGAACCAATATCAGAACAAGTATCAAAACTAGTATCAGAACAAGTATCATAACACCCACTGGGGCTACACCTTTTGCTTTAGTTTATGGATCTAAAGTGGTACTACCTATTTAGGTTGAAATCCCATCACTAAGAATCATAATGCATGGTCTAGTAACTAATGATGACTACAGAGTGTCTAGGTTGCAAGAACTTGAATTACTAGATGAGCACAGACAAGCAACATATGATCATCTCAGAGTATATCAAAAGAGAATGTCTAGAGGTTACAACAAGAAAGTCAGACACAGAGAATTTCAGGTTGGTGATCTAGTCTTAAGAGAGAATCCAAAAAATCAATCACATTGAGAACACAAGGAGAAGTTTGAACCCAACTGGCTAGGTCCCTTTGTAATCACTGCTACTTTTGGCTCTAGTGCCTATCAACTCTCAACAACTGAAGGAGAACAGCTCTAAGAACCAATCAACATTCTCCATCTGAAGAAATTCCATGCATAGGGCATTCAATCTATGGTGAAATATCCTGAAAAAGTTATAAAATTGGAAAAAGTCCTAAAAAAATGAACATCTTGGTGAAAACCTAGCAATAGGTGCCTTGATAATTCACAAAAGAATGAAAAAATATCAAAAATATCAAAAAAATTGAAAAAATGAAAAATACAAAAAAATGAGAAAAAAGAAAAAAGTGCCTTGGTGAAAACTTGGAAATAGGCACCTTGGTAGCAAAAATAGAATCTCTACCAAGATGGTGAAAGCTCAGCAAACGGGTGCCACTTGTTTCAATATGCTCCATCTATCAGTGCAATCTTGGTCTTTCCCAGCTTTCAGTCTTGCTTTAGTTTGTACATATCTCCCAGTTTGTTTTCAATAAGTCAATTTTGTGCACCAATCAGCTCAAGCATCCGTATCCTATCAATGTTCAAACTTGGGGGCAATGAAAGTCATATCCTATGGCCTCCAATGTATCTTAGATGTATCATATCCAATCAGAGTCCTTTGAAGCTTCATTTGAGTCAGTCAGTCAGTCTCATCTCCAAAAAGGATTTTGCATCTACAACAATGCAATCAAACATCAAACACAAACTAAAAATAGTCTGTGGTTTTCATGCTTTTATCTCCTTGTATGCTTATTGATTTGCATTGAGATTTTTGCATATTGTGTCCCTTTGAGCTCTTTGATGATGTCCTTTATAGGATTTAGAGAGTGATGACTGGGGCCCTAATCTTTTCTTTGTTTTCTTCTTGTATGTGAAAATCTAACAACTTTGGAAATTCTAGATTGAAATGGTGTCCGACTGTAAGAGCCTCTATGTCAAATTGGATGGCCATGTGTACCTTGACCATTGATACCCAAAAAATTCAAGGAATTTTGATCTAACTATTGTCTTTTTGAGTGAGTTCTTTCTCTTACTGTGAAACATGATCTTACCTAAGGATGTGAATGATAAAGGGTCACTACGGGTAATTCACATTGGATGTAGAATGATCTCTTAACTATTTGATGTGTTTGTACATGCAAGGCATATTCAGGTCATCATGATGTTTATGTTTTGATGCTTATACAAATTGCTATATCAAAATGGACATGATATTTAGGTCATCCTGGTGCTTATGCCTTGGTGCTTATATCCAATCCGACATTCTGAAAACAAAATCAATATTCATATATCAATGGTTGTTGACCAGTGGGTGTTGTATTGATTATTGCACATACAAATCAATATTCATATGTCTATGGTTTCATAACTAGTGGGCATTGTATTGATTTATCCGGTTACCTAAAAGTTCAATGATGATAACAAATCGGCATATGATTAGTGAGTAGGTCCTAGGTCCTAGGTTGCATTTCATTTTGCATGTTTGCATGATCTCACAATGGCTAAATGCACTTCAATGCTTAAATGATTCTTCAAATCGCAGCTTGAAATCTAACAAGAGCTGAATCTTACATGAAGGTTTCTCCAATGAAATAGAAAGTACAATCCATTTTCAAGATCAAAATTGAAATCTAAGATCATTCATATTATTAACTACTTGCATAATCAACCTTCAATCATCACAGAAATCCAGTATTCAACTTAACTGATTATCTTACATCAAGCTATCAAAATTTCAACTTGGTCATCTATGGTCAACTCATGGTCAAACCTAGTCAAACTTGGTCTTCAGGACCTCCCAACGATGCAGAATGCATTCTCAAATGTATATAACCACTGCTCAAATCAATTAACATGCTTCTAAACCATTCAATGCTGACTTTTCTTGTCAGATTTCAATTTTAATCCCGAAGGGGGCATGGTATTGCATATCATTCAAAGTCTGTAATCTAAATTTGGAAATCATATCTTTCTTCAGTAATCAAGACAACAACCACGTCTAGTTGCTGATTCATCAAAAAGACCTCATCGCTTGGGGCAAATCAATCATCGCTTAGGGCATATCAAATTCATCGAGATCCATATCAATCTGATATTCTCCTAATCTTGTAAACTGTATCAGCTTTTCATAACCATCAGTTCATTAGTGTTATTTCCTTGGTTATTCGGTAACTGAAGGGTTCAGATGTGATACCTATTTGATTGTTCTAAGGACAATCAAGTCTGGAATCGGTCACTCACTTCTTCGCAATCATAAGGTTTGGAATCAGGCATTTTGATGCTTTTGTTTCATTGGTTCATCATTTCTATAGTGAACATTATCTTTGGTCACTTAGGACCTATTATCTTCAAATCTTTCAATCAGCTTCTGTCTCATATCAATATCAATTTCAATTTCAAACATCAGTTTCATATCCTTATCAAACACAAACTATCTTTGAACCATTGCGCTTTGTACAACAATTCAAAGAGGGGCAAAATGTAATACCCCAAAAATGGGCTATAGGTTCATTAACCTCCTACATCGACATATCGAATGAAATTGACATCAAAGTCCTAACCTAAGGCACATCTGAATATCATCGAATCTTAATTGATTATCTTAAATTCTGCATTGGGGAATATTCCTAGTAATATTCCTAATCATCTTAATTATCTTTAATTTAATGATTATTTGGCGATAAATCATAATTATCCTAAAGTTGATTAATTGAATATGATGAATATTTAATTAATTGATTTAATTCTACCACTTAATTATTTAATTGAATTGAATTGTATTTATTTCTAAGTATTATTATTTAAATTTGACAATAAATCAAAATTCCTATCATTAATTGATTAAATTCTTATTTAATTAATTAAAGCAAGTTGTCATATTTGATGATATTATTTTTGAATAAAAGTTTGATTAAATGATTGATTAACCCATAAATCAATTATTTTATTTTTCAAAATCAGTTAAGTGGAAAATAAATCACTTTATTTTTAATTAATTTATAATTAAATCATGCAAAATCAAAAAAGCAGGCAACTAGAAATTAACAATCAATTTTGAATTTAAACTCAACATCTGATGATGAGTTGGAATTTGATCTAAACTCTATTTTGAGTTAAAGCCTTGCTTTTGCATGATTTTATAAATTAAATATCTTTTATTTCTAATAACTCAAAAATCAACCTGAGTTTATCAAGAGTGATTTATGGCTTTTTTTCATGCACCTCAAAAGCCCTGGATTTCTATAATATCAAGGCTCATCTCTTCATAAATCATCTCTCAAATTTGCGTCCACAGGATCTCATAATTTTGTGAGCTTACTCTGCCAAAATCGTCTACGAATTGCACAACTATTTTGAAGAATTGGAATTTGGAGAATCAAAGCTTATTGCGAATCAAGGCTATTGTGAGATCAATTTGGTTTTTACATTCATTTAGATTCATTTTCATATCATTTTCATATCAGTTCATTCTAGATTAGATTCATATCAATTTTTCTTTCTTATTGCATAGAAAATATCAAAAATATAGATTAAATTGCATTGATTCATATCTAGATTTTGCATTTAAATCCTTCGTTTAGGTGTCATCAAGGTCATTGATCTTGATTACAATCTGAGAACATCATACTTGCACCTATTAGAAGGTAGTAAATCGCCTGGTTAGTTTAGCTTTCAATTCATTGCAGCTTTTGTCTTTGCTAACCTCTAATGTTTTACTGAAGTGTTGTGTCTACAGATCAGGTACAAAATTCACACACACAATATTAATCAATGAAGAATTATTAAGCATATTGTTTGTCTTTGCTTGAGGAGAAAGGTGGAGGAGTGAAGTTTGTGGTAAGAAAATCACAGAAAAATTGGTGTGCAGACAATTGGTGAGTCATCTTCTTCCTTCTAGTTTTCAGTTTGTTGAAGCAGGTTGTTACTATATTGTGAAATTTTCTCTTATTTCTCAGTTAAGATGGCTTTGTTTTGTCCTAAACTTCTGAAAGATGAAAGTAGAACCTGTTTGTTGATTTCTCTCCCAGATATTTGTGATACTTCTTTGGTTAATGTGAATTTAGAAGAGTTATGTAGTAGGGTCAACAATGCCTCTGAAGGTTCTTTCTCCAAGAAACTAGTAGGAAGTGGGTTAATGGAGGCCATTGCTTTTCCTCTAGCCTTAGTTTTCCCTGAGCTTGTATTAGAATGTGCCAATAAATATGATGCCAAGAATAGATATGTCAAGGATTCTTCGGGAGAAGTTCTAGTTAAAATAAGTTAGGAAATGTTGATGGCAGCTTTACAAATCTCAGACAAAGAGCCTTATGAGCCTTGTACCTATGCAGAAGTGGCTCACATGTTTGAAGAGGATAAGAAGAGATATAGTTCCTCAATAGCTCAAGTATGGTTGGTGAAACCACAAAAAGGAGGATCAAGGTTACCTAAACCCCTAACAATTGAGCATTTCTGTAAGGAAATTATAGATATCGTATTCCTTTTAAATAGAGTGAAGGGAAATCCACACGGCTTCCAATGGGAGGGTTGGATGTACTATTTTATTTAGAAAATTTTGGAAGGGGAGAAATTTATTGATTGGGCTGACGTAATTACAGAAAGACTTCATTGGGAACTTCTAAATGTGACCAACCTGACTCCCTTCTACATGTCGTCCTATCTCATTTATGTTCTTGCCTGTTGTAGAAATTGGGAGGGTCTTCCTTATGAACTATGGACAAATGATATGAACATTTATGACTATTTTACATGATTGCAAAATGAAAGGTTTCCTAATGAATTCAAAATAGATAATGATATGTTTTGAACTGAGCTAGTTTTTGAATTACGTGGAAGAGATAACAGTAGACTCTCTGAGGAAGCAAAGAAAGTAATAAATGTATATGGGTGTCATTTTATCCAGTTTCCCAAATTCACATATCTTAGAGCTGGGGCTTTTGATGTAGACCCTTTAAGATTGCCTAGACTTTTCTTGGATAATATAGTCTTAATGGAGATTTGCAGGCAGCTAGTCATTGTTGAACAAAAATCTGGTAGTCCTAAGAAGTCTTCTGGTGTTCTATTTCCTATTGAGCTAGGCCATTATAGGTGTAAGAGTTTTTAGGATGCTCAGGAAATAGAAGGAGAGCTATTTGCTCTGAGTTTGAAATATTAAACTTCCAAAACTAATTTTAATTATAGGGGTTTTTCTAAATCAAACCTCAATGTTCCTATCACATTTATGCACATTCCTGAATTAGAAGACTTCTGGGCCAACTGTTCAGATGAGCTTGAAGTCAGGAAGAGGATTTGGTATAGATTGATTCTAAGATAAATTATCACCTTTAGATTGGATTTAGATACAAGTGGAATTGAAGAAGATGAGGAAGTTGATGTGCTTGATTTCCAATTCCTTGACAGAGTTGAGACTCTTCCTATTCCAGAATTAGATTGGACAAAATCAGAAGAAGATGACCTACAAGTGGGAATGGCTGGTGTGTTCAAGAGAACAAAAACTTGGTTTTTTGAAGAAAAGGCCCCTAAAATTAATTCACAATCTTCTAAAAAGAAAGTGAAACGGAGGAAGAGAAATTCATCAAGAAAGTCTTTTGTTTTAACTAACATAGTTGTTGATAAATCTCTTGTAGGTGATATTGAACCTGAAGTTGAACCAGCTAGCCCTAAATTTTAGGTTCAAGTTCAGCTTCAATTTGAACTTGGTGCATGGGTCACCTGATTGGGCTCCAAAATAAAGAAAAAAGCTAAGCAGCCAGAGGTGATTCCCAGTATTGTTGTAGATTTGGATCCTTCCAAAGCAAAACCACAAGAAGATCCAGTTGCATATTCTGGTTTGCCTAAAATGTTAGACAGTCAAGAGATACAAGATATTAATGAAAATTCTCCAAAGGATTCTCTGGCCCTACTAAGAAACTATGATACTTAGAAGAAATTCACTACAACCCAATAATGGTTGAAAAATTTCATTGCTAAAAGGAGAAGTATCGTTCCTCTATCTGATGCAGTCAATGATGGTGGATCTAGTTAAGGATAGTCCAAACCTTGTAGCCAATAATCAACACAATATAATACTCAACAACACAACAAAAAAATAATTTTTTAACTCTGATTTTCATTAACATGCCTGATTGTAAGGCCTTCCGGGTTAGGGCCAATTACAATTAGAAATAATTCTGCAAGATCATAGTATCCAATACAACACTAGCTAGTTTAGTTCTAAAAAATATCAGCAACTGATGGAAACCCTAAGAAAAATCTAAACTTGAGCTCGCAAGCCTCCAAGAAATCTCCTTGTCTCCAAGTGTGCAAAACACTAGCTCTGCAACTACAAACTATCATATAACAATCTGATCTGTAAGATCATGCAAGATATTTTCAACAACTTCACCAAATCTAGCTTTCAGAACCTCAAATCTAATTTTCTAAGTCTTCCAAGTCATCTAGATCTATGACCTCTAAGTCCTTCTTCATTGTCTAAGTCCTCCTAAACATCTACCCAAACATCCTATAAATACTAGTCATTAACCACAAGTCGGCTGGATGAAACCATTAACTCCCCCCAACAGATATTAAATTCAATACAAGTCAGCTTCAAAATAGCCTTACAAACATTTAATCCAACATGTCAGCCTATAACAACAACTACCAACAATAAATGCACCAATTTGGCCCAAAAAATCATGTAGAACTCCAGTTGGTAAACCAAAACTACCGAGCAATAGTGAAATAACCGAGCATGCCAGGCATCATCGAACACCAGTATCGACTGAGCACCATAGACATTGCTGAGTAACACTTTTAATGAGCACTAGACACTACCGAGTTCCTTCAGCGACTGAGCTTCCTTCAATGCCCGAGGTCATCGGTTAAGGCTGCAACCGAGTAACACTGGCCAAACATATACCTCCCATGCAGATTCATCGAGTACCATAGAATGCCCTTGCATTCGACACCCTAGGTTTGAAAAGATGTTCATATGTGAGAAGAACATCTTCTAGGATTCAACACATAAACCTCGAAGTGGTTCTTCACATACAAGTCCTCCACCTTTTCAATTTACATACTCTTTCACTTCATCTTTCTCTATCTCTTCAAGTCTTTTCTTGACAACACATAGGTCTATTGTCCAAACTGATCATTCATTTTCTCTAGATCTACCAACTCAACTTGGCTACCAATACTCAGGCTTCTCTTACCGAGCATTGTATCCAGCAAAGGCATTAGGGAAAACCTCCTGTCATTCTTCTCAATAGTAAACACATTTCTGACACAGCCATATATAGCTCTACAATCATATTGCCAAGGTCTACCGAGTAATCTATCACAACTATTCATCTTTACAATGTCACATCACACAAGATCCTTATACTGGCTAATCTGAACATCAATAAAGCATTGTTCCCTAACTTCTAGAGCATGAACATCTTGTAACTAGCCAATCCTATAAGGACAAGGATGCTTCATTCTATTCAACTTGAGTTTCTAAACCATGTCCTTAGCAACAAGATTATCAGTACTACCACTATCAACAATAACATCATAGAGGTTACCTCTAGACTTGCATCAGGTCCTAAACAAGTTACTCCTCTAAAAAGGTTCCTCCTTTGTACCTAGCAATGTTCACTGAAGTAGCAAGTTCTTAGATTCAAGTTCATTCTCATTCACCATAGTAGCTCATTGGTCACCAAGGTTTTTCTATGTACACTCAAAAGAACAGTGTCCTTCCTCTCCATAGTTTTAGAAAGTAACATTAAAGATAACTCTACTTGTCTTCTTCTTCAGTTCCATAGGTTTCTATTCATCTTTTGCATCAGTTAGTTTATCCTTCACTGAGTGATTAGTATTTTCCTTCCCTCAGGGATTACTATGTTGTTTCCTCTTCAACTTATCTTCTACCTTTAGAGCATACTGATAAGCATCTCCAACATTATCAATCTTCAACATACCAAGCTCATCTTGAATATTGAATCTTAGACCATTCACATACCGAGCTACCTTTTCCTTACCAAGCTCTCAGTGTCCAGACCGAATAGTAAGTTTTTAGAACTCCTTGGTATAATCTTCAATAGAAAAATCCTTCTATTTGAGATTATGCAACTTCTTAAACAAGTTAAGCTCAGAGTCAGAAGGTATGAACTTAGCTTTCAACTTAGTCACCATCAACCTCCACCAATTGATCTTCATTTCACCTTCATCTTCTCTATCTCTTTGTAGTTCTTTCCACCAAAGAGCAGCATGTCCTTTCAACTTTGTCTGTGCTAATCTCACCTGAAGAGGATCTTCAATTTCTTCTAGCTCAAATAAATCTTCAAGTTCACCAATCCAATCTATCAAGTTCTCAGGCTTCAAAGTACTAGAGAAATTAGAAACTTCCATTCGGTAACTACTACTTAACCAAGCTCCAAATCTAGGCAACCAAGCAGTTCTGTCTTCACTAGATCTATCCCTCTAGTCATCACCACTAGATCTAGTAGGTTCAAATTCTTTAGTAGCTTCCTCATAACCATCTTCAGTACCAACATTCTGAGGTTCACTAGTAACAACTCTCATGATCTTGACGACCATGTCATTCTTCATCAATTCCATCTTAGATCTAAAATATGATTTCACCTTCTGTGTAATCCTAGATTCCAGAGTATCACAGAGATCTACAAGTACTCTAGGGTCCAATCTTCTTAGAGGAATCCTTAAAGATATGAAAAACCCTCTGCAACAAACCCTAAACTGACCACCTTATGGGAATCTCCAAGTTGTATGCAAGTTAGATCTCAACTTAGGACCTTGAACAAACAAGTAGAGCAAGATCCATACATTTAGTACTATAGATCTACAATCCAGATCATATGATCTCTTCACCAACAAGATCAACTTTGCAAGATCAACCTTGCTACGTCAACCTTCGCTCCACAAGATCAACTCTCTCACTCTGATACCACTTGATGTAGTCAAGGATGGTGGATATAGTTAAGGATAGTCCAAACCCTGTAGCCAATAATCAACATAGAGGAATACTCAACAACACAACAACAAAATAATTATTTAACTCTGATTTTCATTAACATGCCCAGCTATAAGGCCTGCGGGTTAGGGTCAATTACAATAAGAAACAATTCTGCAAGATCATAGGATCTGATACAATAGTAGCTAGTTTAGTTTTGAAAACTATCAGCAATTGATGGAAACCCTAAGGAAGATCTAAACTTGAGCTCGCAAGCCTCTAAGAAATCTCCTTGTCTCCAAGTGTGCAAACCACTAGCTCTGCAACTACAAACTATCAGATAACAATTTGATTTGCAAGATCATGCAAGATCTTTTCCACAACTTTGCCAACTCTAGCTTTTATAACTTTAGATCTGATTTGCTAAGTCTTCCAAGTCATCCAGATCTATGATCTCTAAGTCCCTCTTCATCCTCTAAGCCCTCCTAAACATCTACCCAAACATCCTATAAATACTAGTCATCACCCACAAGTCGACTAGATGAAACCATTAATTCCCCCAAACAATTATTAAATTCAATACAAGTCAACTTCAAAATAGACTTACAAACATTTAATCCAACATGTCAGCCTGTAACAATAGCTACCAACAATAAATGCACCAAGTTGGCCCAAAAAATCACACAGAACTCTAGTTGGTAAACCAGAACTATTGAGCAATAGTGAAATAATTGAGCAAGTCAAGCATCACCAAGCACCGGTGTCAACCGAGCACCACAAAAATTGTTGAGTAACACTTTCACCAAGCACCAGAGATTACTGAGTTCCTTCAGTGACCGAGCTTCCTTCAATGACCAAGGCCATCAGTCAAGGTTGTAACTGAGTAACACTGGCCAAACATATACCTCCCATGCAGATTCACTGAGTACCCTAGAATGCCCTTACATCACTATACTTTCCCATTGAAGACGTAGTGAGTAAGTGTCTAGGTAAAACTCCAAAGGCTAAAAAACCAAAGAATGAGTCTAGAATTGAGTTTGATGAAAACACCGGCCGTTGGGTGGCAAAAATTGTGAAACTAGTGAGTGATAAAGGAGATGGGGAAGTTTCTACTCAATATTTCCAAGTGTCTAAAGTTTATCTGGGAAGAGATAGAAGAGCTACAGATATGAAAATATTTGAGGTGTCAAACAAGAAAATTGCTAACAGGGTTTAGAAAGATGCAAAAGACAAATAGGAGATGAAAGAAGCAATGAATAGCATGGCTCAATATATTCACACCATTCAACATCCAGATCCCTTCCTGTAAAGTGAGATATCAACATCTATTGACATCAAATCTCCAGATAATCAAAAATTTATGGATCATATACAAAGGAATAAGGTCATCACCAGAACATTCAAAGAATGGATTGAGCATATAAGATCTAAAGCTACCAAACAATTAACCTACCTAAATCAATCTCAGATTGAAGCTAGAAGCCTGATAAAGAGGGTTGAGGAAAATATTGATGAATGGGAAACAAAAAGGGCTACCTGGATAAAGGAACTTGAGTGGATGGAAGAAATCCAAGAGTATGGTCTACAAAAGTTTCTTGTAGAAAGGCCAGTCCCAGGGTTAGATGATAAAACTCTATATGTTTTGAAAGAATACATCGATTGGAGGAATGAGGTCATGGCCCAAGGAATCTCCGAAGTAAAGGATCTCCTAAAAGGATTGGGGATAATCAAAGACATTATTTCAAGTGACATGGAATGGGTAGATAAACAATGTTTCGAAGCCAAAGAGGAATCAAATAGATCAAGTGATTAGGTAATTAAAAGTGTTAAAGCCCGATTTGATGAGATTCGAGAGATGAAAGCACCAACTATACAATATTTTTAAAAATTTGCACGAGTATAGTCAATGCTCCTACTTCAATAGAAACACCTGGAGATGCACAATGAGAAGGTAGCTTGAGTCAAAAAAGAGAAAGAGGTGTGGAAATAGAGAATTAACTACCTTGGTCTACCACATCAATAGGTGATTTCTGCATTCATTGTAGCATTTGAAGAATGGAAAGCGGCTCAGCTGGTATCAACCTTGACTCCTTAGTTCTTGGAGCTACCTGGCTCTATTTTGGAGGCATTTTACACCCAATTCTATTTTTATTGCTTTATGCTTAAGATGGTTATTTAGCTCAAAATAGTTTACCTCTAGTAAAGATAGTTTTAATTGAGTTAGTTTTAAAAGCCCTACATGGCTATTTATTCATAAACTTAAGACTTATTTTAGGTCGGCTCTCTGAGATTTTGGAAACTATTTTCAAAAGTCTATGCTTTAAGATTTTATGAAACTGATATGATTGAATATATACAATATATTATGGTGTTATATATATGTTTGAGCTTATGAAGCGATAAATACTATTTTTGATTAAGGTAAAAATAGGTTTTGAATGGAATCCAAAACCATTTACAAAAAAACAAAGAGATATAGCATTTCAGTTCTACAAAAAGAGACACCTACCAAACAGACAAAAGAAAGACCTTAAACAACCCTAGTAGTGACAACAAAAAACAAAAGAAATAGTTAATAGCACAACTACCAGCGAATGCCCAGCAACCCCCCAGACTAGACTAGTTTTTTATCATTTTCTCCACCTTCTTCTACAAGTCCTCCATCTTTTGGATAACACCTTTCAAATCATTCATTTCCTTTGGAGTTTTTGGAACCTTCCTCTGAGTGCATCTTATAGTTCTCATTCCCAGACTAGCATTCCCAACATCATTATCAATTGTTATGGTAGTTTTTTCCAGCAGGTTCCTTTCTAGATAGTTGTACAACATTTACAGGTTCATAACAGAAACACTAAGGCCCTCATTACTATTTTTGAGGACTTCGTTTATCATGTACCCATTGTCACTGATTTTTTCCATAACATCTTTTAACTTGTTGTCCACCATCAATTTGATATCCTCATTCGGGTTTTTGTTATTTAACTTATCCAAAAACTTCTTTCCAGCTTCTCCAACTTAGTAGTGAGGGTATTAATTGTATCTTCCATTTCTTTCAGATGGAGTTTCATTTCCTGCATCTCCTGTGTGACCCACTTGTCCAGATGAATATCATGGCCTTCAGCCTTTATGACCTCTTCCAACATGGTGGCACCCTTCAGGAGGCTTAAGGGCTCCTCCTTATTTTTGTTACCCTCATCATTGTTAGCCTAGCCTTTTCCACCCTCTGTTTTAGTTTGTTCTTCATCTTTTTCACTTGAAGTAGGGGTCTCGTGACTAGCTTCCTCTCCCTCTTCAGCATATTCATCATCTTTTTCCTCTCTACTAGCCTGGGTCTTTCCATCCCCAATATTAGTTTTATCTTCTTCTTTTTCACCTAGAGAAGGGAAGTCTTGAGCAGGTTCCTCCTCCTCTTTAGCTCCTTCTTCTTTTTCTTCCTCTTCCATTTCCTCTTCTTTACCCCCTTCTTCCTCCTCCTCATCTTCTTCCATTATTTCTTTTTCCTTCATCTCCTCTTCCTGTTCTTTTTCTTCAACACTCAGGTCCTCTTTTTCCTGGCCTTCCTCCTCATTTGAAGAGTCCTCTTCAACATTTCCTTCATTACTACTTCCCTTACCCTGAGACATAGGGTTTTTGTCATTTGCATCATCTCTGCTATCCTTGGCTTTCTCCTTGTCACTTTTATTACCAACTTCATCACTACTGTCTGTAGCTTTTTTCTTGTTTCCCTTCCTCTACTTGGACATTTTATCCTTGCCCTTGACCTCAATCTCTCTATTCTCCTTTCTTTTTCCAGTGATCCTTTTTGAGATTGGGTCTGGGATAATGTCTCTATCATATTCTGCGATGAGGAGAATCAACCCCTCATGCAACATCGGATTACTCACTTTCTTCCTATGCTCCGTTATACTATTACTCAGTGAGCTCAATAGAAAATAAGGAAAAGAGATTTTCTTATTGTGCCTAAAGTGATTTGCTAGGACAAAGTGCAGATTGTATATTTTGGAGTAGCACCCATCGAGTGTGAAGAACTTAATCAACACCTTTATCATTTTTGCCCAGAAATCCTTGATTTTTTTTGTATCTACATAATCCCCTTTGTTTTTTGTCATCAAGGCTTCTTCATCAATATATAGTTTATCAATACTGTTGTTTATCAATATATAGTTTGTTTTCCTATGGAAATGAGTTATATTTAATGAAGCTTAACTATGATATGAGTTGATTTTGTACTTGGAGTAACAGAGAGAATCAGAACATAAATTTCATTTTTAAGTATTTAAAATTTTAGATAGTGTCAGAAGTGAATGTTTTCTTTAAAATCTACACATTCTTTTCATTTTGATGTACTGAATGTTTTCCCTTATGTGTTTTCTAGTTAAAAGCACACATGTTTTAATTATTTTTTGAATAAGATTGTATTGAAAATCTACTAGCAAGGCAGCTACACCTTGAGAATATGCAGAGTTTACTATTAAAGAAACTTCATTTTTAGTCCTGTCTTAACTTTTTCCTTTCATGATTAATAAAATTCTTTAGATCAATTTTAAGAAAGGGAAAAAACTGTTCACTAACACCATTCATCAACCCATTCCTTTGACTTGCACCCATCCCAATCTTCATCTACACATGATGAACAAAAGCATGCCATATGTCGTGTGTGGATACTCCATGAACCTGCATTACAACTTCTTAAAGAGTGTAACTCCCTTGATCATGTCAGTGTACAACAATCATCATATGGTGCAATGCTAGTTTCATCCATCAACCAAAAAAATCTATGAACCGTAGAATCACCTTCATTACCTAGACCCATTGTATAATTACACCACTAGACAATACATCCCACATCTGACAATGTTGGTTTCTCTTTGTACTTTAATTCTTCACATGCTAAGGCTCTTTTAATACATTCACCTGCACCATCGTGCTCTCCCTTTCCATGACCGACCTCTATCAAATTCCACATATATTGAATTCCATTAATCTTATGCATCCCGCTGAACCAATAAAACATCTAAGAATTATTGAATTGTGATGCACAATTATCTGGCCATATGATATGTCAATGATATTTTATGCCCCTACTAGCCAAATGACCATAAAATAGTTGAAAGCAACTGTGTACAAACTCTATAGAATGTGAGCGATCATCACTGATATAAAAATGATACTCCCTTAATATCTTCTTGTTCTCCTCTGTACTATCAAGTGAATGCATGAATACCATATGAACAAATATAGCAACTTGTTGAGAGTTGTAATACTTTGCTTGCACCTCATTCTATGGTTTTAGTGTGTAGTTCTATGCAAAGTCCACAACTAAAACAATGGTATCAAGTGGGAATGTGTCTTTGCACAACTTGAATTACATATCCAACCATCGTGCTCTATGTGTATGCCTTGCATACTCATAAATAATTTTTTGATGAAAAATGTCCATGAACTGATACATTGGAATTTTTTCAATTACTAAATCACATCTTTTAGCCTCTTTTCCATCTTTTAGATTGTATGTCATGGTCTTATATTTTCCAAATTCCATTATTTCATTACCGATTGCATGCGTACTCTCCATATGTTGAAAAATTGGCAAATGTCGCAAACCTCCGCAATCTATGCATGTACCATTCAAGCGTGAGAGCTTGTAAAATTGTTGACCATCCACTCTTTCACATAAAATGGTAGATATTAATTCCCTTGAAGATCTAGGTGGGACATTTATGTTACAATCCTGCAAAACATTGTTAGAGTGCAAATCTACACATATATTCTTATAAACTTCAAAATGGTTAGAAAATTCAATATGTACCCTACAATAAGAAGTTGTGCATATGTGATTTATCTTCACATAAAAAGGTTTACACATTTCAAAATATCTCTGACTAATTTTAATTTGAGGATACATATGCGTAAATTTTGCAAAGAAATGTGTTTGAGTTGAATCCAATTTTTTTTTTTGGATGTGAAACACGAATTCAACTATCCATCCTCTTTCTTACAACATCTCTTTGATTAGGAGATACCCGTGTGTTATTCTTCCAAAAATCTGCAATCAAGAATTTCAAAGCTTCAACAATTGCTTTATATTTTTGTGGTAGTCTACCGGAAAATGCCCATAACTCATTTCTATTTGGATCTTCCACTCTTTGACACCTTCCCAGGGGTCTCATTAGAGACTTTCTACTTATTTTCAATGTTTTTCTTGTCTTTCTAATGAGTCAAGATTTCTTCATTTGAGTGCTTACTATTGTTGATGTAAGTACATGTTGTGTGACATTACTATCTTTCGTGCATGATGTAGAACCCACACTCTCATATGCAGTCATTAGATTCTTTACAATAAATTTTTCACTTGACTCATCCTTCGTTCTTAGCCCAAGAATCTTCATGATGGGCCTAAATTTCAAATTTTTCATCATTTCAACAAATAATTGACATCTTCCTGTCATGTTTAAATTCTCAAAACATGATCTCCAAATACGATTAGCATTTCTTTGACAAGTACGCTTGGGAATCTTGTCAAGCATTGCTTGCAAAATGTTAGTATCAATATCAATCAAATATTTTGGCTTTCTATAAATAATTCTAGGAGCATAAAAAATATTATGTGTGAATTGCATACCATCTTGAGTGCCTTCAACATGACACGATGTTGTACCTACACCTTGAGATGTAGATAATGGTGTGCCTTCAACATGATACAATTGTGTACCTCCACTTTGGGATGTAGACAATGGTGTGGCTTAAACATGATACAAGGGGGTGCGTACACCTTGGGATGTAGACAATGGTGTGCCTTCAACATGATACAAGGGTGTGCCCACACCTTCAAAAGTAGAAAATGGTGTGCCTCCAACATTGGATGATGATGTCTCTTCAACTTGGAAACTTATAGATGATGTACCCGCATCTTCATAATTCAATTGTCTTGTTGCATGCAAGTTTCTCATTCATTGTCTTTTTGTTTCCAATTCCAATTCTCTCTTACTTTGTATTGATGTTTCATGCTCTTGCGGTGTTAAAGTCTTTGCTCATTTCCTCGACATGATGATGATTTCTACATATGAACTGATTACAACTTTAAAAGTATAATATAAATCTATTATAATAAGTCAAATTATAATATAAATCTCTTATAATATAAAAAATTAAATACTATAAATTTATTACAATTATATCAAATTATGTATTCAACAAGTCTATATCATACCAGTTATAAACCAAAAGACTCTTTATTCACATTTCACATGTAAAATATTAAAAAAATTACCTCAATCGATAAATTTCGGTGAAGAATGATTGACTTCAAAATTTGATGTTGATTTTTGAACAAAAAGATGATGCAAATTGATAGAATATGCTTCTTTGTCACCTTCAAGACCATGAAAAGTGAAGAGTTTTCAGATAAAATGGAGAAACCAAATAGTATACAGAAAAAGTGGGCCTCTTTCACAAGATCTTTAACATATAAGACCATTTTTTTAGTCTTACATAGCACATGTGCCCTATGCAAAACCACAAAAGTGTAATCCATATTATTACATAGCACACACTATAGGGCATGTGCCCTATAGCGCGTGCACCCTATGTAAAACTAGAAAAAGAGAGATAAGCGAGAGAGAGATGGTGAGAGAGAGAGAGAGAGATAGAGGCACATACACACTCTCACTCTCTTCCCCCCCTCTCTCTCCCTCTCTCTCTCACTCTCTCTCTTCCTCACCCTCTTTGCCAATCATTTCCACCTTATTACTATTTCTCCTCACTATTGAAATCTATGACTTAAATAGGGCACATGCGCTATAGGGTGCATGCCCTATGGAAGTCATACATTTCAATAGTGTGCATGTCCTATAGGGCACACGCTCTTTGCAAGGCATTGGAATTTACCAATCCTAAGGCTTGGATTTGGTTTGGAGATCCAACCCAAAGGCTTGGAGGATTCAAATAGACCTGAGACGTGTTTTCCAATAGACATACAAAAAAATGACATATTTTTTGTGTGCTCCTCGTCAGGTTTACTTATGGGTCAATAATGTAAAAATCAGACAATGTGATATTTCAGATCTCTCTGATAACTATCTAAGCATATAATTTATTTTCAATTCTAATTATGTTAAGTTTTTCATCTCTAATTTCTTTTGTGTATTTGTCCCTTTTTGTAAAAAACTAATGTGTAGCATTTTGGACATAGATTTTGGCTCGTTCATTGAATTTTGAACCAAGTTACATTTTCAAAAACTAGACTCCATTCTTCACACTTTAAAAAAAAGAAAATTTGATTTTTGATTAGTTTTAAATGATTTCTAGGGGGAGCACATAGAAATTTCATGTTTTCAAGATGTGTGCACTTTGTAAATTCATCAAAAATTATATATTCATAAAAAAAATTAGCAAAAAAATCCATGATAAACTACATGGTGTTAGCTAACTTCTCACCAGAGGGATTAAAAAAATTCAAAAAAAATAGTTAACATTTTAGGGGGAGCACACTAGATGTTATGTTATGTTTTTTCACAAAAAATAGGACCACTTTTTGTGCTCCCTATTTTTGAGGGCCTTAATCTGCACCATTTTCAAAATAAATTAGTAGTTTAGGAACTAGATTCAAAGTATTACAACTCTTGTTCTTTTTGTATCTAAAATTTTGAGTCTAACTATCTTCAATTTCTTGTTGAAGTTCAGAGTTTGCTGATTTCAAGAAAAAAGTGGCATATTATACCCCCTTTTTGGTCCCCAATCTTTGTGCACTTATCCATTTTTTGAATTGAAACAAGTCCTTCAACCTTTTGGACTCAACCATATTTCTCCTTATTTTTTCTTTTGGACTTTTACAATTAAAGATGCTACAATAGCCTCTATTTTATCTACATGGAATAATAACCATGATTGTACCCTCGTGGTGATATTGACACTAATCATTTTCCTTGATATAACTGACATATATAGTTGTTCTTAAACTTCTACTTGTTATTTTCTCTCTCATCCTAAATTACTTTCCTGATTTTAGTGGGGATGTTTTCCTCCTTTCTCTAGCATTTAAGCCCATTGGTTTCGAGGCCTAATGTTGTGAAAGCATCAACAGTGTTGTTCCTTTCCTTGTATATGTGTTTGATCTGAAAAATCTCAAGGCCAAGGTTGAGCATACATATATCATGAAGGATACCTTCTTATGAATAACAACAATTAATTGAACCTCAAGTAATATCTTTTATGAATTTGGAATCCCCTTCAATGGTTAGGGCTCTAATGCCAATCGATGAGGAAAATTTGACCCCCATAACAGAGCCATTCCTTCAGCCTGCTTGTTGGTAAAATGGTCAAAATTATAGTAAAGGCCAATGACATCTCACCTATATTGGTTCTTATTAATCCACTTGCATCATCTTTTGATCTTCTAGAAGAGCCATCAAAGTTGAGCTTAAACTATCCCCTATTGGGGGGTATCCACTTTGTTCCTTTCCTTGCTATCCTCTTAGAGTTATCAAACTTGGTGTAATTCTCATGTAATTTTGTGGGAGATCAAAATTATTTGCAAATTTATCTTCATAAATTTTTAGGGGGAAAGTGGCAAAGACCTTTAAGATAGCCACATTACCCAAGAGAAACATATAGAATGAAGTAAAATCTACCTCTACAGAATTTTCAAATTCTATAAAGATTCTATTGTTTATCTCCTTCCATATGCACCATGCCAAATGATGAGGGATTTGTTTCTATAATTATTTGATCATGGGGTTCTTATAAGTCCCTCTCCATTTTGTAAAACATATAGGGTGTGTTATTCATCACCTAGCTGATTTCCAATTTGCTAAATATCTTGCTCTATAATTATCAAGTGAATTTACACAAAGAAAAAATATGTGTTGTTGAATCTTCTTCCTTCTTACATAGAATGCATATATTAAGGAGTCGGAAATCCTTTTTGATTAAATTATCTTGATTGAGTATCTTATTATGCATTGTGGTCCACTAGAAGAAGTCAACTTTTGGAACAAGATGTGAGTTCCAAATTCCTTGAGCCTATGATGGGGGGATTAGTTTTTTCAAGGAGCATGGAGTATGTAGATTTAACAGAGAATTCCCCAATCAAATCCATGCTCCAACAATAGTCGTAATCTCTGTTGAATAGAAGAATTATAACTTTATTCAATATTTCCTAAAATCCATGGCATTTCCCAATAAATCTAGACGGGTTTGATAGTAGGTTGAGATGTCCTTCCATGTCCTCCATGCTATGATGAAATCACAACATTGGTGTTGTAGTGAGCACTAACAATATTCATTAGACTCTTTAAATTGGAAATTGCACCTAAAGGTTCTTCAACAATCCAAAGATCATCCCAAAAACCTAATACACTTGAAATCACCAACTTTCCACTCAAGCCCCCTTTGAATTAGTTTTCTACCCTTCACAATGTTGTTCCAAATGTTGGACCATAAAGGGTAGGAGTCATTGAAGAGCATTTTTCTAAATGTTTTAGAGTTTGGGTATTCAACACACGTGATATTGCACCAATCATCCTTATTGTCTTTCAACTTCCATCTCATTTTGGCCATCATTGCCTTGTTCATTTTGGTAAGCCTTCACACACCAAGGGCCCCCCTTCCTTTTGGGTTTTCACACTATCTCCCAATTAACTAAGGCTAGTCTTTTTTTCTTTCAACCCTGTCCACAATTATATTCATTTTTTTTCCAGTTTCTCAGCCACAACACTAGTGATTTTAAAAAGTGAGAGGAAGCAAGAAGCTGAAGCTTGCATGTGTATGCACCCAAAAATGGTCACCTAGACTTTGGGCCCCCTTTATTTGAATTATTTATCCTGAATCAATTTTATCAAAAATAATATTTTCAACAATATCAATTTCCTTGATCAAATCCTAATTTCATCATTTTTGATTATTTTCCCTGGGCTAACCATTTTATCCTAAGTCTTTATTTACTTAAAAGGAATATTTCCTCCCCTTTTAATTAAATAAAAAGCCCCACCTTTTCTTCTTATCCTAAGTTACACAAATAAAGAATTATTCTTATTTTATAAAAAGGGAAAAATCACTTTTTGTCTCATATGGACATAAAGTCAACTCCTATTTTCCTATTGGAGGATACTTGTGCACATGGATTGCTCCTCTTTCAAGCTCCACCGCTGATTAAGACTTTTGCCTCTTAATCTCCATGGTCCATTCCTTTGCATTTCTTATAAAAGGAGAGCTCTCTCCTTCATTTGCATATCCATCTCTTTCATGCTATTGTTATGCTGCAGGTTTTCTAGGTCATTTGGAGCTTTCTTTGAAGCCACTTTTGCATCTAAGCTTTGAAGATCTTTGTTGCATTTCATTTAGTTGCATATTTGCTTTCTTAGTTGCATGATAATGGCATTCTTAGTATAGATTTCCTTTTATGCAATAGATTAATCTCACATAGTCTAATAGGAAGGATTTGTAACACTTGTTCTTTCCATTTCATAGCTTAGTTGCATTGCATTTTCATTTCCATAGACTAGTTTGCATTGCATTTTCATATTGATTCTTGAAGATATTGGCACTCTTGCCCTTGTCCTCACTTGAATCTCTCATTGTGTGGTTGACTAGCAAGGTCACAAGCTTGTAGCTCTAGCTGAGAGCAAATACATCATAGTCCCTTGCAACTCCATGCATAGAGAGCTATGAGCCGCTTTGTGAGGCCTCATTCTTGAGCAACCTTGCATGTAATGGTTCATAGAAGTGCACCATTTTAGTGTGTATAGCATGCATTACTTATTAGTTTCCCTTTCCATCCAACCAACTTTCTCTGAAGGTTTTCAATAATGGAATTTGAGAATGTCAAGTTAACATCTTTCATAGTCAAGGGGAGCCTTATGTAAAGGCCTAAGAGAGAAACATCCCTACACCCTAAAATTCCTTTTATTTTTTCTCAAAGGTCCTCCTTAAGAATCCATAGTTAATGTCTTGCATAGAATCCATGGCGTACTCCTTAAGAAAATTTTTCTAGGATTTTTCTTCAATTATAGAGGATTTACCAAATAAGATGGTGTCATCCAAAAATTATTAGACAACATTAGCAAGGATAGTGGAGGTTGGTTTAATGCCTAATATAGTTCCCTTACTAACTAGGTTAAGCAAGTTCCTACCTAAGAATTTTGCAAGAATAATGAAGATATAGGGTAAAAGTGGAGCACCTTGTCATAGTCCCTTCTCAACCCTAATGTTTCCTCTAGGGGTTGTTGGCTCTTAGTTTAGCAATATTTTAACAACCTTTATTAATGCAGAGATGCACCTATGGGGTAGCTTACTTCCCACAATCGGTACATTCATACAAGAACAAGGAAAATTGTACAAAGCACTAAGGCTTTCTACACTTTGAATTTTGTATAATTCAGGTGGGTGCACCTAGGATTAGGATCACTTAATCTTAGTCTTTTCACTAATCCTCACAAAGTAGATATGTGCCCATAATACTTCTTATTATCTATGAAATAAAGGGATAGGATGTGAAGCTAAGCATACTATCAAGTTACTCACAAATAAAGTAGGGGCTTTGCTATTAAGTCCACAACTACTGACTTAAAGATTTAGAATTTGATTTGTTTTAAGTTTTTGGGTAGAATGGATCTGTGAAATACCTAAAATCTATCATAGACTAGTACCTTATCCCATGGGCAACAAAGTCAAATAAAAATTACAAAAGAGAGCTATGAAACAAGAAGACAACAGATTCTAATATGTTGATGCCTTACACCAGTCATACACCATTGATCAGATTCTACTTAGCAATCCACTTGTGTATTCAAATATGCAATTACCTATTCAAAGGACTTTAACCCTCCCCTTAGAAGAGACCTAGAAACAAGAAATACATTAATCAACATCCACTGAAAGACAAGATTGAGATACCCTTGATATCCCAACTCATAAACATCTAGAAACTAGTCCTAAATGCAGTTGTTTCTGCAAAAACAACTCTATTGCAAACATCTTTAGACATACAATAGAAAGACTAAAACACCCTTGATGCTCTAATCAATAAGATCAAGAACCAAATGGAGAAAATTTGATCGTAGTACAAATATGTTAAAATCTTATACATAAGACAGACTTGTTACAATATATTATCCTCTGAAAAACCAGAAAGGATACATGAATACCCTATATGAAGAGAAGGAAATATTTATAGAAGGAACCACTCATGGAACTAGCTCTGAGAAAATTACAAAGAATTTGAAACCTCTACTAAATGATCTTGGAAATCATTATAAAGGATTGCAACAAGCTTGGGATCATTTAGGTCAAAATTAGGTCTACAACCACCAGGTACAACAAGAAATGGAAGTCATCAGGAAAGCCTGGAAACCCAGGAAGATCAGATCAAATCTGATTGCACAATTATTTAGGCTTTATTATCTTAAGCTAGCTGCGATTAAAAATTATTAATTTCTTGTTGCAGGCAATAAAATTTTAATGCTAGGATCAACTTGGAAAACTTGCATGAATCAAGGCATGGAATAGCTAACATCCATCAAAACCTATCCACCCTATTAAAATATTAGTTATACATTAAACAAGCATGACACATTAGGAAATAAAATTAGATAACGATAGCTACCTACATCTTACTCATCAAATTTCACCTACAACCATCCCTAGAACAAATCTAATATGATTTGGCCTAACCACCATAGAGTTCATTAAATTGCCCAACAACAAAATTTTCCTTATAACCTAGGAAGAAATCAGATTTGATTTTATGTTTATCTGGGATGCTGACACTTCTTTCCTAAAAACCCTATCTTAGAAAATTCAAATATGGACTAACAATGGTTAATTTATCAGGTTTAAAACATGGTCGTCGATCTTGTTCCTTCCTGGCACATTGGATGATCCTCATAAATCATCATAATAGTCAACTGAGCTTTGAAAAGTTTGGCCATATTATCATTTTCCTCATCCAATTAGAAAAGAATACATCAGCTACACCTAACAGTGGACCTATCATCTTCATCGATCTTTAAATCATGATTGTCAATCTTCACTTAAGAGAGAATCAATGGCTATTGTGTTACTGCAATGGTTAACACCTCGTGCATCTTTTCTTTACGATAATGTGACAACTGTTAGATTAACTTACATTTGGCATCCCTTTAACATGTTGAAACCCTCAGCCTGACTGACAACATCCACATCACCATCCTTCATGACCAATGAAAATCAAACATATTTGCAACACCCGACATTAGACCCAATGCACCATCTATCCTTATCTGTTGGAAGATCAGATGGCTGTCACATTCTCATGATCACTAACTTTTGAGCACATTTCCTTTGTAGTAACATGACCACCATCAGATTTTTCTATTCTTTACTCTTTAACCATGAAAAGATCCCCTAAACCTATGTCATCTGGAGATCACGTGAATGAGGAAATCTCACAGTCACTCAATACTTTTCTTAACCATGGTCCGATTAGGAGATTGGGTGAACAAAGGTATTCTCATGATCACTGAATAAAAACTTAACCTTGGGTCATATCAGATTAATGTGCACCTACCATCGATCTCATCTCAAATCAATGGTCCTAGCTTGATCTCAAAATGTGTCTTGCCTTGACCCAATTATCTAGCGAATGAGTGATTGAAAGGAATACTAACCACTCGATAAATCATTGAAGGTTAAGCCACTAACTGCCAAGAATTGGAGAATACATGAACACTGTATTCACCCATTCGAAAAGTGAAATGACTAACCACCCAAGAACTTGGAGATTAGCTGAATGCCTCAATCGCCAGATCGCTAAGTAGAAACATAACTACCTGGGCTGGGAAATAAAACATGTGTAGAATGGGGATTTAAGTGGCTGGGAAAGCTAATAGGGAAAAAGAACAAAGGTAGGGTATGATAATTTTCTTAGGATTTGCAAGGAAAAGACCATTTTCTTTGGATTTTGGCTATGACATGAAAATGGGCTAACAGGGGTACCATTGACTAAAATAGAGAAAGTGACTATCTCTACACATGTTCTAACCATATTAATCAGTCTTTTATTGAATCCCATATTTTGTAGAACCTTGTATAGGAAGTCCCAATGTACTTGTCATAGGCTTTTGAGATGTCCAACTTTAATTCCATCCTAGGTTTACCACATTTATATATCAAGTGGAAAATTTCATACATTGTTATTACAACATCCAAGATTTTGATGGTTTTGACCAAAGCCCTTCTGATTACTGTTGATCATACTTTTGACAAAAGGATTTAGCCAATTAAATAGAAATTTAGAGAAGATTGGGTAGAAAATGTTGCATATACTTATGGGCCTAAATTCCTTGATTCTATTAGGTTTTGGCACCTTCATAATTAGAGAAACATAAGTGTTATTAATTCTCCTTAAAAGTTTACCTGTTTTGAAGAATTTGCAAGCAACCAAACTGATGTCAGACTTGAAAATCTCCCAATGGTCTTGGAAAAAAGTAAGAGGGAATCCATTAGAATTGGGGGCCTTGTAAGCTCCCATGGAAAAGATAGCATTCCTAACTTCATCCTCAAAAAATGGGGCCAAAACTTGATCATTATCCTCCAAGGTAAGAAAGGGTTGAATGCATTGCAAGAGTTGGTCCTCCAAAAGGAACTTTCTCTAGATACCATCCTCATACATTCTTTGTGAATAATAAATTACCAGAGAGCCAATTTAGACATTGTCAGTTATCTTTTGGTTTTGTTTAGTTATTAGGCCTTGGATTTGATTCCTTCTTTTGTGATTGTTGGTTAATCTATAGAAGAAACACATGTTTCTATCACCTTCTTTCAGCCATTATATTTGTGACCTCTATTTCTAATACATTTCTTCTCTTTGGAGGATTGATTTCCATCTACTTTTTAGATCTTCCTCCTCTCTACATGTTTCTATCGAGTCATCCCCCAATGCCATTTTATCCTAGATTTCCTTGAGGCTAAGCTCAATGTCTTTCTTCTAGATGAGGATATTAATGAATGTCAATTTATTCCATCCTTTGACATTCCTTCTTATTAAGCCCAACATTTGGATAATTTTAATTGTAGTACCCTATGTAGGTGTATTCCATAAAGTCTCTTGAAATTAGGATGTGAAGTCCACATGATTTTGTATATAAAGGAGGAGGCAGGGCGCCCCTTAACATACTTATTCTTCCAACTGTGGAGAAAATGGATGTACTTAGATTTCTTTCTTGGGAGATCCTTAAGTGATGTGTTACAACCCATATTCTAGTTCACATAAATTAAAACCCTATACATTATAACTTGAATGAGACTCGTTCCTTCTCTGTTATTCAACTAGGTGAAATCCTATCTAACAAGGTCACTATCAAGGAGACCAATCTCATTCATGAAGCTAGCTAAATCATACATGCTATTAGTGTATGCATTTTTTCCACCCATTTTTTCAGAGGGGAAGAGTGGAGTATTAAAATCTCTAGCTATCATCCAAATATTATTCTAATGATTCAACATTCTCTCACTGATTTCTTATCAAACCTTTTTCCTACCCGAACAGGAATTTAGAGCATACCAATAGACTATGTTCCAAGTCTCGGTACGCAAATCTAGGGTGAAAATTAAGTAATTTGTTTCTAAAGAAGTTATTCTACCTTTACCCTATTAGGATCCCACATAGTGAAAATTCCTCCAAAGGCTCCATTAGCATCACAAACAATTGGAAAATAATTGATTAATTAGGCACAAGTGAATGCAATAGTATTGTCTATGAAAATTACTAATAATAACCCAAAATTAAAGTGAAATAGTGGTGCTTCTTTCTTGTAGTGCCTACAACCAAGGTTCAAGTCCCCATGGGGTCACTCTCTACTGTGGTTCTCAATGGAGATTATTTACCTTGACCCTTGGTGAAATAGTGGGGCTTCTTTTGTGTAGAGCTTACAACCAAGGTTCAACAATTTAAAAGTGCCCACAACCAAGGTTCAACAATTTAAAAGTGCCTACAACCAAGGTTCAAGTTCCCATGCAGTCACTCTCTACCATGGTTCTTAATGGGGAGTTGTTTCCTTGACCCTTGGTGAAATAGTGGGCCTTCTTGCTTGTAGAGCTTACAACCAAGGTTCAACAATTTTAACTGCACAAAATATTTTTAGTAATAATTTTAGAAAAAGAATCTCATGGTGCTCCTGAGCTATCTAAAATCCCCTGCCATTAGGGCTAGGGTTTCTTCCTTCACTACTAGGTCTAAGGTATGTTTCGATCCTCTTCCTAGAAATGGTCACTTTGGTTTTTTATGGTAATTTTAGACACAATGGAAAGGATTAAGATGTTGTCCTGATACTCTACATGGGTGAAAATGATGTTCTAGCAGTAGGGTTGAAGCGCAAGGATTTTGGGGGTTTTTTTGAGTGAGAAACCTCCATCAAAAACTATTTTTCTTAGAAGGGATGTGTTGCTAAACCGCTAATAGTAGTGATGAAGCAGTTAGCTAGTGGAGAGTCGTAGACTTCTAGGTTTGGTGTCACAAATGAGTGCTAAAAATGGTCAAGATCAAGGGTTTCAAAAGTTGACTAAGAAATGTATTGGGAGGGTTCTTTAGTCCCATCATCCAAGACTGTTGTTGTGGATCTAGATCCAAACATTGAGGAGGAAATAGCTTATAATGTCTCAATTTTTTCTACATTGGGTGTGATTGGGCATTTCAGGGGCCTATGGCCTAGCTTAGATGATCTTCATTCATGGATATTAGATAACTAGGAGCCCATTATTGATGGGGATATGCAGATATACCCCTTGGAAAAAGGGTTTTTTATTGATGTATTTTAAAATACTCAAGATATAAATAGGGTCTTCTGTGAGAATTTTTGGAGTTGGGAGAAGTGTTATTTGATGCTAAAATCCTTACATCCTAATTTTTGTCTTACAACTAAAACTTTTGACAAGGTGCCATTATGGGTAAGGCTTCCTAACCTTCCACTTCATCTTTGGTTTGAGTCTCTTTTAGAAGGAGTTGGAAACTTGTTAGGGGGTTTTCTGATGGTAGATAAGGAATCGTCAAATCTTATACACTCTAATTTTTCTCATATTTTGGTTGAAATGAATGTGTCTAAAGGGCTTGTTACTGAAACTTCAATTAAAACCTCAAAAGGTTATTGGGCTCAATCTCGAGATACGAAGGAGTTCCTTTTAGATGCAGAAGATGCTTCCAAATAGGGCACATGGTTGCACAATATGGTAAGGATATAATGACTAAGGTGGAATCTTGGTGGAAATTTTTAGGAATGGGAACACTAAGAGGGGCGGGCACTGAATCAATGTTTACTATATTCAATCTTTTTCTTTTACTCTTTAATCAATCTTGAATGCTTAAGTACTAAAATGAAAACTAACAGAAGTAGAAAACATGAACTCAACACATAACACCAATATGATTATAGGGAAACCCAAATAGGTAAAAACCTCAAGGGGAATTGACACCCAATAATATTTTGTACTAGTGTTTTATGATCCTTGTTATAAGATCGCTAACCCTGTTACGAGTTGTCTTTATATTACATTTATTATAGTGACCTGGTCAAGGGTCAGACCCTGTTAGGAGTCTTTTACAATAACCCTGTTAGGGGTGTCGACACACTATCCTAGAGCTCAGTGCTCAAGTGGTGAAGGCTACAACCTTTTGATCTCAGATACATACTATATCTGCTAGATGAACTAGCACTATGACACTACTTTTCTGATTAGTTCCTTTGATGTGCTGATGCTTTAACCTCTTGCAAAGCTCTAATACATATCAAAAACTATTCTCATACTTCTTTTCTACTTATTTCAACTCTATAAAAACTTCCATGACTAATTACAAGGATGCATCTAATATTTATATGCACATACAAAACAATTAACTAGGTCAGCCCTTTAACCAATTACATATAATGCTTCCAAGTGAATTAGATCAAGCATGTTTATAAACAAAGTTAATTACATGTCTATAACCTAATTACAATAGGTGCATAGCCTTTACAAAACAACAACATAGTCGCTAATCAATTTATCATCAGTTGGCTGCATACCCTATTATGTTCTGGCATTTACTGGCTATGTAATTTCAATTGTCTATAACTTTGTCATACTTGCATATCTAATTATGCACTCATAGACTAAGCATGAATACACTCCTACCAACTTATCTTCTAGGGCGTATACCATAACTCGATCATACGCATGTGCGCTGATGCTTTGAACTATTGGTGCTCTATTAACTGTCCAGTCTTCTATACTTAGCCACTTTCTGATCTTCTGAAGAGGTGCGCTGACTCCAAAACACTATATGATTTTGTTTCCATAATGACAATACTATATCTAGTCATATAAAAAAGTATAGTCAACTTTCCAACAATCTCCTCCTTTGTCATTGATGGCAACAAAGGAATATGGTACAGTTACTACCTATTCTCTTATACAAAAAAACTTTTGAAATACTCTATCTTATGTTTCCATTATATTCTTTACTATACATATTCTTTACATATCTATAACTCCATATTCTATACATAATCCCCCTTTGACATTAATGAAAAAGGTGCTAAAAATTGAATCTCTACAAGTACTTACAAGGAAATTACATCCAAATATGCTACCTGTAACTTGTGGATCTCTTGCTTCTGGAATTCAATCAATGCATTGACTATTTGGAGATGAGTGCATAATGCATACTTCAACTTCTACATCTTCTCCAAATCTAGGGTAGGACCTTGATCATATGTCACCATGGTGGCATCGATGTCCTTGATATTTTGATTGAGCACATCTAGGGAGGGCGCAAGAGCATTCCTAAGTTGTGTTTGCCTTGCCCTTATCTTGGACATCTCCTTCTCTGCTCTTTCTATCTTGTCAATCTACCCTTGATATATATTATTATGCATATTTACATCAGTGGAGAGGTCTTCTACTGATTTCCTTACTTGTTTTATCATTGCTTCTACCTCTTGTATCTTCTTGAAATTATCATCAATCAGCTTATCTTGGTCCCTACAATCTGCAATGATCTTCCTACCATTTTTTGCAAACTCCTTCAAAGATGCTTGACCAATTTTTAGGGAACTTAGGTCAAGTGAAAATTTACTAAGTAGTTCACTTCGTCTCTTTTTCCTATACTTTTCTTCTATAACATGAGATGTAGACTTTCAAGGTAGAAAAATTGGTTTTGAAGGCTGTGAGGATGTTTCTAACATCATCAACTGAATGCACCTTAGACACTTTCTTGTTTGAAGGCAGCAGACTATTCAATATGTTGACCGATTCAACAAAAAATGGGTTCCTCATTACATGTTTCTCTTTGGCTGTCTCCATAGTTAAGACATTAATCTTGATCATGTCTTCTTCTCCCCACGAATCCAAACTAGTGGTGTCTGGTGTCAATCTTGACAACAATGATACAGAATGAGTGATAGGAGTGCTATCCATTGCTTCTTGTTTGACTATTATTGTCATTTCAATGGATGACTTATCTGTTGGTTCATTTTCTTTCATCTCTACTTCTCCTTTCTCTTTTTCTACTTCCTTTTCTTTTTCTTCTTCTTTTTCTATCTCTTTTTCTATTTCTTTTTCTCTTTCAACTTCTATGATTTCCTCAATCTGTACTTCTTGTTGATTAGGAGAAGTGTTACCACATACATTCTCATCCTCTTGAGTGCTTACAAATGCTTCTTCAAACTTAAATCAAGATTTGAGGCTGCCATTGCAATCTTAACATTGTCAATAAAAATTGTATCATCCTTATGTGTTTTTGCCATAGGTGCAAGATTCTATGCCTCTATGGGTGCTACAACTATGGGTACTAAGTCCTGAGGACCTATATTTTGTACATTGATGGTCTTTGACTCCTTGGCTAGCTTTTTGGGTACTTGAGCTATGGGTGCAGTAGCTGGATACATGTGTCTGTTCATGAAAAATGTCTCAAAGGCTTTTTCTATTTCCTTTGCAACTAGTTCATAATTCTTGTCCATTATATGCAAAGTTCTTGACTTAGTTCTAAGATGTGGCTTTACCAGATCTAACCATAAGGTCTTCTCCTCTAGAGAACATATTGGTAAACTCTCATCTAAGATCTTCTCTCTTATTCTCAGATCTTCCTCCATTGCTTGTCTCTTCAAGAAGTCTAAAATGTTCCAAACATTGTCTGGAATCATAGTCTTCAATTCTAGCACTGTCTTCTTAAACTTAAGCATGTGCTTGATTATCATACCATGAATCTCTAAATTATATATTTTGACACTTATGATGGGTATATTTTTTTTAATGAATTTTTAATTTTTTTAAATAGGCACTGATGATGTCAGTATTCTGATGGGTTTTAAATTGACCATCAGAATTTCGACAGTTTCGGGTATACATAAAAGAAGTGAAGCACCAAATCATTTTTATTTTGATTGGCATGGAAAAGGAGTACGAGAAAATTAGTTGGGGGTGAGATAAGGTATGTGATTTCTTCATCTTTCGAGCCTCTGGTATCATATTCGACCGCAAATTTCATATGCATTGCATTTTATTTGATCATGAATGCTCTCTAAAATGACCACATTCTACTGTTTTCATGCCCTAGCCGATGCTTTATCTCTATTATTTGATGTTACTGGTGGTGTGCCCTAGCCTATGCTTTAACTCCATTATTTGATGTTATTGGTGCTTGTGCTCAATGATATCCATTTTTTTAAAATTTTGATTGTGGTTTTCAAATGGACAACCCATGAGCTTCTAGCTAGGTGCCATTTGTATTGATAGCTTAAGGTATCAAATGTATTGTATCATTTATCATTGAGACTTTGTTAAAAGTGTTATCACCTGTAGAAATTTTATGACTGTATGAATTTTTCCTTGGTCTCTGCATATTTTTCTATGTCTCTGGTCCTTGAAACCCTAGGTCTAAATTCATGTTTCTAGCCATTGGAGGGAAAAGCCCTAATTTATCTTGGCTAGGTTCTATTCCTTTGTTACTTTTTTAGGCCACTTAAGTGATCTTAAAAGAATGTGTGCTTACTCTCCTAGTTAGACGCTCAATCTCTGAATGAAAAAATCATATTCCTTTCAATCTAGTGATCTCTCGAAGCCTTCAGTCACGCAGTCTCTTAATGTTTTTAGAATATTCCTTATCCTTCAGTGACTTGCCAGGCGGTTAGCTTTTCTTTCAGTTGCAAGATCTCTAGATGCGGTGGTTAGTTGCCAGATCTTGATAGTTAAGAATGACATTTAGTGACACCCTAGCAATTAGTCACCAAGTCTCTAGATCTTGGCGGTTCATTCAGAGATTAAAAATTTCAAATAGTCATTAGGTCTCCTGAGAAATGTCAAAGTCAACATAAGGTTCAGAGATCCAACAACTATCGTCAGATCAGGATCGTGTGGTGGAGATTTAGTCATTGAGTCATGAGGTGGTAGGCCCACATCATAAGGAATGGCATAGGTGGATCTGATGTCAGATGGAGCTGAGTTGTCCGATGACTATTGGCTGCAGGATAGTGAGTTGGTAGTTGTCAGTGGGACCGAGGTCTTTAGTTATGGAGTAAGTTAAAGTTCAGTCAGGATCTATGGTTGTTGTATATTCTCAAGAAAAAGATGCACGATGTTTATCCTAGGTGATGTTGTGATAGTCATTGATCTCATGGTGCTCAAAGTTAATAAAGCTATTCAGCAATTTGGCAACTAAGGGTAGTCTAGCAATCTCTTGAATCTAGTGGTTAAGTGCCAAACATTCAGAGACCTGGGAGGTGGTTATGACTCTCTTCAGTCGCCCAATATCATGATTCAAAAATTAAGTCTTCTAACATTCTGAGAATGAATATGGGCTATCGATGGCCACAAGATAGAGTTGAAGATCAACGATGAATATTTAATCTCAAGATCTGACTCAGAGTAAAGAGCTCTTTCCGCGACTTAGAGATTTATCTTAGTTATGTGTTCTTAGGGTTTAACCCTAGTTAAAGAAAAGATTATGAGACTCAGTGAATCTATTTGTCACCAAGTCTCTAGATAATGCATGGGTTAAGCATTATGGTTTGACCTCGATAGTTAAGTTTTCAATCCAGTGACTCAGGGACTATGTCGGTCAAGAGCTAAACCTTGAGTGATTCAATGACAAGGTTATCTCCTGGTCACTGAATCAAATAGTTAAGTTAGAAAAGTTCTCACAACTTAATGTGAATTTTAGGATGAAGGAATGTAGAGATCAATGGCTGATATTTTATCTCAGAAAGAAAGTTGAAAAGTCAAAAAGTTTTAGTGATTAAGAGACTCCAGGCTTGTTGCTAGATCTCCAAGTCAGGTGATCGCTGAATGTTTTTTAAAGAGTTAATAAAGTTCACATGACTATGAGAATATAGTCACTAGAGCTCATGATGAGAAAAATTAAAGGCTAGCTCCTTAGTCGTGTAATCATCAGATAGAAAAATTGAAGGTTTCCTATGGTCGCCAGATTGGGGAAAGAAGAAAATGTGCTCAGTGACTAGGGGTGGGGCCTCAGTCACGTAATCTCCAAATGAAATTAAGGGTTTTAAGATAGTTAGTGTCCCTGGAGTTGGGTAATCTCGTGATAATACTATAGTTAATGAATTTATTCCGCAACTTAGAATCTCTTTAGTCGCGTGATCTCTGAAATGTTTAACTGTCAGGGAGATAACCACAAGATCATGAGACTATAATCACTAAGTCTCTAAAGGTAACTAAGGATAGAGGAGATGTCTCACGATCTAGCGACTGAGACAAAATGTAAACCAGGATTCCTATTAGAGTTAAACTATGAAGCTCAGGAAAAGTGAGATGATCTGACAGTGATGATATAAATAAATTCTAGATTTGAATGTTGGCTGCTAATTTACTGTCTCATGCCATGCAAGTAGCCGTTTCTTCCAAATTTAAAAATTATTAAGGGTTTCAGTGACAAAAGGACTGGTATTCAATGCTTGAGCAGCTAGATCTGGTAGATATGATTTTGTCAACTATTGCAGTGTGGTCCAGGGAGTATGATGATTGATGCAGAGGGTTTGTACCGTAAGAGAGTGGGTATTACAGTAGCTCAAGGCATGTTGCAAGTGATTGATCAGATTGATTAGCATGGTAGATTCATGATCTTTGGTACATTGCTCTAAAATTTCTCATAAATGAAGATCATTCTAGGATCTGATCAGACCAGGTTACTTGGTTTTCCTCCAATATAATAAATTCTTGATTAAATTTAGTTGGTTTGGTGGGTGAAAACCCTAACCCTTTCTCTAGTCATCTGAAGCTTGTTGCATCCTAATTTTTGGGATTCCAAGATGACTAGTGGTATATATTGTAGTGGTTTTAATTTTTAGGGTTGTTGATGGTGTTATGTTGATAGTCAATGTAAAAAACTAAAGAAGGAGAGCTTGGATCCAGGGTTTGTTTCCTAGCATTTTGTTGTCTTGATAATGTACTAATTTTGTATATTTTAATGAGAATACACTTGAATTCCAATCTCAAATTTATGTTTGTCTTCTTGTTTTGATCTTGGGTTCATATATGTTAATGTCACAAAGTGAGTTAGCATATGGTATACAAAGTATATTGTGGGATTCTCTTTGAGTTCCTAACAAAGTTAGGATTAAAGTCTTTAAGGTAGTTTCAATGAGTTCATGGTTGGATAGGAATTTGATGATCAAATTTGGGAGTGAGAGGGATAATAGGCAAAGCACTTATTCTGAGTTCAAGAGTGTTTGAGTTAGGGTTTTCAGTTGATATATGTTATTGAGTGACTCTATGCCCTAAGTTAAGGCACTGATCCATTCTCTAGAAGGAGTTCATCATCATCAATCACAAATATAAATGATAAAATATTTAAATAAGTTAGTAAAGGGTATAGTTGTATAGTATTTTGTGACTCCTTTGAAGAAGTGGGTCAAAGGTACACCCGCCTGAGCATCTAGGCTCAAAGTGTAGGAGGATCCTTGTTGATCCTTGTCAATTAGCCCTTTTCCTTGTAGAATTTGGAGTGGTGATAGAGTCAATGACATTAAGTTGTCAATCATAGTGTAAACCTACAAGTAGAAAGAGAAGGGGAACCAAAAAAATGGCAACTCTACTGGGGAATAGATAAAAAAATCTTGTTTAAAGAAATCAGAATCTTTGGTGTTTCATTGTTAAATCAAGTTTTAGATAAGTTTTCCCATCTGAGTCACCAACAAAATGGTGACTCTATTGGGGAGAGTCTAAAGATAAAAGTTAATAGAGGACTCTTGTGTTTCTCCTGTTGTACTCAGTGTTTTCTTGAAAAAATTGAAAGATTTCTCATATTTGGTGGGTGGCGACTCGAAGGGTTAGAACCAGTGTTATAGACTGCTGACCATGGACAAAAGAAGGAATGATAGATCTTTTGTCAAGAAGCATTTGGAGGTTACTTTGGACCAGTCACCTAGAGAAGAAAATAAAAGTTGGATCAAGAGATGGAGAATCTACTAGTGCTCCCATGAGAGAACAAAGTAATGCTATAAATAGAGCACCACATGCATCCTCTAATGAAGATGATTCACAATACAAAAGTTCTAAATTAGATAGTGGCCACTCTGAAGAAAATTTTTATGATACCCCAGAGGCAATATTTCAGGATAAAGATTTAGTTCCTACAGGACAAAATGTACAAGCCAGAGACATGGGTTTTGGACCAAATTTAGAGCCTGATGAGGAAATGTTCAGAAGGCAACCCATGAGACCAAGGCGGGTCCATTTCCCATATCAAAATCCTACTGATATGAATGTGTCATCAAGTTTTGAGGATATTATGATAGACCCAAATGATTTGGGTGCATTGAGGTTACAACTCATAGAGTAGGATGCCATACACAAGAGATTACAAAAAGAAAGAGAGGCTGAGAAAGTGAATGCTTTGATAGAAAGGGAATCTCTTCTTAGAAATATTAATGAGCTAAAGGAGAGAAACAAGATGCTTGCTTCGGCTCCTAAAACTTTGTAGCATGATGTTTTTGGTGATCTTGATGCTTTGAGAAGTGAGCAGGAACGTTTGCTACAGGACCCTGAATTTGATAAAGAGGGCCCTGTGATTAGACAGGATTAGATTTATACTTCTCTACCTAAGGATAAAGATGGGCATGAGATTACTAGACCTACTATTGCTGTAGGAGAAAAGGGAAAGCAAAAGATGGTGGGACTCCAAATAAGCAAGCCAGTGGCAATACCAAAGGTCCCACCACCCATTCCAAATAAGGATATAGAGATGGAAAGAAGAAGAAGAGAGGATGATGACCTAGCAAGAGAATTGGGGAGGGTTGAAATTGAAGCTTCCATTGCAGAAAAAAGAAGAAAGATCCAGTTCTTGAGGGCCTCATCTACAAATGCTCTTATACCATCCATTATTGATGAAATAGGTATGCCATCTACAACTTCTAATGTTGTTTCACTTAGTAATGTTACTACTAGTAATCTAGTTCCTTCTTCATCTACCAAGATAAATATTGACTCTAAACAGTAGTCAAATGTACAAGTAGATGGAAATGTAAATGTAGACATTAACCCTAAAGGGAACACTAGTTCAAGTTTTCAAAGAAGACCTATGCAATTAGAAGGCTATAGACAAATTAGTTTTGATGGAATACCTGGCTACCCAAATGTTTTTCCAAGTGATATAAGAGATAAGGTACCTAAATTTTCTGGTAACAATGCGATTAGTTGTGAGGAACATCTTAGGTTATTTGTTGATATGGATGATTGTATTTGGTATCAAGATGTTATCTTTTACTTAAGAAACATGAGGTTTCCAATAGGGATGGATGACAATAAGAAAATAACATTGAAGTTACAAGCCATCAAGTATGTGATTATAAAATGCAAATTATATAGAAAAAATTTAGATTGCATACTTTTGAAATGTGTTGATGAAAATCAAGCTGACAAATTGTTGAAAGAAATGCACGAGGGGATCTGTGGCAGACATTATATGGGAAAAACTACTGCTCAAAAGATTTTGAGAGCAGGATTTTGGTGGCCCACAATCTTCAAAGATGCAAAGCAACTGGTAAGAAAGTGTGATGCTTGTCAAAGATTCTCCGGTAAGCTCAATTTTTTTGGAAATGTACCCTTGAGGCTAGTTAAAGTGAAAGCTCCATTCCAAAAATGGGGAATGGATTTTATAGGAGAAATCCCAAACAGGTCTAGTGAGGGACACTCTTGGATCTTAGTTGCCACTGATTATTTTACAAAATGGGTAGAGGCTTCTCCTACAGGGAATGCAACAAGCAAGTTGGTAACTAATTTCTTATTGAATAATATTGTTACAAGGTTTGGTTGTTGTGAAAGGATAGTCAATGATAATGCAATGTGCTTTAGGTCTTTTGAGTACAAGGAATTTTGTCAAGGTTTTGGAATCCAGATGTCATACTCCTCACCTTATCATCCATAGGGAAATGGACAGGCAGAATCATCTAACAAGAGTTTAATAAAAATCCTCAGGAAGATTCTTGATAAGAATAAAAGGGCATGGAATTCAAAGTTACCGCTAGTTGTATGGGTTGATAGGGTAACTATGAAGAAGGCAATTGGTTGTACACCATTTGACCTAGTGTATGGGATACATGCAAGAATGCCTCAAAATAACTTATTGGAAATGTATAAGTTTGTTCAATTATATGATGATGATATAGATGATGAAATGCAATTAAGAATTGAAGATCTCATTAGGCTAGATGAAACTAGAAGAGAATCAGCTTTAAAAAATGCCAAGTTACAATTGCAAGTTAAAAATATGTATGTCAAAAGGACTGTTGAAAGGAAGTTCGAACCTGATGACTTGGTATTAATCTAGAATGCTAGATTGGAAGATAAAGGGAAACATGGAAAATTTGATCCAGTCTAGCTGGGGCCATATCTGATTCATGAAAGATGGGGACAAGATTCTTATATTGTCAAAGAACTAAATGGTGATATTCAAGAATAGCCAGTTCATGGACAATTCTTGAAAAAATACTTCAATTGAATGTATTTTTCTTTCCATGAACAGTAGTTAGGTCTATACATGTTGTAAATTATGTAGAGGTGTGCTTGCTCCCTGTTTCATTCCATCTTAGTTTGTAGGGTTTTGTCCTGTTGCTCTCTGCGGTTGTTCTTTCTCCAATAGGTGGTCTGCTTCTCCCAGTGATCTTGAATCCTTGCCATGCCTACAAGAGGCATGCATCCCTAGGCATAGCCATTATTAGCACCTGTAGAAATTTTGACTGTATGAATTTTTCCCTAGTCTCTGCATATTTTTCTATGTCCCTGGTCCTTGAAACCCTAGGTCTAAATTCATGTTTCTAGCCGTTGGAGGGAAAAGCCCTAATTTTTCTTGGCCAGGTTCTATTCCTTCATTACTTTTTTGGGCCACTTAAGTGATCTTACAAGCATGTGCACTTTACTCTCTCAGTTAGTTACTCAGTCTCCAAATGAAAAAAGCATATTCCTTTCAATCTGGCAATCTCCCAAAGCCTTAAGTCATGCAGTCTCTTAATGTTTTCAGAATATTCCTTATCCTTCAGTGACTTACTAGGTAGTTAGCTTTTCTTTTAATTGTGAGATCTCCAGATGTGGTGGTTAGTCACCAGATCTCAACAATTAAGAATGATATTCAGTGACTCCCCTGGTGGTTAGTTGCCAAGTCTCTAGATCTTGGCGATTCATTCAGAGATTAAAAATTTCACACAGTCACCAGATCTCCTGAGAAAATTCAAAGTCAGCATAAAGTTCAGAGATCCAGTGACTACCGTCAGATCAGGATCGTGTAGTGGAGATTTAGTCATTGAGTCATGAGGTGGTAGGCCCACATCATAAGGAATGGCATAGGTGGATCTGATGTCAAATGGAGCTGAGTTGTTTGATGACTATTGGTTGCAGGATAGTGAGTTGGTAGTTGTAAGTGGGCCTGAGGTCTTTAGTTATGGAGTAAGTTAAAGTTCAGTCAGGATCTATAGTTGTCATATATTCTCAAGAAAAAGATGCATGATGTTTATCCTACATGATCTTGCGACAATAGTTGATCTCGGTGTGCTCAAAGTTAATAAAGCTATTTAGTGATTCAGCGACTGAGGCTAGTCTCACAATCTCTTGAATCCAGCAGTTAAGTGCCAAACATTCAAAGACCTAGCAGGTAGTTATGATTCTCTTTAGTCACCCAATCTCATGATTCAATAGTTAAGTCTTCTAGCATTCTGAGATTGAATATGGGCCATTGATGGCCACAAGATAGAGTTGAAGATCAATGATCAGTATTTAATCTCAAGATCTGACTCAGACTAAAGAGATCTTTCTGTAACTTAGAGATTTGTCTTAGTCACCTATTCTCAAGGTTTAACCATGGTTAAAGAAAAGATTATGAGACTCAGTGAATCTCTTTGTTGCCAAGTCTCTAGATAATGCATGGGTTAAGCATTATGGTTTGACCTTGGTGGTTAAGTTTTTAATCCAGTGACTCAGCAACTATGTGGTCTCAGAGTCTCATGATCCTGATAGTCAAGAGCTAAACCTTGAGCGATTCAGTGACACGATTATCTCCTGGTCATTGAATCAAGCAATTAAGTTAGAAAAGTTCTCGTGACTTAATATGAACCGTAGGATGAAGGAATGTAGAGATCGATGGCTGATATTTAATCTTAGAAAGAAAGTTGAAAAGGTAGAAAGTTTCAACGATTAAGAGACTCTAGGCTTGTCACTAGATCTCCAAGTCAGGTGATCGCTGAATTTTTTTTAAAGAGTTAATAAAGATCATGTGACTATGAGACTATAGTCTCTAGATCTCACGATGAGAAAAATTAAAGGCTGGCTCCTTAGTCACGTAATCGCCAGATAGAAAAATTGAAGGTTTCCTGTGGTCGCCAAATCGGGGAAAGAAGAAAATGTGCTTAGTGACTAGGGGTGGGGCCTCATTCATGTAATCTCCAAATGAAATTAAGGGTTTCAAGATAGTTAGTGTCCTTGCAGACAGGTAATCTCATGATAATATTGTAGTTAATGAATTTATTCCATGACTTAGAATCTCTTCAGTCGTGTGATCTCTGAAATGTTTAACGGTTAGGGAGATAACCGCGAGATCACGAGACTATAGTAATTAAGTCTCTAAAGGTAACTAAGGTTAGAGGATATGTCTCACGATCTAGCAATTGAGACAAAATGTAAACCAAGATTCCTATTAGAGTTAAACTATGAAGCCCAAGAAAAGTGAGATGATCTGACGGTGATGATATAAAGAAAGTCTAGATTTGAATGCTGGCCACTGATTTACTATCTTGCACCATGCAAGTAGTTGTTTCTTCTAGATTTAAAAATTATTAAGGGTTTAAGTGACAAAAGGACTGGTATTCAATGCTTGAGCGGCTAGATCTGGTAGATATGTTTTTTTCAACTGTTGCAGTGTGGTCCAGGGAGTATGATGATTGATGTAGAGGGTTTGTACCGTAAGAGAGTGGGTATTACAATAGCTCAAGGCATGTTGCAGGTGATTGAATAGATTGATTATCATGGTAGATTCATGATCTTTGGTACATTTCTTTGAAATTTCTCATAAATGAAGATCATTCTAGGATTTGATCAGACCAGGTTACTTGGTTTTCCTCCAATGTAATAAATTCTTGATTAAATTTAGTTGGTTTGGTGGGTGAAAACCCTAACCCTTTCCCTAGTCATCCGAAGCTTGTTGCATCCTAATTTTTGGGATTCCAAGATGACTAGTGGTATATATTGTAGTGGTTTTGATTTTTAGTGTTGTTGATGGTGTTATGTTGATAGTCAATGTAAAAAACTGAAGGAGAGCTTGGATCTAGGGTTTGTTTCCTAGCATTTTGTTGTCTTGATAATCTACTGATTATGTAGATTTTAATGAGAATACACTTGAATTCCAATCTCAGATTTATGTTTGTCTTCTTGTTTTGATCTTGGGTTCATATATGTTAATGTCAAAAAGTGAGTTAGCATATGGTATACAAAGTATATTGTGAGATTATCTTTGAGTTCCTAACAAAGTTAGGATTAAAGTCTTTAAGGTAGTTTCAATGAGTTCATGGTTGGATAGGAATTTGATGATTAGATTTGGGAGTGAGAGGGATAATAGGCAAAGCACTTATTCTGAGTTCAAGAGTGTTTGAGTTAGGGTTCTCAATTGATATATGTTATTGAGTGACTCTATACCCTAGGTTAAGGAACTGATCCATTCTCTAGAAGCAGTTCATCATCATCAATCACAAATATAAATGATAAAATCTTTAAATCAGTTAGTAAAGGGTATAGTTGTATAGTATTTTGTGACTACTTTGAAAAAGTGAGTCAAAGGTACACCCGCCTGAGCATCTAGGCTCAAAGTGTAGGAGGATCCTTGTTGATCCTTGTCAATTGGCCCTTTTCCTTGCAGACTTTGGAGTGGTGATAGAGTCAGTGACATTAAGTTGTCAATCATAGTGTAAACCTACAAGTAGAAAGAGAAGGGGAACCAACAAAAAGGAAATAGGACAAAGAACAATTTTAATTTAGTGCTTTAACTCTTTTATTTGATGTTATTGGTGCTTGTGCTCAAGAATATCCATTTTTTTGAAATTTTGACTGTGGTTATCAAATGGACAGCCCATGAGCTTCTAGCTAGGCACCATTTTTATTGATAGCTTAGGGCATCAAATGTATTTTTATATCATTGATAGTGGAGACTTTGTTAAAAGGAAATAGGACAAAGAACAATTTTAGTTAGTTTCTCTATTTTGATCCCTAAGTGGCTTACAACCCTAGAGAAGTATATGCAGATTTACAAATGTAGTTGCAAGATACATAGCAGCTGATAATTCATAATAAATCCATGCATCCAATTTGAATAGCAATTAATACAAATAAATAGGGTCCTCGAATGGCACAGTCATCTGGACCTTGATTGTCCTCTCAACCAATGACCCTTCAAAACTAGGTTATCATGCAATCAGTGAGTGATCCTTCATTCTCCTAGTCTTTCCTACATCCAAACATATTGGAAATACACAATACAATGATAAAAATCCTTTCACAAGCCCCCTTCCCTCAAGGAACACTATCAACATCCAGACCTTGACTATCCCCTCAACTAGTGACCCTTCAAAACCTTGTTATCATGCAATCAGTGAGTGATCCTTCATTCTCCTAGTCTGCCCTACATCCAAACATATTTTAAATACACAATACAATCATAACAAGTCTTTCACAATCCCACTTCCCTCAAGTAACACTATCAACATCCAGACAGTGACTATCCCCTCAACAAGTGACCCTTCAAAACTAGGTTATCATGCAATCAATGAGTGACCCTTCATTCTCCTAGTCTGCCCTACATCCAAACATATTGGAAATACATAATATAATGATAACAAGTCTTTCACAATCCCCCTTCCCTCAAGGAACATGATCAACATCCAGACCTTGACTGTCCCCTCAACCAGTGACCCTTCAAAACTAGGTTATCATGCAATCAGTGAGTGATCCTTCATTCTCCTATTCTACCCTGCATCCAAACATATTGGACATACATAATAAAATGATAACAAGTCTTTTACAATCCCCCTTCCCTCAATGAACACTATCAATATCCAGACCTTGACTGTCCCCTCAACCAATGACCCTTCAAAACTGGGTTATCATGCAATTAGTAAGTGATCCTTCATTCTCCTGGTCTTCCCTACATCCAAACATATTGAAAATACACAATACAATGATAACAAGTCCTTCACAATCCCCCTTCCCTCAAGGAACACTATCAACATCCAGACCTTGACTATCCCCTCAACCAGTGACCCTTCAAAACTGGGTTATCATGCAATCAGTGAGTGATCCTTCATTCTCCTGGTCTACCCTACATCCAGACATATTGGAAATACACAATATAATGATAAAAAGTCTTTCACAATCCCACTTCCCTCAATGAACACTATCAACATCTGGGCCTTGACTGTCCCCTCAACCAGTGGCCCTTCAAAACTGGGTTATCATGTAATCAATGAGTGATCCTTCCTTCTCCTATTCTACCCTGCATCCAAACATATTGGAAATACACAATACAATGATAAAAAGTCTTTTACAATCCCCCTTCCCTCAATGAACACTATCAACATCTAGACCTTGACTATTCACTCAACTAGTGACCCTTCAAAATTGGGGTATCATGCAATCAGTGAGTGATCCTTCATTCTCCTGGTCTGCCTTGCATCCAAACATATTGGAAATACACAATACAATGATAATGCATGGAAATCCTTTAATGAATCTTAGTCATTGGTAATGCATGGATAAACCAGTAGTCTCCAAAGAATTCAATAAGTGAATATGAATGTTTGAAAACTTTCCTCTCAACTTCCCCAACCACTCCTAATCGGTTATAGGGATATTTCTAGAATCTCCACTATTCCTATCCTTACCAAAAATTCTTAAACATACTTTATCTGATATGATAATAACATGCTAAACTGAACCAATGGCATGTTCTTCATGTGGTACAAGGAATATTTGGCTATCAAATTTTCCTTCTTGCAAGCTAAGTACGAGAGAAGGTATGTGATATCTTCATCTTTGATTGGTATCTTTGACAGACAACATCTTTCAAGCCTTTGGCATCATATTCAACCACAAATTTCAAATGCATTGCATTTTATTTGATCATGAATGCTCACTGAAATTACCGCATTCTATTGGTGTCATTCCCTAGCCCATGCTTTATCTCCATTATTTGATGTTATTGGTGCTTGTGCTCAAGGATATCAATTCACTATTTTGAAATGTTTGGATTCATGTTTGTTGATATTACAATTCATCGTATCAAATAAAGTATGTTTAAGAAGTTTTAGTGTCTAAACACTCAACTAATCCCTCTAACCGATTAGGAGTGGTTGGGGATGATGAGAGGAAAGTTTTCAAACATTCATTTTCACTTATTGAATGCTTTGGAGACTACCAGTTTGATTGTCCATGCGTTAAAGTTTAGAAGAGATCGATAAAGTATTTAAAGACATTCTTACATGTTTGGAGAGGTTTGAGAGGCACTTATCATGACTGTACCCTCACAAACAATGGCATAGACTAGTTTTACTAAGTTTCCTTTCTCTATTTTGAGGTTTCCTTTCTCTGTCGTAGGGGTATAGTTAGAGGCTTCATTGACAAAATGATCCTTTGAATGGTTACTATAAATATGAATGATTTGATATAGCATATTTCTCATTTTACTTGAAGTTTAGAATATCTTGTGCAAGGGTGAAAGTACTTTTGATCATTTTGGTTGTGACTGTTCCTCTACACAGTCAGGAAATGTAACTGTCTAATGATTATATGTAATGTTGAATGTATTAAATGCTTTATTCTTGGTAGAAGTAAATGGAAGGAATAGTGTTGGTGTTAGGTTTCATTTATTATTGAATTCAATGGTTTCCAAGATGTGTTGAGGAGTTTTCTCCTTGTTTAAGGTTAACTATTCCTACACAATCCACACATACAAGAGTGAAATGCTATGTGGTTGACAATTTCATACAACTAGTCCTTTGGTGCATATTAAACATAATAGAATTTTCAGAATATTATTATCTTTATATTTCTTTGTTGTAAACATGTCATTGGTTTAGTTTTGTAAAAAAAAAATCATGTTAAATTTTTTTACAAAATACTCTTCAAAACAGAGGAAAAATTTAGCAAATTCAGTCTTACTCGCTGTAGATGAAGGAAAAGTTATGCTAATAGTTCCTCTAAGTCTTCCAAAACATTTATTAAACTCCCCTAAATTCCTATTGGATCCCCAAATTTCTTAATCCAATCAACTTACATCAAGATCATGAGAAACTTCAAAGGATTAAAAACATTACTTGGAATAGTCACTGGTTTTACCAGTCAAAACGTAAGGAACAAAATTTTAAAGTGCTCATAATACATTCAATGATGAAATGAATGCTTAGAGATTGCTTAATATTCCATCCTTGAATTTAGAAACCAAAACAATAATTAAAGAAGCCTTTCAACAATGCATAACACAATGGATTTGCAGATTTAAACTTCTATTTTTATTGAATCTATGTTCCTATCATACACTCCAAGCTTAAGTTTTTCGTACAATGAATTCCAAAGGTTACATATAACTCCATCACAACTTCCCCAACCATGAATAACATAGGTGAAAAACTTGATTGTTTCATGTTTTAATCTTTAAGAACTTGATCAAGAACATAGGTTTTAATGAAATATTAATTTGATTTGCAAAGTTTGTGTTCTTTACAAATTTGAAAGGCTCCAATACTTACTAGGGCAGATGTGGATGTGCAATCTTATGCTTTTACTAGTAAGTCTCTATTTTTTGGGCATACTGATTATAAGTACTTGACATATATCACAAATGTTGCTAATTAAGGTTTGCGGGATGATTACGCCTATCCTAAAAAAAGACTATCAAATCATTATGCTTTCAAATCAATTACCTATCGACATATCCCTTTCTAGGGAGAGAAGCCAAACAGATAAAGAACATGCACATAAACACAGTAGCTCAAAAACTTAAATGGAATACACCAAGAAGTACCAAATGATGAATTCTCAATTGTTGTAATGGAAAAACATCATAACCGTCCATTTCTAGAACTTGATTTTCTAGTCTAAATGATTTTTCTAGAGTCGTAATGATTTTTCTAGAACTTGATTTTCTAGTCTTAATGATTTTTCTATAGTCCTAATGATTTTTTCTATAGTCTTAATGATTTTTCTTTCATCCTAATGTTTGTTGCTCTTGATAAATTAGGTCTTGAATTTGAATTTTTGTTCACTATTTTATTTCAACTTGATATTTCATTCATTTTTCATATACACAGAGACTACACATGTTGATAAAAAAATTGAGCTATTTGATTAAGGTTAACTATTCATGATTGTAAATAGTCAATATTTCTGATGGTACTCCTTGGTGCATTCCATTTTAAAATAATCATTTTTCTATGGTTATGATAAATGTCCCTTTGTGTTGAGAAAATTAGAGTTGAAAAAATGGTTGCAAATAAATCATCCTTCTTCCACCAACATTCTAGTCAATGTACAAGTAACGAGTCATTCCATTCAAGAAAGACCATGTCTGACAATATCAACCTAGAACAAAATAAGGAGTATGTAGAATTTAGTGATTGTATCTTCCATTAGAGCCACTTCATATGCACAAGTGATGAGCATGCATATTTTCCTGAGCATTATTGGGAGCTTACCCAGCAACACATGTACTATTGTGAAAATCACCACAAATCTATTTGTTGTTGGGTCTAGCTCCCAGTATTGCTTTGTCAAATATGCATGTTTTTCACCTGTGCATATACCTTCTATGATCAACTCTTATATGCATAGGTGATGAAAATTCAAATTTTCCTAAGTAGTACTTTGAGTAGTCCTCCAACACATGTACTATTGTGAAAATCATCACAAGTCCATTTGTCTGAGGAATTCTCTTGGTACACATGTTTGGAGGTCTAAAGGAAACAAGAGAATTTGAAGAGTCATGAGTCTTAAGATTATACTTAATATAGCCAAGCTTCATTCAATGGTACATTAAAACATGAAACAAACCATTCTTAAACTAGATTAAACTAGTAAACCAAAGGACATACTAATTATAAGTAAACTAGTAAACCAAAGGACATGCTTTTACTACTAAGTCTCTATTTTTTGGGCATACTAATTATAAGTACTTGACATATATCACAAATGTTGCTAATTAAGGTTGGCGGGATGATTACACCTATCCTGAAAAAAGAATGTCAAATCATTATCCTTTGAATGGTTACTATGAATATGAATGATTTGATATAGAATATTTCTCATTTTACTTGAAGTTTGGAATAGCTTGTGCAAGGGTGAAAGTACTTTTGATCATTTTGGTCATGACTGTTCCCCTACACAGTCAGCAAATGTAACTGTCTAATGATTATATGTAATGTTGAATGGATTAAATGCTTTATTCTTGGTAGAAGTGAATGAAAGGAATAGTGCTGGTGTTAGGTTTAATTTATTATTGAATTCAATGGTTTCTAAGATTTGTTGAGGATTTTTCTCCTTTTTTAATGTTAACTGTTCCTGCACAATCCACTCATACAATAGTGAAATGCTATGTGATTGACAATTTCATACAACTGGTCCTTTGACGTGTATTAAATAGAACAGAATTTTCAGCATATTATTATCATTCTATTTCTTTGTTGTAAACATGCCATTGGTTTAGCATATTAGTATCATTCTATTTCTTTGTTGTAAACATGCCATTGGTTTGGTTTTGTAAATTTCTTTTCGTGTTAAATTTTTTTTTCTATTTTTTCCATTTGATGACCACAGTCAACATTTCAAAATAGTGAATAACATCAAATAATGGAGATAAAGCATGGGCTAGGGAATGACGCCAGTAGATTAAAACTGAACCAATGGCATGTTTACAACAAAGAAATAGAATGATAATAATATGCTGAAAATTCTATTCTATTTAATACACGCCAAAGGACTAGTCCCAACAATTCTTAAACAGTAAAGTATGTTTAAGAATTGTTGGGAGTAGTTTTCAAACATTCATATTCACTTATTAAATGCTTTGGAAACTAGTGGTTTGACTGTCCATGCATTACCAGTGACTGAGATTCATTAAAGGATACAAAAACCTTCATTTTTGGTTATTGTGTGTGGATTCAAACGTAGGTTTGATTTGGTTGATGTTTAGAAGAGATCAATAAAGTATTTAAAGACAATCTTGCATGTTTGGAGAGGTTTGAGAGGCACTTATCATGACTGCACCCTCACAAACTGTGGCATAGACTGGTTTTACTAAGTTTCTTTTCTCATTGCGAAAGTGGCCAAAGACTATGTTAGGCTGATAAAATATGGGGATTCTCTTTACCACTGCAAATCTTTGAAGGTTGCTGCACTTGGACATATGTGGATGTGCAACCTTATTCTTTTACGACTAAGTCTTTTTTTGTTGGGCATATTGATTATAAGTACTTGACATATATCACAAATGTTGCTAATTAAGGTTGGCGGGATGATTACGCCTATCTTGAAAAAAGACTATCAAATCATTATGCTTTCAAATTAATTACCTATTGGCATATCCCTTGTGAGGGAGAGAAGCCAAACACATAAAGAACATGCACATAAACATGATAGCTGAAAAACTTAAATGGAATACACCAAGAGGTACCAAATGATGAATGCTCAATTATTGTAATGGAAAAGCACTAGAACCGTCCATTTCTAGAACTTTATTTTCTAGTCTAAATGATTTTTCTATAGTCGTAATGATTTTTCTAGAACTTGATTTTCTAGTCTTAATGATTTTTCTTTCATCCTAATGTTTGTTTCTCTTGATAAATTAGGCCTTGAATTTGAATTTTTGTTCACTGTTTTATTTCAGCTTGATATATATTTCATTCATTTTTCATATACACAGAGACTACACATGCTGATAAAAAAATGAGCTATTTGATTTAGGTTAACTATTCATGATTGTAAATTGTCAATATTTCTAATGGTACTCCTTGGTGTATTCCATTTTAAAACAATCATGTTTTTATGGCTATGATAAATGTCCCTTTGCATTGAGAAAATTAGAGTTGAAAAAATGGTTGTTCAGTGTCTGTGTATCTGCAGGTTGCAAACAAATCATCCTTCTTCCACCAACATTCTAGTCAATGTAAAAGTAATGAGTCATTCCATTCAAAAAAGACCATGTTTGACAATATCAACCCAGAACAAAATAAGGAGTATGCAAAATTCTATGATTATATCTTCCATTAGAGCCACTTCATATGCACAGGTGATGGACATGCATATTTCCTTGAGCACTACTGGGAGTTTACCCAACAACACATGTACTATTGTGAAAATCACCACAAATCTATTTGTTGTTGGGTCTAGCTACCAGTATTGCGTGGTCAAATATGCATGTTTTTCACTTGTGCATATACCTTCTATGATCAACTCTTATATGCATAGGTGATGAACATTCAAATTGGCCTAAGTAGTACTATGATCTTTCCTTCGAACACATGTACTATTGTGAAAATCATCACAAGTCCATTTGTTGGAGGAAATCTCACAGTACACATGTTTGGAGGTTTGAAGGAAATAAGAGAATTTGAAGAGTCACGAGTCTTAATATTGTGATCTATTTTGGCAAATGAAGAGTGGAAAGAAGATGATATTCCTGAGATCATGGATGGACACAATGTTGTAGACTTTATTGATCCAAATATCCTGCAGAGGCTTGAAGAACTAGAGAGGGAAGAAGGGCTTAGGATGGTAGCTGAGGGTGACAAGGATGATGAGATGGGGGAAGTGGAGTTGAATCTTGATGAAAAGGAAGCTCTAGCTACAATTAGGAAGAAGAAGAAGATGCTTATCATCAAACACAAGTTGAAGAAGAGTACTGCAAAGAGCATGCCTATCGTACCAAGGAAGTTTGACAAGAACAAGGAATATGGCTTAAACAGAATGTGAAGACATCTTTCTAGCCTAGGCTTGGATCCTTTGAAGTTTGGTTGTTGTGGATAAAATATATAGACCTATCTAGTGATGCAAAATTAACTTCTTTAAGCCTTAAACTTGTTGTTTCAAATATATCATTTGGGTACGCACAAAGGGCACGAGAATTGGGGTATGCATAGTTCATTTATGGGATTTTTCTTGGGAAGCTAATTGCTCATTTGTCATCTACATTATTATGAAGCCAATTGCCAAAGGATCTAGGCCCAGGCTAGAAAGATGTCTTCCTAAACACATAAAAACAACACCTGAGAAACATAAATGTAGATTTAACAATAGCTGAGAAACATAATTGTAGGCATCATGGTCACAATTTTTTAGAGACAACGTAATTGAGTTGTATACCCAAGCAATGGAGAGAAACTTCTGCACCTCCAATTCCAAATTGAATACATTTGTATTGGAGGACCTTGTATTCATGAGCAACAGATGTAGTCAACTTGGAATCAGAGGTGTAGGAGTTGCTCTCCATCATTTGGGTATACAACATAATTGAGTTGTATACCCAGATGATGCAAAGCAACTACTACTCCTCTAGTTCCAGAGTAGTGGTTTATTTTCATCATCTGGGTATACCACTCAATTATGTTATCTCTAAAAACTTGTGACCATGATGCCTACATTTATGTTTCTCAGTTGTTGTGTCCCAGGACCCCTTATGACCCTTTATGACCCTTTATGACCCCTAAGAATACACATCGTAGAGGTCTTAAAATGTCATAAAGGGTCATAAGAGGCTCCTAGGAGGGGCCAGATGAGCTTCCACCTTCACATGGTTGGCCCTATTAAGTAGAGAATGTTAAACTATTCTCGAAACAAAGAGAACCTCAATAATTTAAGGTCTCAGTTCATGGAGATGGTGAAAAATGATGAGAATCAATGATGGAGAGTTTTTAGATACTGAGAAGATGTATATGTAGTGGAGGCCAGAGGGCATTTTTGTGGAGATTTTCTAGAGTGGGTTTCTAGATTGAGTACTAGTGTAGAGATGATGATTCAGTACTATGTCTATAAAACCTTCACAAATATCCCTTTTTTGGCCTCCACTCATACCTCTTCTTAGAATCTAGAAATTTTGGATATTGTTTCTCATCCATGCATGAAATGTGCTAGTGATTGTATAAAATTACTTTTGTGAGACCAGGATCAATTATGAGAAGGTAAAAAACAAGATAATTTTATTGTATCTTTCATTTCTTTTATCCATTCATATTTTTTGCCTCCTCTTATATTGGATACTATGTAGTGTACATAAAGGCAAGGCAGTGATTATTCTCAATGATCGACAGCTATAGTCTTCCAACCCTTACCCAGTAGCTAGGACTAAAGATAGCAGAGCTCAAGAGACCATCATATTTGGTCTCTATCCTTGGTCCATATACTCACAAAACATTTTACATTTTGTTAGCTCATCAAATGTAGTGATTTGAAAGAATTTAATGGGTGATATTTTCATGTATAACATACATTATTTTAGTTTGATGTTGAACAAATTTATCTACTTTGCGCACTTGTAGACATCGAACACTACCATAAAGAAGCATCCCCTCCCATGGCTTGAGTAATGTAGGCCATGGGAGGAGATGCTTCTTTATCGTTGTGTTTGATGTCTACAAATGCGCGAAGTCGATAAATTCATGCAATGTCAACTTAATAATATATGTTATCATGAAAATATTCTATTAAATTCTTTCAAATCCCCTCATTTGATGAGCTAAAAAAATGTAAAATGTTTTTTTGATATATGGACCAAATATGGAGACCAACTATGATGGTCTCTTGAGCTTTATTTTTTTTAATATGTTAATCTGTCACTTTTTTGACAATTATTAAAGCATTTTTGACAAACGTGCTATATGTCTGATAGGTTGGTATGTCGATAGTATATTACAGACCATCAGAATGCTGACTGGTAACTATCAGATAGGACACCACTTTGACAGATATGTGTGATAGGAATGCTATACCTCTGATAGAATGTCCTGTCGAAATATACTGCCAACCCGTCGGACCACCAACTGAAAAAAATATCGTAAAAATAAATTTTCCATAGACCAGTCACATAGTAAAATTGTTATTTATGTGCTTAATTCTGACAGGTACTGATGTCAGAATACTGACGATTGTCACTCCTGTCACTATTTCCAATGCAAAAATGATGATGGACACATGTGTCAAAATACTAACAAATAGGTGTTGGAAATTTGACAAATGGGCGTTAGAATTTGGCCTCAAATGTACTAGTGGGTTTTGAGGCCCAATGTTGCCAAAGCATCAATAGTGTTTTTCCTTTCCTTGTATATGTGTTTGATCTGAAAAATCTCAAGGCCAAGGTTAAGCATACATATATCATCAAGGATACCTACCTATGAATAACAACAATTAGTTGAACCTCGAGTAAAATCTTTTATGAATTCAGAATCCCCTTCAATGGTTAGGGCTCTAATGCCAATCGACGAGGAAAATTTGAACCCCATAGCAAAGCCATTCCTTCAGCTTTCTTGTTGGTAAAACCATCAAAATTATCAGCAAAGGCTGATGACATCTCACCTGTATTGGTTCTTATTAATTCACTTGCATCATCTTTTGATCCCCTAGAAGAGCCATCAAAGTTGAGCTTAAACCATCCCCAATTAGGGGGTATCCACTTTGTTCCTTTCCTCGCTATCCTCTTAGAGTTATCAAACTTGTAATTCTCATGTAATTTTGTGGGAGATCAAAATTATTTGCAACTTTCTTTTCATAAATTTTTAGTGGAAAAGTGGCTAAGACCTTTAAGATAGCCACATTACCCAAGAGAAACATATAGAATGAATTCAAAACTACCTCTACAGAATTTTCAAATTCTATAAAGATTCTATTGTTTATGTCCTTCCGTATGCACGATGCCATATGAGGAGGGATTTTTTTCCATAATTATTTGATCATGGGGTTCTTATAAGTCCCTCTCCATTTTGTAAAAACATATAGGGTGTGTTATTCATCACCTAGGTGATTTCCAATTTGATAAATATCTTGCTCTATAATTATCAAGTGAATTTACATAGAGAAAAAATATGGGTTGCAGAATCTTCTTCCTTCTTGCATAGAATGCATCTATTAGCGAGTCGGAAACCCTTTTTGATTAAATTATCTTGATTGAGTATCTTATTATGCATTGTGGTCCACAAGAAGAAGTTAACTTTTGGAACAAGATGTCAGTTCCAAACTCCTTGAGCCTATGATGGGTGGGTTAGTTTTTTCAAGGAGCATGGATTATGTAGATTTAACAGATAATTCTCCAATCAAATCCATGCTCCAACAATAGTTATAATCTCTGTTGAATAGAAGAATTATAACTTTGTTCAATATTTCCTAAAAATCCATGGCATTTCCCAATAAATCTAGATGGGTTTGATAGTAGGTTGAGATGTCCTTCCATGTCCTCCATGGTGTGATGAAATCATGATGAAGGGTAGGAGTCATTGAAGAGCATTTTGATAAATGTTTTAGATTCTGGGTATTCGACACACGTGATATTGCACCAATCATCCTTATTGTCTTTTGACTTCCATCTCATTTTGGCCATCATTACCTTGTTCATTTTGGTTAGCCTTCACATACCAAGGCCCCCCCTTCCATTTGGGTTTGCACACTATCTACCAATTAACTAAGGCTAGTCTTTTTTTCTTCCAACCCTATCCACAATTTTTATTTTTTTTTCCATTTTCCCAGCCACAACACTAGTGGTTTTAAAAAGTGAGAGGAAGCAAGAAGTTGAAGCTTGCCTACATTACTTAGTAGTTTCCCTTTCCATCCAACCAACTTTCTTTGAAGGTTTTCAATAATGGAATTTGAGAATGTCAAGTTAACATCTTTCATAGTCAAGGGGAGCCCTATGTAAAGACCTAAGAGAGAAACATCCCTACACCCTAAAATTCCTTTTATTTTTTTCTCAAAGGTCCTCCTTAAGAATCCATAGTTAATGTCTTGCATAGAATCCATGGCGTACTCCTTAAGAAAAGTTTTCTAGGATTTTTCTTCAATTACAAAGGATTTACCAAATAAGATGGTGTCATCCAAAAATTATTGGAAAACATTAGTAGGGACAGTGGAGGTTGGTTTAATGCCTAATATAGTTCCCTTACTAACTAGGTTAAGGAAGTTCCTACCTAATAATTTTGCAAGAATAATGAAGATATAGGTTAAAAGTGGGGCACCTTGTCATAGTCCCTTCTCAACCCTAATGTTTCCTTAAGGGATTGTTGGCTCTTGGTTTAATAAGATTTTAACTACCTTTATTAATGTAGAGATGCACCTGTGGGGTAGCTTACTTCCCACAATCAGTACATTCATACAAGAACAAGGAACAATGAAAAAAGTACTAAGGCTTTATACACTTTGAACTCTGTAGAATTCAGGTGGGTGCACCTAGGATTAGGATAAATTAATCTCAATCTTTTCAATAATCCTCCCAAAGAAGATATGTTCCCATAATACTTCTTTTTATTTTTGAAATAAAGGGATAGGATGTGAAGCTAAGCATACTATCAAGTTACTCAAAAATAAAGCAAGGGCTTTTTCTATTAAGTCCACAACTACTGACTTAAAGATTTAGAATTTGATTTTTTTAAGTTTTTGTGTGGAATGGATCTCTGAAATACCCTAAAGCTATCATAGACCAGTGCCTTATCCCATGAGCAATAGAGTCAAATAAACATTACAACAAAGAGCTATGAAATAAGAAGACAACATATTCTAATATGTTGATGCCTTAGACCTATCATACACCATTGATCATATTCTACTTAGCAATCCACTTGTGTATTTAGATATGCAATTACCTATTCAAAGGACTTTAACCCTCCCCTTAGAAGAGACCCAGAAACAAGCAATACATTAATCAGCATCCACTGAAAGAAAAGATTGAGATACCTTTGTTATCCAAACTCATAAACATCTAAAAACTAGTCCTAAACTTAGTTGTTTATGTGAAAACAACTCTATGGCAAACATCTTTAGACATACAATAGAAATAATAAAACACCCTTGATGCTCTAATCAATAAGATCAAGAACCAAATGGAGACAATCTGATAGTAGTACAAATATGCTGAAATATTATACATAAGACAGACTTGCTACAATAGATTATCCTCTGAAAAACTAGAAAGGATACATGAACACCCTATATGAAGAGAAGGAAATATTTATAGAAGGAACCACTCATGGAACCAGCTCTGAGAAAATTTTAGAGAATCTAGAACCTCTACTAAATGATCTTGGAAATCCTTATAAAGGATTGCATCAAGCTTGGGATCATTTAGGTCAAAATTAGGTCTACAACCACCAGGTACAACAAGAAATGAAAGTCATCAGGAAATCCTGGAAACCTAGGAAGATTAGATCAAATCTAATTGCACAATTATTTAGGCTTTATTTTCTCAAGCTAACTACAATTAAAAATTATTGATTTCTTGTTGCAGGCAATAAAATTTTAATGCCAGGACCAACTTGGAAAACTTGTGTGAATCAAGATATAGAATAGCTGACATCCATCAAAACCTAGCTTGCCTATTAAAATATCAATTCTGTATTAAATAGGCATGGCACATCAGGAACTAAAATAATATCACGGTGGCTACCTGCATCTTACTCATCAAATTTCACCTACAACTATCCTTGGAACAAATTTATTTTGATTCAGCCCAACCACCACAGAGTTCATTCAATTGCCCAATTGCAAAATTGTCCTTATAACCCAAGAAGAAATCAGATTTGATTTTATGTTTATCTACCACACCAACACTTCTATCATGCAAACCCTAGCTTAGAAAATTCAAATATGGATCGATAACGATTAATTTCTCAGGTTTAAAACATGGTTGTCGATCATGTTCCTTCCCGGCACATCAGAGTATCCTCACAAATCATCATAATATTGAACTGAGATTTAAAAAGTCTGGCCAAATCATCACTTTCCTCAGCCAATCAGAAAAGAACACATCAACTACACCTGGCAGTGGACCCATCATCTTCGTCGATCTTTAAATCAGGATCATTGATCTTCACTTAATAGAGAATCAATGGCTGTCATGTTGATGCAATGGTTCAAACTTCATGCATCTTTTCTTCACGACAATGCGACAATCATTAGAGTAACTTACATTTGGCATCCCTTTAACACACTAAAAACCTCAGCCCCACTGAAAACCTCCACATTAGCATCCTTCATGACCTATGAAAATCAAACATATCTACAACATCTAGCATTGGACCCACCCTACCATCTGTCCTTATCTGTTGGAAGAATGGACGGTTGTTGCAATCCCATGATCAGTAACTTTTGAGCACTTTTCCTTTGTGGTAACATGACCACCGTTAGATTTTTTTGTTCTTTACTCTTTAACCATGACAAGCTCCCCTAACCCTAAGTCATCTAGAGATCATGCAATTGAGGCAATCTCACAGTCACTCAATACTTTTCTTAACCATGGTCTGATCAAGAGATTGGGAAAACTAAGGTATTCTCATGATCGCTGAATAAAAACTTAACCTTGGGTCATATCATGAGAATGCGCACCTACCATTGATCTCATCTCAAATCAACAATCGTAGCTTGATCTCAAAATGTGTCTTGCCTTGACTGGATTATCTAGCAAATGAATGACTGAAAGAAATAATAACCGCCTGTTGAATCACTAAATGTTAAGCCACTAGCTGCTAGGACTTGGAGAATATGTGAACACTATATTCTCCCATTCACCAAATGAAATGAATAACCACTTGGGAACTTGCAGATTAGGAGAATGCCTCAGTCACTAGATCGCTGAGTAGAAACATAACTGCCTAGGCTGGGAAATAAAACATGTGCAGAATGAGGATTTAAGTGCCTAGAAAATGTAACGAGGAAAAAGAACAAAGCTAGGGTATGATAATTTTCTTAGTATTTGCAAGGAAAATACTATTTTCTTTGGATTTTGGCTATGACATGAAAATGGGCTAATAGGGGTACCATTGACTAAAATAGAGAAAGTGACTATCTCTACACATGTTCTAACCATATTAATCAGTCTTTTATTGAATCCCATATTTTTTAGAACCTTGTATAGGAAGTCCCAATGTACTTTTCATAGGCTTTTGAGATGTCCAACTTGAAATCCATCCTAGACCTACCATATTTATATATCGAGTGGAAAATTTCATACATTGTTATTACAACATCCAAGATTTCATGGTTTTGACCAAAGCCCTTCTGATTACTGTTGATCATACTCTTGACAAAAGGATTTAGTTGATTAAATATAACTTTAGAGAATATTTTGTAGACAATGTTGCATAGACTTATGAGTCTAAATTCCTTTATTCTATTGGGTTTTGACATCTTCAGAATTAGAGAAATATAAGTGTTATTAATTCTCCTTAAAAGTTTACCCATTTTGAAGAATTTGCAAGCAACCAAAGTAATGTCAGACTTGAAAATCTCCCAATGGTCCTAGAAAAAAGTAGGAGGGAATCCATTAGAATTTGGGGCCTTATAAGCTCCCATGGAAAAGATAGCATTCCTAACTTCATCCTCAAAAAATGGGGCCAAAACTTGATCATTATCCTCCAAGGTAAGAGAGGGTTGAATGCATTGCAAGAGTTGGTCCTCCAAAAGGAAATTTCTCTGGATACCATCCTCATACATTCTTTGTGAATAATAAATTACCATAGAGCCAATTTAGACATTATCAGTTATCTTTTGGTTTTGTTCAGTTATTAGGCCTTGGATTTGATTCCTTCTTTTGTGATTATTGGTTAATCTATAGAAGAAGCACATGTTTCTATTACCTTATTTTATCCATTATATTTGTGACCTCTACTTCTAATACATTTCTTCTCTTTAGAGGATTGATTTCCATCTACTTTTTATATCTTCCTCCTCTCTACATGTTTCTATCGAGTCATCCCCCAATGCCATTTTATCCTAGATTTCCTTGAGGCTAAGCTCAATGTCTTTCTTCTAGATGAGGATATTATTGAATGTCAATTTGTTCCATTCTTTGACATTCCTTCTTATTAAGCCCAAATTTTGGGTAATTCTAATTGCAGTACCCTATGTAGGTGTATTCCAACAAGTCTCTTGAAATTAGGATGTGAAGTCCACATGATTTTGTATATAAAGGAGGAGGGGGGGCTCCCCTTATCATACTTATTCTGCCAACAGTGGAGAAAATCGATATAGTTAGAATTTTTCCTTGTGAGAGCCTTAAGTGACGTGTTGCAACCCATATTCTAGTTCACATAAATTATAAACTTGTACATTCTAACTTGAATGAGACTCGTTCCTTCTCTGTTATTCGACTAGGTGAAATTCTATCTAACAAGGTCACTATCAAGAAGACCAATCTCATTCATGAAGCTAGATAATGTTGGAAAGTTGTTTATACTAGTGTATATGTCTTAATATAGTTTTGTCATTATGGCAAAAAACTCATATAGAAGTTTGGAGCGAGCACACTTGATGTAAAGATTAGAAATTGGTTAAGTGTTGAAGTCTGGACAGTGTATAGAGTTCCTGAAGCTCAGAGCATCAGCGCACATGCGTACGATTGAGTTATGTTGTGTACCATAGAACTTAAGTTGGTTAGACTATATTCATGCTTATTCTATGAGCGCATGATCAAATATCCAAGTATGAGAAAGATACAGACAGTTGAAGTTACACAACTCGTATGTGCCAGTGAAGAACATAGTAAGCAGCTGATTGTTATCATTTTGAGTTAAGATTATATTCTAATGATGTAAAGGCTATGCACCTATTGTAATTAGGTTTCCAACATGTATAAATTTTTTTTTGTAAACATGCTTGAGCCAATTCATTTGGAAGTGTTGTATTTAATAGGTTTAAGGGCCAACCTAGTAGTTTATTTTGTATGCGCATATAAGTATGAGATGTGCCCATTCTAAATGTTTTGAAGTTGATATAGAGTTGTAATAATCAAAGAAGAAGTGTGTGAAGAGACTATAAGATGTATTAGAGATTTGCAAGAGGTCAAAGCATTAGCACATCAAAGGAACTAATCTGACAAGCAGTGTCTGATGGAATATGGATGAAGTGACTGAGAGGGGGGGGGGGTGAATCAGTCAACCATAAAAACTTTGACAATTAATTCTTTGTAGATCACTTAGGATATCCTAACACTTTTATTTGTTTTGGCACTCGGTAAGTAGATTGCAGTAACTTTGAAGATGCAGAAAGTATTAGCAATAATATCTTTAGATATTTATCAGTGCATGTAAATGATTGAGAAAGCAATTAAGAACACAAGAGACACAAGTTTTAACGTGGAAACCCAATATGGGAAAAACCACCAATGTATCTAGATACTGATTTTCACTTTTCTGAAGTGATGCCCGGTTAGAAGCCAACCCGGTAAAAGGTTACAAAACACACTGTTAGGTGTGACCTTGTTAGAGGATTTAAAACACCCTGCTAGGAGTGGCCTGGTAAGAGGTCTTGAAAACAATTCAATGGAATTGTCACCTTATTAGAGGATTTATATTTTGGCTGTTAAACCAACTCGGTTAAGAGATTTAGAATTCACTGTTACAATGATAAGAAGGTAACAATGAAAAAGTGACCTGTATAATAATGCAACTGTCTTGCTGATTACAAATCTCTGTTCTGCATAAGTCTGATCCTCTCTGATCGAATAAATCCCTGTTGCTCCTCAAGGATATCTGAACATTCTTCACAAACTCGCATATATCTTTCCTTTTCTTCTTCTATAAATCTTCTGCTATATATCCCTGTTGCTTTTCACATTTGACCTATTATATATATGATTTTGGATTAGTCAAATCGTCATTTATTAGAATAACAGTCGGCTGAATTAAGTAAACTCTATTTGCAAAAATCCTTCAAAGGCCGACAGTGCTCGGTGACCATATCTTTTATTATTTTTTTTTCAGAGACCGAGGGAACTCGGTAAACACCAACAATCCTTCTCCTTTGATAACCAACTGAACTCAGTAAATACTAACTTTCTTCGATGACCGACTGAACTCGGTAAGCACTAAACTTTCTTCGATGACCGACTGAACTCGGTAAGCACTAAACTTTCTTCGATGACCGACTGAACTCGGTAAGCACTAAACTTTCTTCGGCAACTAAGTGAACTCGGTAAACACTAGACTTTCTTCGGCAACCGAGTGAACTCGGTAAACACTAGACTTTCTTCGGCAACCGAGTGAACTCGGTAAACACTAATATCCCTGACAGGCAGACCGACTGAGCTCGGTATAAGCAGATTGATGTGGATTATGACATAGTGTGACATCAAAGACAATACATAATTGAGTAGCAATTTCCTTCAGACAATTGTTTCCAACAATCTCCCTCTTTGGCATTGATGGCAACACAATATGTCATAACACAAGAAATTTGAAAGAGTTAGCTCGGTTTAGATTCAAATCTCCCTCTGTCAGTAAACTTCCTGTATCCTGAAAATTCTTTCTTCTGAAAATTCTTTCTTCTGACTATAAATTTCTTGAAATTTCTTGAAAGCAATAGTAAAGACATAGCAAACACTCCCTCTTTGACAACATATGCCAAAGATAATTCACATATTACCGGTGAAAATTAATGTACCTCAAGTACTGATTCATATGCAATGATTCCTTTAATATGCTGCATCAACAAGTTGATTTTCAATCATGTTCTGGTTGATGCATCACTAAAACTGTATTTAGTGAGCCTCGGATAGGGGAATGACCCCTAACTTACCTCTTAGATACATAAATGCATCCTTAGGTAATGGTTTGGTAAAAATATCTGCAATCTGTTCTTTTGTATGAATATATTCTAATCTGATTTCCTTGTCCTGCACCAATTCTCTGACAAAGTGATATTTAATGGCAATGTGCTTGGTTTTGGAATGCATCACTGGATTCTTAGAAATGTTTATTGCACTGGTATTGTCACAAAATATAACAACTGGTTCTTTGATTTCGACCTTCATACCTTCTAATAGCTGTTTAAACCAAACAATATTTGAACAGTTTACTACAGCAGCAACATATTCTTCTTCGGCTGTGGATTGAGATGTGCAATTCTGCTTTTTACTAGTCCAGGATACCAGTCTTTTTCCAAGAAAAAATGCTCCACCACTTGTGCTTTTTCTGTCATCAATGTTTCCTGCCCAATCAGCATCAGTAAACACTTTCAAGTCTAGATTGCCTCCAAATTTATACCACAAACCATATTCTTCAGTTCCTCTTAAGTATCTTAAGATTCTTTTGATTGCCATCATGTGATTTTCCTTAGGTTTAGCTGAGAATCTAGCTACTATACCGACTGCTAAGGCAATATCAGGTCTAGTATGTACTACATACTGCAATTTTCCAATCATAGATCGGTATAGGGTCTGATCAACTTCTTTTGAATCATCATTTTTGGTAAGTTTCAGTCCAGTACACATGGGTGTACCAACTGGTTTTGAATCTTCCATTCCAAACTTCTTAAGTATCTCCTTAATGTATTTTGATTGAGTAATGTATATACCATTTTTGCTTTGCTGAATTTGAAGACCAACAAAGAATTTTTTTAAACCAAACATAGACATTTCAAATTCTCTGTTCATTTGTTCTGAAAATTCTTTGCACTGATCCTCATTCCCTGTAAATATAGTATCATCCACAAATATTTCTGCCAGTACAATTTTGTCATTCGGTCCTTCTTTGATATACAGATTGCTGTTATCATTAGCTCTTTTGAAATTAATCTGGATTAAATAGTTATGGAGTCTTTCATACCATGCTCTAGGAGCTTGTTTTAAGCCATATAATGCTTTGTGTAATCTGCAGACCATGTCCCTTTTTTCTGGATCAACAAAACCTTCAGGTTGTTCAATGTAGACTTCTTCATCAAGAATTCCATTGAGAAATGCAGATTTTATGTCCATCTGATATACCTTAAATCCTTTGTGTGCTGCATAAGCAAGTAGAGTTCTTACACCTTCTAATCTTGCAACAGGAGCAAAGGTTTCTCCATAATCTATACCTTCTTCTTGAGAGTAACCTTTACATACTAGTCTAGCCTTGTTTCTAGATACTTGACCATCTTCATTCAGTTTATTTCTAAATACCCATTTTGTTCCAATTACATTCTTATCTTTAGGTCTAGGTACAAGAGTCCAAGTTTTGTTCTTTTGTATTTGTTCTAATTCTTCATTCATTGCTTCAATCCAACTTTCATTCTCTAATGCATCTTTGATATTTCTAGGTTCAAAATCAGTAAGTAGACATGTACCTTTTAGCTTGCTTCTTGTCATAGTACCATCTGATTTGTTTCCAATGATTTGATCTGGTGTATGATGTCTTTTGACATATTTGGCTAGTATAGGTTCCTTGCCTTTTGAATGATTCATGCTATTGTCTTCTAGGATCTCTTCTTCAGGTTGCTCGGACTCGGTAGATATTTTCTCGGTAATTTCAGGCTGAGACTCGGTCTGAATTTCTTCCTGTGACTCGGTTTGAACTTCTTCCTGTGACTTGGTCTATGACTCGGTAACTGTGCTTGGCTCGGTAGATATAGCTTCCTTATTGATAGTTGTGTCTGTCAATGTTTCAGGTTCAATGTAAACGAATCTTCTGTAGTTCTCAGGTTCCCTTTTGCTTTCTTCCTCAGTCTTTTTTGCAAACTCATCAAATTTCACATGTATACTTTCTATGACTTTGTGAGTAGATAAGTCTAGACATTTGTATGCCTTGCTTTTGCTAGAATATCCTAGGAATATTCCTTCATCACTCTTCACATCAAATTTATTTCTTCTGGATTCCTTTAAGATATAACACTTGCTACCAAATATTTTCATGTAACTTACATTAGGTTTATAGCCATACCATAATTCATAGGGAGTTTTGAATGTGTCTTTCTTCAGTTGTACTCGGTTCAGGGTATGAACTGCAGTGCTGATAGCTTCCTTCCAGTATTTTATAGCAATGTTCTTTTCTATCATTAGAGTCCTTGCACAATCCATAATAGATCTGTTTCTTCTTTCTGCTATTCCATTCTGCTCAGGAGTTCTAGGAGCTGATACCTGTCTTTTGATTCCTCTTTCAATGCAGAAGTTGTTAAAATCATGGGAGATGAATTCACCACCTCTGTCTGATCTTAAGCATTTCAATCTTTTCCCTGTTTCTTTTTCTACTCTTGCTAAGTACCATTTGAATTTTTCAAATGCCTCTGATTTTTCTCTTAAATACATAACAGTCATCATTCTAGAATAGTCATCAATGAAAAGAATAAAGAATTTATCTCCAGTATAGCTTTGTATTCCAATAGGTCCACATAAATCAGTATGCACAATTTCCAAAATTTCTTTAGACTGATAGTTCTTACTTTTGAAACTAGTTTTACTCATTTTGCCAATCTGACAATTCTTACATAGACCAGTGTCAGGTTTCTTCAAGGTAGGAATGCCTCTAACCTTCTTGAATTTGCTTATCTTTATCATGTTATCAAAATTTACATGACATAACCTTTTGTGCCATAGCCAACTTTCTTCTATTTGAGCAATAAGGCATGAATATTCATTGAGATCAAGATAAAATAAGTTACCTTTTGTTTGTTTGCCTGATCCAATGAGTTTTCCTTTTCCATCCAGCAGTCTTGCTTGACCATTCATGAATTCAACCTTGAAACCAGTGTTGATTAGCTGTGCTACACTTAGAAGATTATGTTTTAGTCCTTCAACCCAGTAAGCATTATCACATATGAGTTCTTTGGTTAATGAGATTCTTCCTTTTCCTTTTATACAACAAGGTTCATTGTTTCCAAATCTTACATTACCATTGTCACAGTCTTCTAGATATTCAAATTTTGTCTTATCACCAGTCATGTGGTGTGAACATCCGCTGTCTATTATCCATATATCATCTTTGCTTATATGAGAAATAAGTGCTATCTTATCTTCATCATCATCAGATTCATCTTTTATAGCAATAAAGACAATTTCTTCTTCACTATCATCAGAATCTTTAGCCATAAAACATGATTTCTTACCTTTATCCTTGTATGATTTGAAATTCTTTTTGCCATAGTACTTGTGACTTCTCTTTTCTTCCTTGACTTGCTTGTTTGGGCACCTAGCTGCAATATGTCCAATTTCTTCACATGAAAAACAGATTAAAGGAGTTTTACCTTTATACTTACCTTTCCCTCTAGAGTACTTCTTTGCAAGTAATGCTTCTACAATTTCAAGATCACTATCAGAACTTTCTTCTGATTCTTCTTCACTTTCTGTCTGAACTTCTTTAATTTTCTTGTTCTTCTTTAGTGAAACTTTGGCCTCAAATGCCGATTCAATATTTTTGGAACTAGGAACATAGTTGTCATAGTTGTCTAGTTCAAAAGCTGTCAATCTTCCAACTAAAGCATCCAAAGTTATACTGTGGTTTGCTTCACATCTTCTTTCTTGAATAGCTGATACTCTTATTGCATAGATAGGGAGTAGTGTTCTGAGTACCTTACTTATGACCGTCTCATCTGAGATTGTTCCTCCAGAAGCTCTGATTGCACTTACACTTGCTTTGATTCTTTCAACATATTTTGCAATGTTTTCATCTTCCTTCATATTCATCTTGTCAAACTGTCCTCTTAGGCTTTCTGCTTTTGCTCTCTTAACATTTGCATCACCACCATATATCTTCTTCAGTGCCACCCACATTTCATATGCAGTAGTGCAGTCTTTAATATCATCAAATTCTTCATAGCTGAGAGCAGATGCAATGTCTATCATCATGGTGTTGTGAGTCTTTTTATCTGCAATGTCTTCAACAGTTAATGCGCCATTAGGAATTGTGTATTCTTCATCAATGTATTTGCATCCTGAATCACCAATGGAAGCCAGATGAAGTCGCATGAGACCTTGCCATGCTGAAAAGTTTTCTCTGTTAAGCTTTGGAATTTCCCTCTTGTAAGACATCCTGATCTTTAGCTTAGGTCTATGAAACCCTTCCTGCAAGCACCAAAAGCTCTGATACCAATTGATGGAATATGGATGAAGTGACTAAGAGGGGGGGGGGGTGAATCAGTCAACCATAAAAACTTTGACAATTAATTCTTTGTAGATCCCTTAGGATATCCTAACACTGTTATTTGTTTTGGCACTCGGTAAGTAGATTGCAGTAACTTTGAAGATGCAGAAAGTATTAGCAATAATATCTTTAGATATTTATCAGTGCATGTAAATGATTGAGAAAGCAATTAAGAACACAAGAGACACAAGTTTTAACATGGAAACCCAATATGGGAAAAACCACCAATGTATCTAGATACTGATTTTCACTTTTCTGAAGTGATGCCCGGTTAGAAGCCAACCCGGTAAAAGGTTACAAAACACACTGTTAGGTGTGACCTTGTTAGAGGATTTAAAACACCCTGCTAGGAGTGGCCTGGTAAGAGGTCTTGAAAACAATTCAATGGAATTGTCACCTTGTTAGAGGATTTATATTTTGGCTATTAAACCAACTCGGTTAAGAGATTTAGAATTCACTGTTACAATGATAAGAAGGTAACAATGAAAAAGTGACCTGTATAATAATGCAACTGTCTTGCTGATTACAGATCTCTGTTCTGCATAAGTCTGATCCTCTCTGATCGAATAAATCCCTGTTGCTCCTCAAGGATATCTGAACATTCTTCACAAACTCGCATATATCTTTCCTTTTCTTCTTCTATAAATCTTCTGCTATATATCCCTGTTGCTTTTCACATTTGACCTATTATATATATGATTTTGGATTAGTCAAATCGTCATTTATTAGAATAATAGTCGGCTGAATTAAGTAAACTCTATTTGCAAAAATCCTTCAAAGGCCGACAGTGCTCGGTGACCATATCTTTTATAATTTTTTTTTTAGAGACCGAGGGAACTCGGTAAACACCAACAATCCTTCTCCTTTGATAACCGACTGAACTCAGTAAATACTAACTTTCTTCGATGACCGACTGAACTCGGTAAGCACTAAACTTTCTTCGATGACCGACTGAACTCGGTAAGCACTAAACTTTCTTCGATGACCGACTGAACTCGGTAAGCACTAAACTTTCTTCGGCAACCGAGTGAACTCGGTAAACACTAGACTTTCTTCGGCAACCGAGTGAACTCAGTAAACACTAGACTTTCTTCGGCAACCGAGTGAACTCGGTAAACACTAATATCCCTGACAGGCAGACCGACTGAGCTCGGTATAAGCAGATTGCTGTGGATTATGACATAGTGTGACATCAAAGACAATACATAATTGAGTAGCAATTTCCTTCAGACAATTGTTTCCAATAGTGTCACAGTGACAGTTCATCCAGCAGATATAGTGTGTATCTGAGATCAGAAGGTTGTAGCCTTCACCACTTGAGCAGTGAGCTCTAGGATAGTGCATCCACTCCCCTAATAGGGACTATTCTAAAAGACTCCTAATAGGATCCAACCCTTAACAAGGTCTAGTGTACTTAATACATTGTAAAGAAAATCCTAACAGGGTTAAGGATCTTCTAACAAGGATCACAAAACACTAGTACAAAATATTAGTGGGTGTCAATTCCCACCAAGGTTTTTACCTATTTGGGTTTCCCCATAACCATATTAGTGTTATGTGTGGATTTCATGTTTCATGTTTATATGGATTTTCATTTTAGTACTTAAGCATTTAAGTTTAGTTTAAAGATTAAGTAAAAAGATAAATATTTAGTGAACACGGATTCACCCCCCCCCCCCCCCTCAATATTCCCATTCCTAACAATTGGTATCAGAGCTTTGGTCCTTAGTAAAGAATTTTAACCACTTGAGGAGATCATGGACAAAGAAGAAATGAAACATCTGAAAAGAAATTTGGAAGCTGCTCTTGAAGACTTGGACAAATCTAAAAGAGAAACTGAAGAACTAAGGGAAAAGCTCAATGATGCTCAATTAGTCATCAAAAGACTAAGGAAAGATTTGAAATAATGCTCTACCAATGATCTAGGGACAATGGTCAAGAAGCTAAATGAAGAAAATAAATCCTTAAAATAAAAACTTAAAGAATTTGATGATAAGCTGACTAACAATCAGGAAGTCTATGATGAACAGGTCAAAGAGAACCTTCGACTGACTAAAGAATTGAGGCAAGAAAACATGGAAATCTTAGAACTAAGAAACAACAAGGAAAGCTTGGAATCTGAATTGAAAGAGGCTAAGAATAACATTGATAAATTACACAGCAATTTTGATTTAATAGAATCTTATTTATATGCAAGAAGAGATAAATGAGATACTAGCTACATTGGATACAATGAAGCACATAATCATATTAATAACATGTGAGAAAGAATGAAAGCACCAAAAAGAACCTCAGATGCTAAAGAGAGTAGAAGTTAGACCAAGGATCATACTAAACCACCTAAGAATGAGTGCAAGCCTATAGGCCACACTTGTTATGCATGTAACAATCATGGACACATAGCAAGGAGCTATACAGAGGTAAGAACTTTCAATGGTTAGTGTTATTCATGTAATAAATTTGGTCATAGAGCTATGAATTGCAAGACAAGCCAAAAGAACAAGACTCATAATCAAAGAAATCAAAATCAATCAAATGTAAGAAGCTCTCAGAATGTTACATGTCAGATATGTAACTATAATGGTCACTCAGCTAAACAATGTAAGATGGTGACTCATGTCAATGCGCCAAGGAATATGAGGCCTCTAGTCATTTGTCACTCTTGTAACAAAGCTGGACAAATCTCAAAGTTTTGCAAATCAATGATGCAAGGTCAAGAAAGCCCCAAAAAGCCCGAAGAACCAGTTTTGAATCCTGAAGGAGAAGTCAATTTTTTGAAAGCTTCAGAGGATGCAAGCTTGATTTGGTTAGAAATAAAGAAGAACAAGGTTGATGAGTATGTATTGGATGCATCCATAGTGGACACAGCCTCTACATCTGGATGAATGGCCTTCAGTGTTATAGGGGGAGCTAATTTAGCTCTAGACCCCTGCATGGCTAGTATACTCACTCTCAGAGTATCCACCTTTGGACTTAAGCTTTTGGAGACTATAGAAACCTTCATGAAAGAGTGCACTAGCTGATTGTTTTCGGAATGAAAGATATAAATTTCTGAGTGACAGCCTGGTTTATGCAGCAAGCATTAATGGCAAAAATTCTACTTTAAAGTACACAAAAGTTAGAAGATCTCTCATTGCATTTGAATTAAGAGTGATTGAAGAGAAGAAGATTCATAGTAGTTGATTGAGAATGATTGTAGTTGATTCATCAAGTGATTTTTTGTGCAGTTGATCAGTTGCGAAAACCCTAGTTCATTGTGTTGATTCAGAATCTTGTGGAAACCTTTGTGAAAGAAATACACAAGTAAGTGATGGATACTCCCATAGTATTTGATGTTTTAGGGAAGAAAAGATATGTGTTTAAGAGGCATCCATTTAATTCTACACTAGATGACCTAGAAGGAGCATTCTCCTGCATGCTTATGGGCGTTATGCATATCAAGGACATTAGGGCATACATCTACTATAAGAAAGAAGTAGTAGGATTGGACAGATTAAGGGCGCACATGGAAACCATGTTAAAACCATACAAAACCTTCTTGGATGAGTATGCATGGTGGGGTAATCATCCTATAGTGGAGTATGCTACAACATATGAGTTCTACGAATCAGAATGAATCAAGATTCTTTTGACCAGGATTCATGATGACCTATTTTGGATAGGTGAAGTGCTGGTCAGAATTACCAGCAACCTAATTCATGAAATGATAGGGCTTTCAAGGATAGGTGTCATCCTTCTAGTGGGTAAAGATGTGAAGAAGATTGTTGAAAAAACTTGCAAGTCAAGGAGTGATAGGCGCAGAATGACCATAAAGCCTATTGAGAAAAATGACATCAAATTGATGTCTATGATACTTGGATACATGTTTTAACACACCAGCAAGGTGAACAGTGTATCTGCAGCCACAATTCTTGCAGCCATAAGAATTGTTAATGAAAATGGAGATTTCAACCTATGTGAAATCTTGCACACATAGCTGATTGATAACATTAAGGAAATCAGGCATGATAAGACCAAAATATTTAGATTTGGGTCTTTAATCATCTATATGTACTTTCACACTATTGGAAAAGTATTTGATTTGTATCTAGACAAATCCATTCCCAAAATGTCTCAGATATCTCTCAAGGTATGTACTGAAAGCACCTTGAAGCATTACATGACATTTGAGCTAAAGACATTTAGTGTTAAGATGCAGATGAAGTATAGGATACCAAAGAAGATAGTTGAAAAGTATAAGGATACTATCTATTTTATGGTTGAAATAGATATAACATGCATGGAGGTATTTGAAGCTAGAACAAAGTGGATTCATCCACTTGGATATGAGGTAGATGAATAAGTTTTAGAAGCTTATGCTCAAGTTCTATTAGCAGCACCTAAAGACCCTAATGAGCCAAGATGGGGAACCTATGAGGAAAAAACTAGAGAAGGTGATGCAGTATTAAACAGTGCAGCAACAAAAAGAAAGGTTGCTAAAGTTACCTCAAAAATCTTGAGAATACATGGAGCATCTCAAGAAGACCTAGATAAAGCAAGGGAATAAAAGATTTCTTTGGAATTAGAGAGTGTAGATACAACAAAGGTAGAATCAGATGATCCCAAGATAAAGAAGGTGAAGATAGAAAAATCTAATGAACAGAAGGGTAAAACTAATATTACTCCTTCTACACCCAAGGAAACCATTGACCTTACTACTCCTCCTGAGTATAAGGCAATGCCAAAGAGGAAGAAAGATATCAGCACTAGTCTTCCATCCTCAAGAGTCACAAGGAACAGAAAGAACTCACAAGCACCTCCTGAAGTAAGTTTCAAACCTAGTCTCAGTGTGCTAAGTGCAAGAATAGTTGATGAGGGAAGAATTGATCAAGTAGGGAAGTTTTATGAAAAATATAGTGAAATAAAAAAATCTAAGATACATGTAATGATAGTCAAACACATGATAAAGTTCAAGAAGATAGTCTTGGAACTTAAGACTATGATCCTTGATAATGTGTGGAACATCCTAGAATTCCAAAAGAGATAGGCTATTGAAGAAGACCTATGGATAAGGGAAAAGATTCTAGATGATACCCTTCCTATTTTTTCTCTAGAGGAGAAGTCTTTATTGTTAGACTTAGTGAAGCCACATCTTAGAAAAAAGTCAAGGACTTTTCACATTATGGACAAGAACTATGATCTTGTTGCTAAGGAAATAGAGAAGACATTTGAGAAAGTATTCATGAATAGGCACATGTATCCACCTACTGCGCCCATAGCACAAGTACCCATAAAGGAATTCAAAGTGGTAGAGACCACTAATGCATCAATGATAGGTCCTTAGGATTTAGTGCTTGTAGTGGAAACTCAAACAGAGGTAGATAAGTATGCGCCCATAATAGAGTCACTAAAAGATAGCACCATTGTCATTGACAATGTAGAGATAGCCATGGTGGCCACTGACACTGAATTGGATAAGTTTGAAGAAGCTTTTGTGAGTACACAAGAAGCTGAAATTTTATGTAGTAACACACCTCCCACTCATCAAGAAGAAGTATTGATTGAAGATATAATAGATGAGAAAGAAGAAGAAAAGATGGAAGAGAAGAAAGAACAAGAAAAATAAAAAATAGAAAAAGAGGAAGAAAAGAAAGAAGAAGAAAAGGTAAAAGAAAGTGAGAAAAAGAATGAAACATCCGTAGAACTAATCACGGTGAAACAAGAAGTGATGGATAGCACTCCCATCACTCCTTCAGCAGCATTGTTGTCAAGTTTGACACTTGACACAACTAGCTTAGACTCATGGGGAGAAGAAGACCTGATTAAGTTTAGCATCCTAGCTATGGAGAAGGCCAAGGAGAAACAAGTGATGAGGAATCCCCTCCTTTTAGAGTCAGTGAACATTCTAAACATCTTGTTACCTACAAACAAGAAAGTGTCCAAAGTACACTTAGTTGATGATGTGAGTTCAGTGATTTCACAATTCAAGGGAAACTTCACTAGCTTGGAAGAATCTGCATCCCTATTTGTAGAGGAGAAATGCATGAAGAAAAGGCTCAATGAATTGGTCAACAACTATGTACTTGACCTAAGCTCCCTAAAGGCTAGTCAAGCATCCCTAAAGGAATTTGTAGCAAAGGGAAGAAAGATCATTGTTGAATGCATGAACCAAGACAAGTTGACAGGTGATCTGTACAAAAATATTCAAGAGGTTGAAGCTATGATAGATAGCATAAGAAAATCAGTGGAAGATCCATTAGTGGATGTGAACATGTGCAATAATGTCTACCAAGGTTAGATTAAAATTGAAAAGGAAGAAAAAAAGATGACTAAGATAAGCGGAAGGAATGCTCTTGCGCCCTCATTAGACATACTAAATCATAATATCAAGGAGATCGATGCCACCATGGTGACATATGATCAAGGTCCTAGCATTGATCTAGAGAAGATGGAAAAGATTTAGTATGCTTTATGCTCCCATCTCCAGATTGTAAATTCACTAATCACATTTTGGAAGAAGGAGATCCAAAATATGCAGATTGCATATCCAGATGTACTATCACAGTAAGTTTTTGTAGATTCAATTTTTGACACACTTTTATCATTAATGTTAAAGGGGGAGTATGTATTGAATATGGATAATAGATATGTATAAGGAGATATAAGATAGAAAGATATGTATAGGGAGACAAAAGTTTTTTGTATTAAGGACAGTTAGCAACATGGCCATATTCCTTTGTTGCCATCAATGACAAAGGGGGATATTGTTGGTAAGTTGGCTATACTAGTGTATATGACTTAATATAGTGTTTTCATTATGGAAACAAAGTCATATAGAAGTTTGGAGTGAGCACACTTGATGTAAAGATTAGAAATCGGTTAAGTGTTGAAGTCTAGATAGTGTATAGAGTTCCTGAAGCTCAAAGCATCAGTGCACATGCATACGACTAATTTATGGTATACACCTTGGAAGTTAAGTTTGTTAGACTATATTCATGCTTATTCTATGAGTGCATGATCAGATATGCAAGTATGAGAAAGATACAGACAGTTGAAGTTACACAGCCAGTATGTGCCAGTGAAGAACAGAGTACGTAGCTGACTATTATCATTTTGAGTTGCGGTTATATTCTAATGATGTAAAGGCTATGTGCCTATTATAATTAGGTTTTTGATATTTATATATTTTTTTTGTAAACACACTTGAGCCAATTCATTTGGAAGCATTGTATGTAATAGGTTTAAGGGCCGACCTAGTTGTTTATTTTGTATGCACATATAAATATGAGATGCGCCCATTGTAAATGTATGGAAGTTGATATAGAGTTGTAATAAGTAGAGAAGGAGTGTGCAAAGAGAATATAAGATGTATCAAAGCTTTTCAAGAGGTCAAAGCATTAGCACATTAAAGGAACTGATCTAACAAGTAGTGTCATAGTGACAGTTCATCTAGCAAATATAGTGTGTATCTAAGATCAGAAGATTGTAGCCTTCACCACTTGAGCAGTGAGCTCTAGGATAGTGCATCCAATCCCATAATAGGGACTATTGTAAAATACTCCTAACAAGGTATGACCCTTAACAAGGTTTACTATACTAAAGACATTGTAAAGCAACTCCTAACAGGGTTAAGGATCTTCTAACAAGGATCACAAAACACTAGTATAGAATATTAGTGGGTATCAATTCCCACTAGGGTTTTTACCTATTTGGGTTTCCCCGTAACCATATTGGTGTTATGTCTTGATTTCATGTTTCATGTTTATATGGATGTTCATTTCAGTACTTAAGTATTTAAGTTCAGTTTAAAGATTAAGTAAAAAGATAAATATTCAGTGAACACTGATTCACCCCCCCCCCCCCCTCTTAGTGTTCCCATTCCTAACAGCTAAATCATACATGCTATTAGTGTATGAATTTGTGCCACCCATTTTTTTAGAGGGGAAGAGTGGAGTATTAAAATCTCCAGCTATCATCCAAATATTATTCTAATGATTCAACATTCTCTCACTAATTTGTTGTCAAACCTTTTGCCTACCTAAATAGGAATTTAGAGCATACAAATTGACTAGGTTTCAAGTCTCAGTACCCAAATCTAGGGTGGAAATTAATTAATTTGTTTCTAAAGAAGTTATTCTACCTTTTACCCTATTAGGATCTCACATAGTGAAAATTCCTCTAGATGCTCCACTAGCATCACAAACAATTGGAAAATAATCGATTAATTGGGCACAAGTGAATGCAATAGTATTGTCTATGAAAATTACTAATAATAACCCCAAATTAAAGTGAAATAGTGGTGCTTCTTTCTTGTAGTGCCTACAACCAAGGTTCAAGTCCCCATGGGGTCACTCTCTACCATGGTTCTCAATGGAGAGTTATTACCTTGACTCTTTGTGAAATAGTGGGGCTTCGTGCCTATAGAGCTTACAACCAGGGTTCAACAATTTTAAATGCACAAAATCTTTTTAGTAATAATTGTAGAAAAAGAATCTCATGGTGCTCCTAAGCTATTTGAAATCCCCTACCATTGGGGCTGTTGGCTTTTAAACTTGTTCCCACACAGTGTCAGGTTTACACTATGATTGACAAACTGGTTAGTCTCCACTCTAAAGTTTGACAGGGAAAAAGGGCCAATTGATGAGGACAAAGAGCATCCTCCTTCTTCTTTGAGCTCCACATCACTCGGGTAGGTATTGCCTTATTTGCACACTCGTAACTCTTCTTGATACACAAAAGGCTTGCAGATAGATTATTGTGGAGTAGTTTTCAGACTCCTTTAAGTATCCTATACCCCAATGAGATCATAACCTTATGCAATAACCTATTTGCATAGAATGAGTCTGAAACCTAGAAACCTACTCTAACAACATGAAAGGTAAAGATGGTGCTTTACTTTGAATGATTTAAATTTTGAGTTGAATGGACCCCTAAAATACCCTAAGTCTCTCATAGACCAGTGCCTTATCCAATGGGAAACAAATTCAAATACATCACTACAACAAAGAGCTATGAAACAAGAAGACAATACACTCTAATATGTTGATGCCTTACACCAAACATATGCCATTAATCAGACCTTACTTCAACAATCCACCTGTGTACCTAGGTATTCTACCACCTATTCAAAGGATTTTAACCCTCCCCTTAGAAGAGACCTATAAACAAGGAATACATTAATCAGCATCCACTAAAAGACAAGCATGAGACACCCTTGATATCACAGCTCATACACATCTAAAAACTAATCTTGAACTCAGTTATCTCTGTGAAGGTAACTCTATTGCAAACACATACGAAATGCAAATAGAAAGATTAAACATCCTTGATGCTATAATCAACAAATTCAAGATTCAAATGGAGACGGTCTAATAACAGTACAAATATATTGAAACCTTATACATAAAACAAACTATTACAACTTATATTATATTCTCAAAACCATAAAGGAAAGAGAGAACACCCTATATGCAGAGAAGAAGGAAATATTTACAGGGCAGAACATTCATGGAACCAAAGTAATGGAACCCCTTAGATTACCAAAAACTAGAATTGGAACCCTTATAAAATCAAAACTACTACAATATATACCACTAGTCATCTTGGAATCCCAAAAATCAGGATGCAACAAGCTACAGATGACTAGGGTAAAGGTTTCAACAAACCAAACCAATCAGATTTAATCAAGAATTTATTACATTGGAGGAAAACTAGGCAACCAGATCCAAGAATGATCTTCATAATGAGAAATCTCTGAGTATCGTACCAAAGATCATGAATTCACCATTCTAATCAATCTAATTTTCCACTTGCAACACACCTTGAGCAACTCTTACCCACTTTCTCATGGTACAAACCCTCTGTAGTCAATCATCAAACTCCTTGGACCACACTGCATCAATCGACAAGATAAAATCAACCAGATCCAGCCGCCCAAGTATTAAAAATCAGTCCTTCAGTCGCTAAGAAACCCTTTAAAAATTTGAATCAGGAAGAAACGGCTATATTATGGTGCCAGACAGCATATCGATGGTCTATTTTCAAATCTAGATCAACTTTATATCCCTACAGTCAGATCTCTTCACTTTTCCCAGGCTTCATTTTGTCTTTAGTCATGAGATCGTGCAGTCATCTCCTTAACCGTCAAACCCTTCAGAGAATCAGTGACTAAATAGTCTCATTATCTCACGGTCTTCTCCCAAACTGCCAAAATATTCAAAGATCACATGACTAGAGGGATTCCAAGTCATGAGATGAAACTGCTCACTAAATTATCATTATGAGATCACACGACTGTAGGGATATAGACCGCCATCAAACCCTTCACTTCAATCTAGAGATTACGCGACTAAGGCCCTCGCTGAATAGACTTTCTTCATTCCCCAATCTGGTGACAATAGGAGCTTTAATATTTTCTCATCACGTGACCCAGCGACTAAAGTCTATCTAAGACATATACTTTTCATTATGAGATCTGGTGACTATAGTTTGTCTCATAGTTGTGGCAACTTTATTACCCTTCTAAAAATATTCAGCGATCACCCAACCTAGAGATCTAGCAGCTAGCAAGGAGTCTCATAATCACTAAATCACTTTGACTATTTATCTTTCCTTCTGAGATCTCGCGACCACCATCGATCTCCATCCTTCATCCTACGGTCCACATTAAGTCATGAGAGATTTTCTAAGTTAACTATTTGATTCAGTGACCATGAGACTAACCGTGTCGCTGAATCGTTGGAGGTTTTCAACTTAGTCATCAGGAACCTGAGACTCCAAGACCATACAGTCGCTAGATCACAGAATCAAAATCTTAACTGCCAGGGCAAACATGATGTTAACCCTTTCTTAACCCAGCACTATTTGGAGACTTGGTGACAAAGAGGTTCATTGAATCTCATAACCTTTTTATTGACTAGGGTTAAGTCCTGAGATCACACGACTGAGACCATTCTCCAAGTCACAGAAAGATTTATTAACCTTGAGTTAGATCTTGAGATTAAATATTGACCATTGATCTTCAACTCTATCCTGTAGCTATCGATGGTCTTCACTCAATCTCAGAATGTTTGAAAACTTAACCGTTAAATCATGAAATTGAGCGATTGAAGAGATTTATAACTGTTCACCAAGTCGCTGAATGTTTTGCACTTAACTGCTGTATGCACCATAAAATGGTCGCCTAGACTTTGGGCCCCATTTATTTAATCTATCAATAACAATTCCTGAATCAATATTTGTCATACATTCAAATCAAATTTATTGATCAAATCATAAATATTTCAATTTTCCCTAAAGTTTGAATATCCCATCAATTTTTAATTAAAAGAAATATATCCCTTTTAAATAAATAAAATAATATTATTTAATTGAAATTAATATTCTTTGAATGAAATAATGTTATTTAATTAAAATCCTCTTTTAATTAAATGGTTTTATTTTATTGAATTAATATTCATTTCTAAATTATATAATATTACCTTATTTAATTAAAAGAGATATTATTCTTTAAAATTAAATAAATGAAATATTCTCTCAAAAGATCTCCTGTGATGAAAAAGGAAACAAATTGAATAAAAATAAAAGAAAATAAAATGTAATTCCATTTTATTACAAACCTTCTAAAAATGATGATTGTTTCCTCTTTTTTCATTTATCCCACATTGCTTATACTTTCACATTCGAATCCAACTTTTCCTATAAAAGGAGACCTCTCATGCTCATTCAATCATCCCGAATTTTGATATCGAACTTATGCTCCAGAATTTCATAGCTTGTAATCATTTAGCATTTCAACTTGCACATTCACATTTTAGATTAATTTACATTTTAGATTAATTGCAAATCATTTTAGTTTAAATCCATTACATATAGCTTAATTTCATTTTCAATAAATTAGTTTAGCTTAGTTTGCATTGCAAATCATTTAGAATAGTTTCATTTAGATCAACTCGAATCTCTCATTCTGAGTTGTATTTGCATGGGTAAAATAGGCTGATCTGAGGGCCACATTCAAACCATGCTCTTCTCAGATAGAGAGCTATGGGTCATCTTGTGAGAACTCACTGTTGAGCACTCTCGCATACAAAGACTCATAGAAGTGTGATCACACATCTGTGCACACATTTTTGGCGCCCACCGTGGGGCCCTGAAAATGGGTTTCCTTTCATTTTCATTAATTTTCTAGCTCTGAGGCTAAGGGTTTCAAGGGTCCTGGTATACTCTACAGGACGTTATTTTTTGTTTCTTTTTTGCCTGCAAAAAAGAAAAAAAAAAAATTTTGGCCTTTTTTGTTTTTTTACAGGTTTTCAGGAAAAATTTTACAGGTTCTCTAAACGACAAAATCTTTTTTTTCTGCGAGTCCGTACTGTCTGTGTACAGATTTTCGCGCAAGAGTACAGAGATATCCGCGCGAGATTCTGCTCCTGTAGCGTTTCTTCGCGCGAGACTGTACAAAATTTCACCCCTAGTTCTGTGTTTTCTCGCGCGATACTGTGTTTTCTCGCGTGGGACTGGCGTTTCCTCGCGCGGGACTGTTGTTTTCTCGCGCGGACCCTTTGTTTTCTCGCGCGCTCAAGGTACTTCCTCGCGCGAGATTCTGGGGCAGTGAACTAAAATTTCCTGCTTTCTATTTTTACAGTTTCATTTTCCTAACAAGTTTTCTGTTTTCTGTTGCATAAAATAATTTTGTTTTCTGCAGCATAACAGTTTTCTGCAGGACGATTTGACAAAGACATAAAAAAACATACTAATGGTGTGAATTCAGGACGTTTGCCAAAGATCATTAAAACATTGTGTTTGCTTTCCTGCTTTATTCACATAGTTTAATTAGGGCTCCGTTAAAATTTCTTGTGGATTTCGATAGTGAGTAGGAATTTTGGCTCTTCATTACATGGAGGTGATGACCATGAATGAACCTAGAATTCTAATGATCTTACTAATATGACGAATCTGTAGGGAAGCGGAGAAAGTTAGCGAATCTTTAGCATTTCTATTCGCCAGGGGATTATGCTCTTCTCTCCTTGAGAGAGAACTAGAAACCCAAAAGCGTGTGGATTTGGTGGAGTGAAACTAACTCGGTGATTAAGTTTGTCTTGTGTGTCTGGGTAAAGAAATGGGCTAGAGAAGTATGCTCTTCTCCCTTTGGGAGAATCAAAAAATCAGAAACCTGAATCTGAGCCAAGTCCTGAGTCACCTTTAGAGGGCCTGCCGGAAGTTGAACCTCTGGGAATGACCCAAGTGAGTACACACCTATTGCCGGTGATTCCACCTCACTATAATAAAGCAAGTTTTGTTGAGTCTAAAGACTCCAAAACCATAGTAACTTCCTTTTCATGACTTTGACTATCATCATGGAAAGGCTCTGTTTGTTGCACTGAGCGGCGCCGCTCCGAGCCCTGCTTGCGGGGGTGTGTGACTTTCAGGTGTTGGTGTGGCTGCGAGGCCCCAGCTCTGTATCAGAGGCACTGAAGGTTATTGTGAACGGAAGCCAAGTAAAAACCTCTTAGTTAGTGGCCTACCCAGTTCATCTCCGAAAGGAGTCATAATCTTTGCACAAGGAGGGGGAAGAATCTCTCTGTATGTTTATCATACACAGATTCCCATCATAGGCATACACCTGGACGTTTGGAGGCGGTTGCGACACTGGCCCCTGCTACAAGGGTAACCTTTGAACGTACACTGTTGAGTCCTTGGAAACACCAAAAACATGGGTGCCCTCTAGGGGGTGACACGGCTGTGTGAGGTGCACGTATGCACATAAGCAATGGGGCAAAGATTTTGACTTCTCACCATTTTCTTTGGTAGGGATAACTATGTGCTTGTTTTTTTTTGAGTCTTAAACATTGTCCAAAACATCTTCAAACAAGACTCCCCTAATACTATCAAGTTGCTTTGTCCTTGATAGGTCTGTTAATGACTACTGCTTGCTTCACATGTGCTTAAAACAACTCAAAAACACCAAAATTTGCAACCCACGGACATAATCTGGTAACAGTGTCGCCTGCCTTCACCAGAACAAGCATCGCATGGCTTGCCTGAATATTATCGCCTGAGATCATTTTGTTGCATGCCTAGTTTCAGGTGTTTCATAAGCCTTTTTAACGTATTTGGTCATAAAATCAGTGACTTACCTTGCCCTAGAAGCTTGTTTTCACTCAAGTTTTCTGATTTTAGACTACTAAGGTGCAAAGCCTTTTCCAAGTGATGCCCAATTAGCTCAAGCATCCCAAAGCAAAGTTACCCAAATCAAAAGTTTACCAAGAGAAAAAAGTTGCCAAAAGAAACCTCAAGAGCTATCAATCCACCATCCAAGCAACCCAAGCCGAAGAGAAACAGCAAACCAGACTTCAGAACATTGCCCATAACGCAAGAATTAAACAGTTTGCTTATCGATTCTGAGTAAACCGTCATTACATCAACCTTGAGCCAGAAGATTGACTTGTCTTGTATTTAGGGTCCTTGTGTCTTTGACCTTTTTGAGATAGTAATCCTTGATCTCATAAGCAATTTTGCTTGAGATTGGCAAGTTAGGAATCGTTTCTATCAAATAGATAAATTTTTAGACTCTTTTGATAACACACTTGGAGAGTGTTAGTAGTCTCTTTGTCCACTCATTTTCATACAATCAAACTCAAATACACTTTGTGCAAAGTCATCCTCCTGATCCATACATGCTAGGGTATTCACCCAAAAGAAATTGAGCACCTCTGTGGCAGTGTTGGTTTGCACTTATTTACAAATACTTCTTTTCACCATCTCTCTCGGACAAGAGAAAAATTTCGCTATCCTAGTTTGGTATTGACATTTCTTAGAATTGTCTATTTTCCTGAACTCTCCCTTTCATGTCAGTAACAACAAGATATCAAGTGAGCCAAGGAAAGTGACCCCAGATAGTCTTCAACCAACTACCCCCAGTTCAAACTCGTCAAAAGAGAAAGGAAAAGGAACCAATATTTGACCAGTCACCTAGGAGTAAGTCTGACACCTGGTTTGACCCAAAGAGCCATTTTAGTGATTTGAGTACCCCCTCAGCACCTTCACACTCAGGTATGGATATGAGTTATACCATGACTCGACGGGAGAGGGAAGCTATGGATCAAACCCTTGATGATATCTATGAAAGACACAGAGACAAGATTTTGTTTGGTAATTCCTCTCATGATGCTCAACCTAGTTCACCCCCCATCAGCACTAGGTACCTAGATGCACATCAACGAGCTGACAGGCATGAGAGACGAGCTCACCCAGACCAATGGTCACAACATGAAGACCAAGACAATGAACCTGGTGATGCTCATGTCAATGCAATGTATACCAATGATTTGTACAAACATTCAAGACCAAACTCTCCACTCCGAACAGCCTCAAGGCATACAAGTGAGAGGCTAAAAAGAATTGAGAAGGAAAAACAAGTTGCACAAAATGAACGAGCTGCAAAAGAAGAAAAACTTAGGCTTCTCGAAGAGGAACAACGAGCCTTGTTGGACATAGAGAGAAAAGAATTCCAAGAGGAGCAAGATAGGCTGTTAGCCCAACAATTAAACACTCAATTCAATAACAGGGGTGCTAACAGTGGAAATAATTCTCCTCCCTCCACCCCTTCCAGAACACCACGAAGTAGAAGGCGGTCACGAACCCCTTCTAGATCTCCTAGTCCTAGAGGAAGAAGGGCCTCTCAGTATGCTCACTATAGGAGGCAAACCCCTCCTAGAAACTCAAGACCACACTCCCAACATGCACATCATGGTTCCCAACATGGAGGTGGTAGCTCACATTATGACCTTGATACTCAAGACTTTATGCAAATGCAACAAGAGCCTATTTTCCAACAGTATGTAGATAGGTATTTGGAACAAAACAAAGATAAGTTCTTGGAAAGTCTAATCAACAAGGGTGCCAAAGTCCCTTATGACTTTGATGTAGACAACAAGATACAAAAACAAAGTCCCTCTCAAGAGGAAGAAATCCGTCAAATGAAGCACATGATGGAAAAAATGATGCAACCTAAGAGCTCATTCTCACTAGACTCTATTTGTCCTAATCCATTTGACAAAAGTGTGAGTATGAAAGATTTTCCAAAGAGGGTGGAATTCCCACAATATGATAAATATGATGGCAGTGGTGACCCACATGACCATGTGCGTCAATTCTATACCATGAGCTTTGAATTCCATCAGGATTATTCCTATTTGATGAGGTTGTTCCCTAGAAGTCTTAAAGGACAAGCAATGGAATGGTTCACCAACATCACTCCCCCTGTCAAGACTCTTAGAGAACTTGTTCATAGATTTGTCCAACACTTCTCGTACAATCTATCAAGATCAGTTACTATGTTGGACCTATGCAACTTGAAACAAAATCAGGGAGAACCCTTTGTTACCTTCTTGCAAAGGTGGAGGAGAAAGTGCTCTCAGTATCCTAGGACCATCCATGAGGATGAAAAGATTGACATCCTTGTTAATAACTTGGTGCCTGAAATGAGATATGAGATCAAAAAGATAGTCTTCAATTCCTTCGATACCATGATTGAAACTGCATGTCGAATTGAAGATGTTCTCAAAGAACAAGGCATTTTGACCAGACATAGCAACAATGGCAACAATGGTCAGCACAACAACAAGGATAAAGGGAAGAACACCTACTGGAACAAAAACAAACAAGTTGTCAATGACGGAGTTGTAGACGCTCCCCAACCTAAAGATCAAGTCGTTCTTCACTTGTCCAGTGCAATTCAAGCTATGAAGCTCAATGCACCTCCTCAACAAGAGAGCAAGCCACGGTATCAAGAGAAGCCTAAAAAGGAAAAATGTCAATTTTCCAAGCTTGGTGATTCTTACGAGGATGTTTTCAAAATGCTCATTGCCAATAATCTTGTGCATCCACAAGATCCAGCAAAACATTACATCCCTGACATTAAGCCACATTGGTGGGATGAGAAGGCTTTCTGCATATTTCATAATGGCATTGGGCATACCATTGAAAATTGTTGGAAACTCAAGCACATTATCCAAGACCTCATTGAGAGTGGAAAACTTAAGGTGGATGGACTAAATACCAATGCTGATCACAAAGCATTTAAAGAACCATTGCCTAAATATGACAAGGGGGAAACCTCTAAACAAAAGGATGGCAAGGCTGCTATCAACTACACGTATACAGCGGCAGAAAATGTGATAAACATGCTTGAAGTTGTGGAGCCAAGTGTTAACACGATGAGGAGTAAGGACCCACATGGTTATGACTCTCCCCCTATCTTTGACAAAGAACCTGTTGTGGTGCTGAGAGGTCCTCATTCTAGGTCATCTTCCCAAGCCCTGAATGTTGTTACTAGGAGTCAAGGTCCTATCATTCTTAGAGGTCCTAATTCAGGTCCATCCAATAAACCCAAGCAAGTGGCATCCAAGAATGTCACTAAGTCCACCACTGCTCCCAAACCAAACTATAATCTTGTAGATCAGCTACAAAAAACTCCAGCGCAAATATCAATACTGGAGCTTCTAGAGTTGTCCCCTAGACATAAGCAGATCCTTGAGGATGCTTTGCGCACAGCAAATGTCCCTAACGACATAGATATAGACCAATTTCAAGGCATGGTTAACCACATTTGCAGCCCACATTACCTCTCTTTCTCAGAAGATGATGACAAATCCCTAAGCCACCCACACAATCTCGCCCTTCACATTGAAGTAATGATTCATAAAACTCATGTCAGGCACGTGTTGATAGATGGGGGTGCTGGGCTAAATATTTTTACATTAAGTTTGTTAAAAACCTTGGGCTATTCAGAGGAGGTGATCGACAGTAAAAAGAAGATCACTATAAAGGCCTATGATGAGGCAGAATGAAGTTCCAAGGGGTTAGCTGTCCTTCCTGTCAGGATTGGCCCAGTTGAAAAAGACATCTTGTTCCAAATTGTTGATACTGGACCCCTTGCATACAATATTTTACTCGGTAGACCATGGATTCATGACATGCAGGCAGTGTCGTCTACCTACCACCAATGTGTTAAGTTCCCCTACAATGGAGTTGAAATTTGCATACCAGGGGATAACACTTTATCAGTTAATTCAATCTCCGCTAATGTTCATGTCCCTCTTAATCGAGATGCAGAGGATTATCAAGAAACTTTAACAGACTGTCAAAACAAATTTAAATCAGTAGACCTTGGCATGGGGGGGTATCAACTTGACTCTTTTGCAAAGATGCCAATTTCCCCTCGGTCATATGGAAAACCTTCACAGGAAATGAAACCATCTTCTTCAGCGATGACACTATTTGACACATTTGTTGAATCCTCAGTATCAATACAAGATGAAAAAGAGGAAGTAGATGTTCGAGATTGGATGTACAAAGAGGAGAAATACCAGCACAATGAAAATTTCTCCCCCTCTCCTAAGCCTTATGGGAGAGGATATACTCTTGTCAAAAAGATGGGTTATCCAGGATATGGCCCTCTTAACCACAGATTAGATGCTAGAGCCGAACCACTTAATCATGATCTTTTTGGATGTAAGTCTAAGAAACCGGTTGGCCTAGGCTTTATGAAGAAAAACAAGCACGCTGTCCCCATTTCTGATAAGCGGGATAGCAAAGATGACACAGAACATGTACCAGACTTGACCAATCAACAAGACATGACAGATGATTGGGTTCCTTCAACAAATCTCCTTTGGGGAGATTCAGAAAATATGACTACCAGTACACACCAAATCACTACTGAAGGACATGCTGAAAATTTCATCCGAGAAGGTGTGCCTCTCGAAGATGTCCAGGCTTCTACCTCGAGGCTTAGGAAACCCAACTGGTGTAAACATCCTAGCAAGGATTCAGACACAGACTCAAATGAGTATGAATGGGATTCACTCTCAGATGCAACAGTTGATTTGGATATGGATGTTGTTCATGCTTATATTACTCAACCCAACGTAGCTAATGAGTCGTGTGTTAGATTAGAAGATTCGAACCCACATGTCGCATTAGTAGACGATTCTTCACTTGATGGGATGAATCTTGATTTAGACACCTTAGAGGGATACTTGAAAGACTCCGATTCTGCGGTCACCAGAGATGATGTCCCCTATATCCTTAATATTGAACCAGACATCAATCTACCCCTCATTAATCCCAACCTTATTGATTGGTCTCAACGTCATCAAGCGCCTCAACTCTTGACATTTTCCAATGACTATGAGATCACTTGCTACCTAAATGCTATTGAACCTGTAGTCTCTTCCACCAGTGAACCAGCTACCAGCATGACAGAACCAGACATCAAGTACCTTAGTCACAAGATAAAAAGAAAAGAAAAAAAGAATAAGAGTTCTGATGGCGAAAACCACTATGTGGCGGTGTCAGAACCAAAAAAAGTAAAAATAAAAGACGTATCCAAAGGTGAAAACCTCTCTGAGGCACCTACGAATGAGGTACTTGATAGTCTCCCAAGTTATTTTCATGACAGATCATCAGTATTGGTGGAGCCTACAGATGCTGTTAATTTGGCCACAGAAGAGGCTCCAAAACTTGTACACTTGGCTAAATCTTTATCACCTCAAGAAAAGAAAGCCTACACTGAGTTCCTCCAAAAGAAGCAAATTAATTTTTCATGGACATATTTAGACATGCCAGGGTTGGACACTAATCTCATTATGCATCATTTGTCCATAGCTCCGGGTGTGAAACTAGTCAAACAAAAGTTACGAAAAATGCACCCTCATATAGCTCTTTTAGTAAAAGCTGAATTAGAAAAGCTCCTTGGTGCAGGATTCATTAGAGCAGTAGACTATGCTGACTGGATTTCCAACATTGTACCTATTTCCAAACATGATAAATCCATCCGAATCTGCACAGATTTTAGAGATCTTAATAGAGCATGCCCAAAGGACGATTTTCCACTTCCTAACATAGACATGATAGTGGACATGACGGCGGGCTATGAGATCTACTCCTTGATGGATGGTTTTTCTGGGTATAATCAGATCAAGATTGCTCCTGAGGATCAAGAAAAGACTGCATTCACATGTGCATGGGGTACTTACTGTTGGAACATCATGCCCTTTGGATTAAAAAATGCAGGAGCTACTTATCAAAGAGCTATGACAACCATCTTCCATGACATGATGCATAAAAATATGGAAGATTATGTGGATGACACCCTCGTTAAGTCCAAGAAAAGAGGAACACACCTGGCTGATTTAGAAGCAATTCTGGATCGTATGGAACAATTTCAACTGAGGTTAAATACAAAAAAGTGTGCATTTGGTGTTACTTCTGGCAAACTATTGGGGTTCATCATTTCAGCTAAAGGGATAGAAGTGGACCCTGAAAAGGTTCAGGCCATTATAAACATGCCACCTCCTAAAAATGTCAGTCAAATGAGGAGTCTTCAAGGATGCCTTCAATCCATAAGGAGGTTTATTTCACAATTAGCTGATAGGGCACAACCCTTTAACAAAAATCTGCATAAAGGGGTTCAATGTGTCTGGAATGAAGATTGCCAGAAAAGCATGGATCAGATTAAGGAATATTTGGCACATCCTCCTATCTTAATGCCTCCCATTCCAGGAAAACCCCTTATTTTGTATGTCTCAGCTACTGAATCTTCATTGGGGGCACTGTTGGCTCAATTAGATGAACAAGGGAAAGAAAGGGCCATATACTATATTAGCCGCACTCTAGTGGCTTATGAGATCAATTACACAAGTATTGAAAAAGCTTGCCTTGCAGTAGTGTTTGCCTCTCAAAAGCTGCGACACTATATGCTTGCGCATACCATTCATCTTATAGCAAAAATTGATCCTCTCAAATACTTGCTCGGTAAAGCTGCTCTCACGGGTAGACTTGCTAAATGGATGATGATTCTTTCTGAATTTGACATAGAGTATATCGAACGCAAGGCAATCAAAGGCCAGGCTATTGCAGATCAACTGGCTAACTTTCCAATTGAAGATAATATGCCGGTTCAAGTCAACTTCCCAGACGAACATCTCATGTACATGACTGAGAGATCCTGGAAGCTATTCTTTGATGGTTCCTACATGCACAATGGTTCTGGAGCTGGCGTGTTGTTTGTCTCTCCTCATGGGTATACTATTCCCAAATCCTACAAGTTACTATTTCCATGCACAAACAACATAGCTGAATATGAGGCTTTAACAAATGGACTCAAAATGGCTATCGAGTGGAATATCAAAGAGCTACATATCTATGGGGATTCTCAGCTAATCATTAATCAGGTTAATGAGCAATACCAAACAAAAGATGACAAGTTGATACCTTATAAAAAAATGGTTGATTCATTAAGACGGTATTTTACCTTTGTCACTTTTCAACAAATCCCTAGAGCTGAGAACAAAGCGGCAGATGCTATGGCCACCCTTGCTTCACTTCTGCAGTTAACAGAACACGAGTTCAGATATGAGTTCCTAGTGGAAGAGCTACGTTATCCCATATTTGACTCACCCGAAAGCCATGTCATATGTACCATAATCAACCATGAATCCTCCCGCTATGGTGCCATTTACTCCTATCTCCGTGATGGCATCATCCCTGACACTTTCAACCGGTCTGAAAGAAGAAACCTCATCCGTAATGCCTCTCGCCATTCCCTCATCTCTGGTGATTTGTATAGGAGGGGTCTAGATGGGACACTTTTTAGGTGTTTAGAAAAGGAGGAATCCGATCAAGCGCTAGTTGACATCCACGAGGGCATATGTGGGGGACATTCTAATGGTCTTTCCATGGCTAGAAGGTTGCTTAGGGCGGGATACTATTGGCCTGCAATGCAGATGGACGCGATAAAATTTGCCAAATCTTGTGAAAAATGTCAGAAACATGGACACCTGATACATGCTCCAGGTAGGGAGTTAATTCCTTCTATCTCTCACTGGCCATTTCAGCGATGGGCCTTTGACCTTGTTGGGCAGATTCATCCCAACTCATCAGGTGGGCACAAATTCATTATCACTACTACTGACTATTTCACAAAATGGGTAGAGGCTGTCCCACTTTCTGTTGCCTCAGGCAAGACAGTATCTCTATTCATCTTAAACCATATCATCTGTCGATATGGAGTTCCATCTGAAATCATCACTGACAATGGAGGTCAGTTCAATAACAAGGACCTTACACAACTCTGCCAAAGATTCAGGATAAAACAACATTGGTCCTCCATTTACTTCCCGCAAGGAAATGGTCAGGCAGAGGCTTCAAATAAAACCATTCTCAAGATTCTACCTCTTTCTGCTTGTGGGTATTTGTCTTGAACCTCTTGAGTGTTTTTTGTTGTCTCCTTGACACACTTAGGATATTTGAGACATCATCCTTGACTGTTTCTTGCACAACTGTCCTCATGGTTATCCTGGCATTTATGCCTTGATGCGAGCATGGTTTTGCTAAATTAAATTGGGTAAGCTAACATGGTAGTCATCTTGACCTTTATGTTTTTGATGCTCATGTTAGAATCTTTCCACATTCCAAACCGATATAAATCACATTCATATCTTCATAGTTGCATTTGTGACTAGTGATGGTTGTGTGATTGTCCGATGTTCGGTAATAACGGCCCAGTGATGAAAATAAGCTTTCTTACATTCTCTAATGAATGATGAACACAAAATACCTATGTTACCCATGCAAGTACATCTTTGCATTTTCATGTAGCTTGCATTATTTAGGCTTCATGTTAGCATTTGCACTTTTAGGCTGCATTATGAGTTTGAGAGGGTTTCCTTCATCTTTCTTGTGGACTTTCAGTCAACTATGATCACATTCTTCATTTCCTTATCTTCTTTCGTGATCTCAATCGAAATTCCCAATCTTAAACAGTTGATTGATTCTATTTCTTCTCTCCATTTCTTTCCATTTCTTCCAAACTTCTATCTTCCATTCACTATTCACCCCACTTCTTTTCTTCTAATTCAATCTTGGGGCATAATCTTTCTTGCTATGAACCTTATCTTTCATTTGATTTGATCAAATTTATCAATTTACTGTTTCTCCTCTATCTCATTTCAATTTCGATCACGAGGGGGCAGTACCTATCAAATTTCAAACCTTGATTCAGTTTTATCAAATTATCAATTGCTCCTCTTGGGGCAACATTGATTGAGATTCTTATCTCTCACTTTGGATATGATCCCAAATCGACCTCATGTTCAAAGACCTTTAGTTTATGTTTGTCCTGATGTGTTCCCATCCATCGAACACACATCTAAGTTGTTTTGTGATCCCAAATCGATCTCACATTTCAATTCTTCTTTGACTACATGTGTTCCCAAATCGATCACACATTAGTCAAAGAGGGGCAAATGTATGCACCATAAAATGGTCGCCTAGACTTTGGGCCCCATTTATTTAATCTATCAATATCAATTCCTGAATCAATATTTGTCATACATTCAAATCAAATTTATTGATCAAATCATAAATATTTCAATTTTCCCTAAAGTTTGAATATCCCATCAATTTTTAATTAAAAGAAATATATCCCTTTTAAATAAATAAAATAATATTATTTAATTGAAATTAATATTCTTTGAATGAAATAATGTTATTTAATTAAAATCCTCTTTTAATTAAATGGTTTTATTTTATTGAATTAATATTCATTTCTAAATTATATAATATTACCTTATTTAATTAAAAGAGATATTATTCTTTAAAATTAAATAAATGAAATATTCTCTCAAAAGATCTCTTGTGATGAAAAAGGAAACAAATTGAATAAAAATAAAAGAAAATAAAATGTAATTCCATTTTATTACAAACCTTCTAAAAATGATGATTGTTTCCTCTTTTTTCATTTATCCCACATTGCTTATACTTTCACATTCGAATCCAACTTTTCCTATAAAAGGAGACCTCTCATGCTCATTCAATCATCCCGAATTTTGATATCGAACTTATGCTGCAGAATTTCATAGCTTGTAATCATTTAGCATTTCAACTTGCACATTCACATTTTAGATTAATTTACATTTTAGATTAATTGCAAATCATTTTAGTTTAAATCCATTACATATAGCTTAATTTCATTTTCAATAAATTAGTTTAGCTTAGTTTGCATTGCAAATCATTTAGAATAGTTTCATTTAGATCAACTCGAATCTCTCATTCTGAGTTGTATTTGCATGGGTAAAATAGGCTGATCTGAGGGCCACATTCAAACCATGCTCTTCTCAGATAGAGAGCTATGGGTCATCTTGTGAGAACTCACTGTTGAGCACTCTCGCATACAAAGACTCATAGAAGTGTGATCACACCTCTGTGCACACAACTGCTAGACTCAAGAGACTATGAGACAACCTTCAGTCTCCAGATCATTGAATACCTTTAACCTCTAAATCATACTAAGATCAACGGCTGTCATATGATCTTAGAAGCCTAAGAGATTCCATGAGATCATGTGCCAGTTGTTAGATCAAAAGTAATCTGAAAGTCGGGCCCTGCTGATAGCGCATCCAACTCATTGTTCTGCAACCAATAACCATTTGACACCTCAGCATCTTCTGACATTAGGTCCACCTGTATCATCTCTATAAAGGGCCTACATTATGAGATTCAATGACTAAATCTCCATCATATAATCTTGATCTGACGGTAGTCGCTGGATCTCAGAACTTTATGCTGACTTTGACTTTTCTTAGGAGATTTGGTGACTGAGTGAAATTCTCAATCTCTGAATGAACCACCAAGATTGGGAGACCTAGTGACAAATCATGTCATGATATCGCTGAAGGTTTAGCCTTTAACTATTAGGAATATGAGATTATGTGACCAAAGCAGTCTCCCAATCACCGAATAAAAGTTCTAACCACCGAAGGACTTAGAGATCTAGCGACAACCGTGAAATAAGACCGCACCTTCATATCTAGAGATTTGGTGATTAAAGTTCTCTTCCATACAAGAAATTATCACAGTAGTCACTAGATCTTGAGAAAAACATACTGAGACCTGGAGACTAAAGGGGTAATCGCTAAGTCATTTGATAGAAAAGAATATTCCAAAATGCTTGTGAGATCGGGCGACAAAGGCTTTCGGTCAACCACTAAATATAAAGGAATATTCCTTTTCTTTGATAGACCAAGCAACTGAAGAGAAAAATAAAGCACACATGCTTTTAAGATCACTTAAGTGGCCCAAAAAAGGTAATGAAGAAATAGAATAGGAAGAGGGTAAACTAGGGTTTTTTCCTTCCAACAACTATAAATATGAATTTTTGAACTAGGGTTTCAAGCCAGAGACAAAGAAAAAAATTCAGAGACTAGAGAAAAATTGACGCAACCATGAAAATTTTTTCCAGGTGCTAACAGGGGCTAGGGTTTCTTCCTTCGCTACTAGGTCTAATTTCTTTTTCATTCCTCTTCCTAGCAATGGTCGCTTTGGTTTTTATGGTAATTTTAGACATAGTGGAAAGGATTAAGATGTTGTCCCAACACTCTACATGGGAGAAAATGATGGTCTAGAAGCAGGGTTGAAGTGCAAGGATTTTGGGGGTTTTTTCGAGGGAGAAACCTCAACCATAAACTAATTTTCTTAGAAGGGATGGGTTGCTAAACCACTGATAGTAGTGATGAAGTAGTTAGCTAATGGAGAGTGGTAGACTTTTAGGTTTGGTGTCACAAATGATGATGGAGGCCACAACAAGCATGATGCTGAATAGAGGGAAAGTAGACATATGGGGGTAATGAGTGCTAAAAATGGTCAAGATCAAGGGTTTCAAAAGTAGACTAATAAATGTATTGGGAGGGTTCTTTAGTCCCATCATCCAAGACTGTTGTTGTGGATCTAGATCTAAAGGTTGAGGAGAAAATAGCTTATAATGTCTCAATTTTTTCTACATTGGGTGTGATCAAGCATTTCAAGGGCCTATGGCCTAGCTTAGATGATCTTCATTCATGGATATTAGATAACTAGGAGCCCATTATTGATGGGGATGTGCAGATATACCTTGTAGAAAAAGGGTTTTTTATTGATGTATTTTAAAATACTCAAGATATAAATAGGGTCTTCTATGAGCATTTTTGGAGTTGGGAGAAGTGTTATTTGATGTTAAAATCCCGCCATCCTAATTTTTGTCTTGCAACTAAAACTTTTGACAAGGTGCCATTATGGGTAAGGCTTCCTAACCTTCTACTTCATCTTTAGTTTGAATCTCTTTTAGAAGAAGTTGGAAACTTATTAGGGGGTTTTCTAATGGTAGATAAGGAATCATCAAATCTTCTACACTCTAATTTTTCATATATTTTGGTTGAAATGAATGTGTCTAAAGGGCTTGCTATTGAAACTTCAATTAAAACCTCAAAAGGTTGTTGGGCTCAATCTCTAGACTACGAAGGAGTTCCTTTTAGATGCAGAAGATGCTTCCAAATAGGGCACATGGCTACACAATACAATAAGGATATAATGACTAAGGTGGCATCTTGGTGGAAATTTTTAGGAATGGGAACACTGAGAGGGGGGGATGAATCAGTGTTCACTATATTCATTCTTTTTCTTTTAATCTTTAATCAATCTTGAATGCTTAAGTACTGAAATGAATACTAACATAAATAGAAAACATGAACTCAACACATAAAACCAATATGATTATGGGGAAACCCAAATAGGTAAAAACCCCGATGGGAATTGACACCCACTAATATTATGTACTAGTGTTTTATGATCCTTGTTAGAAGATCCTTAACCCTATTAGTAGTTGTCTTTACATTACATTTAGTACAGTGACCCGGTCAAGGGTCAGACCCTGTTAGGAGTCTTTTACAATAACCCTATTAGGGGTGAGGACACACTATCCTAGAGCTCAGTGCTCAAGTAGTGAAGGCTACAACCTTCTGATCTCAGATACACACTATATCTACTAGATAAACTAGCACTATGACACTGCTTGTTTGATCAATTCCTTTGATGTGCTAATGCTTTGACCTCTTGAAAATCTCTAATACATCTTAACAAATCTTCACATACTTCTTCTCTACTTATTTCAACTCTCTATAACAACTTCCATGACTAATTACAAGGGCACATCTAATATTTATATGTGCATACAAAATAATTAACTAGGTCAGCCCTTTAACCGATTACATATAATGCTTCCAAGTAAATTGGCTCAAGCATGTTTACAAAAAAAGTTAATTACATGTCTATAACCTGATTACAATTGGTTCATAGCCTTTACAAAACAATAACATAGTCACTAATCAAATTATCATCAGTCAATTGCATACTCTATTCTGTTCTGGCATTTACTGGCTATGTAACTTCAACTATCTGTAACTTCCTCATACTTGCATATCTGATTATGTGCTCATACAATAAGCATGAATACACTCTTACCAACTTATCTTCTAGGGCACATACCATAACTCGGTCATACACACATGCGTTGATGCTCTGAACTACTGGTGCTCTATTAACTGTCCAGTCTTCTTTACTTAGCCACTTTCTAATCTTCTGATGAGGTGCACTGACTCCAAAACACTATATGAATTTGTTTCCATAATGAAAACATTATATCTAGTCATATACAAAAGTATAGTCAACTTGCCAACAATCTTCCCCTTTTTCAATGATGGCAACAAAGGAATATGGCAGAGTTACTAATTGTTCTCTTATACAAAAACCTTTTGAAATACTCTATCTTATGTTTCCCTTATATTCTTTACTATACATCTTCTTTACATATCTATAACTCCATATTCTATACATACTCCCCCTTTGACATTAATGACAAAGGTGCTAAAAATTGAATCTCTACAAGTACTTACAAGGAGAGTACATTTGGATATGCTATCTATAACTTGTGGATCTCTTGCTTCCAAAATGCAATCAGTGCATTGACTATTTGGAGATGGGCGTATAATGCATAATTTAGCTTCTCCATCTTCTCCAAATCTGAGGTAGGACCTTGATCATATGTCACCATGGTGGCATCAATCTCCTTGATATTCTGATTGAGCACATCTAGGGAGGGCGCAAGATCATTCCTGAGCTATGTTTTCCTTGCCCTTATCTTGGACATCTCCTTCTCTACTCTTTCTTTCTTGTCAATCTACCCTTGATATACATTACTACACATATTTACATCAGTGGAGGGTTCTTCTACTAATTTCCTTACTTGTTATATCATTTCTTCTGCCTCTTGTATCTTCTTGAAATGATCATCAGTTAGCTTATCTTGGTCCATACAATCTGCAATGATCTTCCTGCCATTTGCTGCAAACTCCTTCAAAGATGCTTGACCAATTTTTAGGGAACTTAGGTCAAGTGCAAAGTTACTGACCAGTTCACTTAGTCTCTTCTACCTATACTTTTCTTCTACAACATGAGATGCAAACTCTTCCAAGGTAGAAAAATTGGTTTGGAAGGCTGTGAGGATGTTTCTAACATCATCAACTGAATGCACCTTAGACACTTTCTTTTCTAAAGGAAATAGACTATTCAATATGTTGACTGATTAAACAAATAATGGGTTCCTCATTACCTATTTCTCTTTGGCCTTCTCCATAGCTAAGACACTAATCTTGATTAGGTCTTCTTCTCCCCAAGAATCTAGACTAGTGGTGTCTGGTATCAATCTTGACAACAATGATACAAAAGGAGTGATAAGAATGCTATCCATTGCTTCTTGTTTGACTCTTATTGTCATTTCAATAGATGACTTATCTGTTGGTTCATTTTCTTTCATCTCTACTTCTCCTTTCTCTTTTTCTACTTCCTTTTCTTTTTCTTCTTCTTTCTTTTCTTCTTCTTTTTCTATCTCTTTTTCTATTTCTTTTTCTCTTTCACTTCTTTCATATCCCCAATCAGTACTTCTTGTTGATTAGGAGAAGTGTTACCACATAGATTCTCAACCTCTTGAGTGTTTACAAATGTTTCTTAAAACTTATCCAAATCAAGATCTAAGGCCACCATTACAATCTCAACATTGTCAATAAAAATTATATTATCCTTATGTGTTTCTACCATAGGCACAAGCTTCTCTGCCTCTGTGGGTGCTACAACTATGTGCGCTAAATCCTAAGGACCTGTATTCTATACATTGATGGTCTAACTCCTTGGCTACCTTTGTAGGTGCTTGAGCTATGGGTGCAGTAGCTGGATACACATGTCTATTCATGAAAATTGTCTCAAAGGCTTTTTCTGTTTCCTTTGCAGCTAGTTCATAATTCGTGTCCATTATATGCAAATTTCCTGACTTGGTTCTAAGATGTGGCTTTACTAGATCTAATAGTAAGGTCTTCTCCTCTAGAGAACATACTGGTAAAATCTCATCTAAGATCTTCTCTCTTATTCTCAGATCTTCCTCCATTGCTTGTCTCTTCAAGAAGTCTAAAATGTTCCAAACATTATCTAGAATTATAGTCTTCAATTCTAGCACTGTCTTCTTAAACTTAAGCATGTGCTTGATAATCATGCCATGAAACTCTGACTTATCTATTTCACTGTACTTATCATAAAAATTTTCTATTTGATCAATTCTTCCTTCATCAATTATCCTTGAACTTAGCACTTTTAGACTAGGTCTAAAACTTACTTGTGGTGGTGCTTGAGTACTCTTTCTTTGGCTTCTTGTAGTGTGTGAGGATGGATAACTAGTTCCTGTCTCTTTCTTCCTCTTTTCCATTGTCTTATACTCTATAGGAGTAGTAAGGTCAATTGTTTCTATGGGCTCAGGAGGGGTAACATCTATTTTACCCTTTGGATCATCAGACTTCTCCACTTTTACCTTCTATAATTTAGGATCATTTTCCTTGCTTTTGTTGTTGAAGCGCTATCAATTCCCAAAGCAATCTTTTCTTGTCTTTCTTTGTCTAGGTCTTCTTGAGTTACTCCATGAATTTTCAATATCTCAGAAGTAACCTTAGCTACTTTTATTTTAGTTGATGCGCTATTTAGAACAGCATCAACTTCTCTAATTTTCTCTTCATAAGTCCCCCATCTTGCCTCATTAGGGTCCTTAGGTGCTAATAATAGTACTTGATCATATGCCTCTAGGATTGGCTCCTCAACCTCATATCCAAGTGGATGAATCCACTTTTTCCTTGGTTCAACTGCTTCCATACATGTTGTATCAGTCTCTACCATAAAGAAAATGCTATCTTTGTACTTTTTAGCAATGCTTTCTAGAATCATGTATCTCATCTACATTTTGGCCCTAAATGTTTTCAATTCTAGTGTCATGTAGTCCTTTAGTGTGCTCTTAGTAGATGCCTTGAAGGATATATGTGGCATTGTGGGTAAACTTTTGTCCAAATACAAGTCTGAGACCTTTCCAACTATGTGGAAGTACATGTATATGATCAAAGACCCAAATCTGAATATTTTGGTCTTGTCATCTTTAATGGCCTTGATGTTGTCTATTAGTTGTGGATCTCGCACAAATTAAACTCTCCATTTTCTCTCACAAGTCTTATTGCTACAAGAATTGTGGCTGCTAACACACTATTCACTCTGTTGGTGTGCTGAAACCTATACCCTAGTATCATAGACATCAATTTGATGTCATTTTCCTCTATAGGCTCTATAGTCATTCTGCACCTATCACTTCTTGATTTTCATGTTTTCTCAACAAGTTTTATCATGTCCTTTCCTGCTAGAAGAACGACACCTTTCTTAGAGAGACATGCCATCTCATGAATTAGGTCTCCTATGATCCTTACTGGAACTTTAGCTATCTAGAATAGGTCATCATGAATCCTTCTAAGTAGAATCTTTATCCATTTGAACTCATAGAACTCATATGCAGTTACATATTCAATTATTAGGTGGTTTTCAAACTGCGCATACTCATCCAGGAAGGTTTTATCTGGTTTCATCATGGTTTCTAAATGTGCTCTTATCCTATCAAGTCCTACTGGCTCCTTCTTATAATATATGTATGCACAGATGTCTTCGACATGCATAACATCCATAGGTGCGCGGGAGAATGCCCCTTCTAGGTCATCCAATGTGGATTTGAATGGGTGCCTCTTAAATACATATCTTTTCTTCTCCTCAACATAAAATATAGTAGGAGTAGCCATCACTTACTTGTATATCACTTTCTTAATGGTTTCCAAGAACTTTTGAATTGACTCGATGGATTAGGGCTTCTGTAACCAATAAAACACACTGCTTCACTGGTGAATCAATCTACAATCCTTCACAATCAACTATTAGGGCTTTTGTGCTCTTCAATCGCTCTGAACTTGAATGCAATGAGTGATCTAAAAAAATTTGTGTACTTTAAAGTGAAAATTCTTCCATTAATGCTTGCTGAATAAACCAAAATTTCATTAGAAATCTACAACTTTCATTATGTTATCAATCAGCTAGTGCGCTCTTGCACATAGGCTCTACTAGTCACCAAAAGGTTATGTCCAAAGGTGCATAATCTAAGGGTGAGTATACTAGCCGCACAGGGGTTTAGAGCTAAATTAGCTCCCCCTATGATCCTGAGGGCTATTCATCCAGATGTGGAGGGTGCGTCCACTATGGATGCATCCAATACATTCTCATCAACCTTATCCTTCTTTGCCTCTAACCAAATCAAGCTTCCATCTTTTGAAGCTTTCACAAACTTGACTTCTCCTTTTGTATCTAGTATTGATTCTTCTAACTTTTTAGGGCTTTCCTAACTTTACATTCTTGATCTACAAAACTTTGAGATGTTTCCAACCTTGTTACATGAGTGACAAATAACTGGAGGCCTTATATTCCTCGGTGCATTGACACGGGTTACCATTTTACACTGTCTAGCTCAATTACCATTATAGTTACATATCTGACATGTAACATTCTGAGAACTTCTTACATTTGGCTGATTCTGATTTCTCTAATTATGCTGAGTCTTGTTCTTCTGACTTGTCTTACAATTCATATCTCTATGACCAAATTTATTGCATGAATAATAGTAACCATTAAAAGGTCTTACCTCTGTACAATTCCTTGCTATATGTCCATGCTTGTTACATGCATAACAAGTTCGATCTACTGGATTGCACTCATTCTTGGATGGTTCAATATGATCTTTAGTCTAACTTCCAGTCTCCTTAGCATCTATGGTGTCTTCCAGTGCTTTCATTCTTGGTCACATGTTTTCAATCTGATTTTGTGCTTCATTGAATCCAATGCCGCTAGTATCTCCTTTAAGCTTCTGAGCATATAATTGAGATTCAATCAGATCCTTTCTTGTGTGTAATTTATCAATGTGATTCTTAGCCTCTTCCAATTCAGATTACAAACTTTCTTTGTTGTTTCTTAGCTCCAAGATTTCCATGTTTTCTTTCCTCAATTCTTCATTCAATTGAAGGTTCTCTTTGATCTATTCATCATAGACTTCCTAATTGTTAGTTAGCTTGTCATCCAATTCTTCAATCTGATCTTTCAGAGATGTGTTCTCTTCATTTATCTTTTTGACCATGATCCATAAATCACTGGTAGAATATTCTTTCAAATCTTTTCTGAGTCTTTTGATGATTGTTTGAGTATCACTGACTTTTTCTTTTAATTCTTCAATTTCCTTTTTAGATCTATCCAGGTCTTCAAGAGCAACTTCAAGATTTCTTTTTAGATGTTTCATTTCTATCTTGTCCATGATCTCCTCAAGTGGTTAAACTTCTTTGTTGAGGACCAGAGCTCTGATACCAATTTTTAGGAATAGGAACACTGAGAGGGGGGGTGAATCAATGTTCACTATATTCAATCTTTTTCTTTTAATCTTTAATCAATCTTGAATGCTTAAGTACTGAAATGAATACTAACATAAACAGAAAACATGAACTCAACACATAAAACCAATATGATTATGAGGAAACCCAAATAGGTAAAAACCCCAGTGGGAATTGACACCCACTAATATTATCTACTAGTGTTTTATGATCCTTGTTAGAAGATCCTTAACCCTGTTAGGAGTTGTCTTTACATTACGTTTAGTATAGTGACCTGGTCAAGGGTCAGACCCTATTAGGAGTCTTTTACAATAACCCTATTAGGGGTTTGGACACACTATCCTAGAGCTCATTGCTCAAGTGGTGAAGGCTACAACCTTCTAATCTTAGATACACACTATATGTGCTGGATGAACTGGCACTGTGACACTGCTTGTCTGATTAGTTCCTTTGATGCGCTAATGCTTTGACGTCTTGCAAAGCTCTAGTACATCTCAACAACTCTTCATGTACTTTTTCTCTACTTATTTCAACTCTATAACAACTTCCATGACTAATTACAAGGGCGCATCTAATATTTATATGCGCATACAAAATAATTAACTAGGTCAGCCCTTTAACCGATTACATATAATGCTTCCAAGTGAATTGGATCAAGCATGTTTACAAAAAATGTTAATTACATGTCTATAACCTAATTACAATAGGTTCATAGCCTTTGCAAAACAATAACATAGTTTCTAATCAAATTATCATCAGTCGGCTGCATACTCTGTTCTATTCTGGCATTTACTAACTATGTAACTTCAACTGTCTGTAACTTCATCATACTTGCATATCTAATTATGCGCTCATAGACTAAGCATGAATACACTCTTAACAACTTATCTTCTAGGGTGCATACTATAACTCAATCATACGCACGTGCACTGATGCTCTGAGCATGAATACACTCTTACCAACTTATCTTCTAGGGCGCATACCATAACTCGGTCATACGTACATGCGCTGATGCTCTAAACTATTGGTGCTTTGTTAACTATCCAATCTTATGTACTTAGCCACTTTCTGATCTTCTGATAAGGTGCGCTAACTCTGAAACACTATATGGCTTTGTTTCCATAATGAAAACACTATAGCTAGTCATATACAATAGTATAGTCAACTTGCCAACAAAAAGATGTCTCTCAACAAAACTACATGGTTGAGAAGAAAAAGAGCTTCTCTCAAGTTGTTGCAGGGGAAATGTTGCAGCAGCCTCAAGGGGCACCCTCTCAGGATGCGCTTCCAAAGATGCACAATGATAATAATGGTGTGACTAATAATGCTAAGTTGTTCTCACGTGTCAATGGTGTGACTAATAATGCTAAGTTGTTCTCACGTGTCAATGGTGTGACTACACCGAAGGGAAGAGAGAAATGTAGACCTTCGAGGATCTAGGGTCTGATAGATTCAGAGCAAGTGGGTGGTGTAATCTAGACTGAGGTCTCTTGCACGGAGGATGGTTGATGAAATGTAGCGGCTATATCTTCATAATGGCAAAGGGAGCCTACAAAACTTGAAGATGGATGACAAACAGTGAAAAGGGAAAAAAGATCAGAAAGTGAAAACTTTGATATGGTTCTTCGCTCTTATTCTAAAGGGGATGCCAGAAATAAATCATAAGTTTCCGTGTTGTTGATTTTGGAGTTTTTGTTTGATGGTCAAGTTGAGGTCTAATATGAACTCTACAAGAGAGGCGATACTCTTGATGTTACCACTCTTATTTTGGAACAAGTTTCTCCCAATTCACTTTTAATAAAAAATCACTATTACTAAAAAAAAACCAAAAACCCAAATTGAAAAAAATAAAAAATAAAAAATGAAAACACTGAAAACAAAAAAAAAAAATCAACTAATAAAAAGAACCATCTAATAAAAAAAAAAAAAAATTGAAAAAATAAAAACTAAAAAAAACTACATTAATATGGATATGAATATGTAAAACATCAATTAAAAAATACATAAATAAATGAAATAGATTACAAATACCTACAAAAATTTGAGCAAGTTTATATAACACATACATACTTAAATAAATGAAAGTTTATTAATATTTTTAATTTTCAATTTTCATTTATTTATGTATTTTTAATTATTTTTATGTAATAGGTTTTTTTTCATTTTTAATTGTCAATTTTTTTAATTTAGGGTTTTTTTTGTATTAGTTGATTTTTAATTTTTAATTTTTTTTCTTTTTAGCTATCTTGATTTTAATACTATTCTAGTAGTTTTTTCATTCTATTGATGGATAATAGAATATGGTCTAAAATGTTGATGTAAAAATTGAGTCGCACTCTAACCAAAAATAATTTCATACATTTTTTAATTGTCAAAAATATAATCAAAATTTTAAATTATTTTACATTTATAAAATAGAAATACTTAAATAATATAATATTAATATAACTATAATCATAATTATATTTTTAATATAATGATTTTAAAAATAAAATATATACTTTACATTACTTTACATGATCATGACATAAGTCTCCTTGCTATTGATAGACTACAACTAATTGAATATCTTGAAGGAGAGATTGAAAGACAATTATTGATAATCACCAAGCTACTAAGGTATATGTGACACATTAAATCAGTTAATGTATTGGCATTGATGTCAACTAGTTTTTATTGTACTTATCATGATCGTTACAAACATCTCAAAAAGGAAATAATGGTGAAGCAATGAGATATCTACATGAAGATGAGATGAATGAGAAAGATGTGGATATGGTATTCATTGGGTAACTTATTGATGAGTCTATGACATTATGTTAGTGATTTGATTATATTACATGATTCTATTATGGATTGAAGATCAAGACTGAACAAGTTTATGTGGTCGATAAATGAACAATTTAGTATACACTGAGTTCGAACAGTGTACACCAAGAAAGTGTAGTGTATACCAAGTATAGTGTTAACCAAGTAAGAAGACACCGACACATTATGGTATTGACTGAGTGAAAGAAATAAATAGAACTTATGACTACCGACTAAACATGATGAGCTAGATAATTATTGATGATTATAAGGTAAAAGATAATGTTTGTTATGATGATCAAATGAATGACAAAATTCAAAGATGATCAAATGAAAGAAATTGAAACCTATTATTGATACAACTTTCGAGGAAGGTTAAAGCGGAAAAATCAATGGTGAAGATTACGAAGAAAAATCTATGGATGGAAATAAAATGGTTTATGATGTCTATAAAAGGAGACATGAGATTCATTATTGAGTCTATTGCTGGAGAATTTGCACATAAGGATTGAATTCATGTGAAGCTGGTCAAATAGGTTGAAGACATAACCGAGCAATTCTGTAGAGAACATCGAGCGTCAAAGAAAGAAATTACCAAGTAGAATAGAGTTGGAGGAAACAAAGAGATTGAATCAAGATTATTGACCACAGGTATTTTGATCTTAGCATAGATGTGAAAATTTGCAAAACAAGTTGTATTTGAATTAGATCATAACTACATAATAGTTTAACCATTTCTATAGATAAATCTTTGTTGGCAATTTGGATAAGTAGGACATCATGATGTTTTCATTATGGTAACATATATTTGGTATTAAGTTAGCATGATCCAAGGATAAAGTTTTGGATGAGAACTTAAGGAAATGGTCTAAGTATAACAATATTTATCTATCTACACAAACACTATTTTGATCAGCGAAGTTCACAGAAGTATTTCCAATGCATGCCAACTTGAGCACACATTATATGAGGTTTATTGAAGCTACATCTAAGAGTGAAAGATTGTACGACATGTACGGACATACTTATTAATGTTTTATTGAAATAGTGTTGAGCTGACCAAAATAGAGCAGCAATTAGTAAATGATTATTTTGAGTTAAGGGATTATTTTGTTTATTAAAAATAATGACTTAACTAATTAGGGACGACATCCTAGATGTTTTTCTCAGGTAGCAAGAATTAATATTATGTTTTGGACATGTGCAAGCCGACTGGAAAGCTACATTTGTGATAGCTTGTATAAATGAAAGTATTTTGTAATGAGAAGTTAAAAGAAAAATACTAATGCAAAGTTGTAAGAATGATATTGTATTGATGTATAAATTTGGTATTATGTGAAATTTGATATATGATCATAACAGTGCAAATTGATAACAAGTTTTATGAAGAGCCTACAAGCTAGATCAGAATATTGAAGATATTCAGTAGCAGTAAAAGGTTTTTGTATTCTATCTTTTGTATTGAAGATTATCATTGTATATTACATGTTTGGGAAGTGGGCTCATCTTGCATAAATTTATATTCTATAATACCAAATCCTAACAAGGTTGAGGCTTCTAACAAGGCTTAAGTCCTCTAACAAGGACCAAGACACTATACAGATGTAATAGACTCTTAACAAGGTCAATATCTTTAACCATATACTTTTGATTAGTGGATCATTTGTGGGTACCATCCTCACCAGGGTTTTCCCTTGGCCAAGGTTTCCTCAAGAAAAAAAATAGTGTTATGAGTTCCTTTATTTTATGGTTGTGTTTGCTATTCAGTTTATTTAGTTTAGTTTCTTATGCAAGTTACAAGTTAATTATATATATCCATAAGTGGGGAAAAGAAAAAGTTTGTGAAATACTGATTCACCCACCCCCCCCCCCCCTCACTATTTCATATTTCTAACAATTGGTATCAGATCATAGTTACTCGAAGAAGGCCTAAAAGCTTGAGTAAGATCTCTATGGATATGGATCAGTTACAGAAAAACCTAGAAGAATCTCTTGAGTAGATTGATATTATTACTGAAGAAAGAGATACTCTGAAGAACAAATATGAAAGTGCAAAAGACTACATTGAGAAACTAAAAGACAAGATAGAAGATCTTCAATCAAAGAAAGAGCCTTTAAATCAGATCAAGGATAGTGATGAAATTTCAAAACTGAAAAAGGAGAATGAGATCCTAAATCATGAACTAAAGATTGTAGATATAAAGTTAAGCTTGAAAGATGATAACAGTAAAATTGAATCAAATCTAAAGTCTAAAAATGTAGTTCTAAGGTCTAAACTTACCAAAATGACATCTGAACTTGAGACTACCAAGTTGTAGTATGCTAAACTTGAAAAGTGCAATACAATTGTGAAAGGAGAACTAACTCAATCCAAGAAACATATTGAGAAAATGTACTCTAGTAGTGAAAAGATTGATGAACAGATCTCTTATCAGAAACCTTCTTATGATAAAACTGGTCTTGGATATTTTGAAGAAAAATTCTCAAAGAAGAGTGAAGAATGTAAAGAACTAGATTTGGAAATTCAACAACTTAAGAATAAAGAAGGAAAACAAAACAAAGTTGAGCCTAACCAATCTAAAGACATACCTAAGCAAGATGAATCACCTAAAGAAATGCAAAATGAATTCAAAGATAGATGTTATACATGCAATTCATTTGGACACATGAAAAGGGATTGTACAGGTAAGCAATTCAAACCTATCTCTAGTTATTGTTATAATTTTCATGGGTTTGGTCATAGAGCTATTGATTGTTAAAAACCTAGATCTAATAATAAATATAATAATAAACTATTTAGAGGTACTAAACATGCAGATAAAAGACCTACTAGAGCAACAAACAATACAAGAAATGGAGTTATATGTTATAGATGCAATAATTTTGGACATATTGCTAGAAATTGCAAATCACAAATAACTCAGTCAGGACCGAGATATGGAAACAATGTTACAGTTTGTCAAATTTATAACAACATGGGTCACACAACAAGATATTGTAGAATGAACAACATGAGGAATCCTAATCCTGGAAGAAATATGAAATACACCAGAAGAAATATGGATAACATGAACAGTCAAAAGGGAAATAGTAGTAACATGGAAGAAGTTATATTTGTCAAAGCTATAAATCAAGAAAGTGCATCCACAATATTAGGAAGTCATTCAAGTGAAGCATTTGAAAGTAAGTTGGAATCAATTTTGAACCCATCTCAAACTGATTGAGCATCAAATTTCATTAATTAAGCATTAGAACAACATAGAATTTAGTAGAATGTGAATCAAGCCTTGTGAAGTTAATATGTTAGAGTAAGTGATGTAAGGAGCCTATGGCTAAGAGCGCATAATATTTTGAGCATGTATGAGAGAACATGAAGTGAAATAAGTTTGTTGACAATCAAAGACAACTTTTTGGCATGAACACACTTATGCAATTAATGTGACGGTAATGTTTTAAAGGATTTGATGAATACAAGCGGTTTATTGGATAACATTCGATCATTCATGAGTTTAAAAGAGTTTTAGAGAGAAAGTCGGTGAAGATTGAAAGCAGTTTGAAGGATTTGGAGACATATTTTTGCCAGATCTACGCAGAAGCCCTAAATCACAATATTAAGGTATTTCACTAAGAGTTTACTATTAAAGCAACTATTTTTCAGTACAATCATGGATGTAATCCTAGTTCACAATATTAAGGATACCCCTAGACCTAAGGTGAGAAGAGATCTAGTAGAACCTACTGAGGATGATCCTAGTTTAGCTTTATCATCTACACCAGATGGAGTATTGCATTTGGAAGATGTAAAAGGATATTTGAAATGCAAATTTGAGATTGTAGGAGACAACAGCATGACTGAAGAATATGATAAAATATACAACCAAGACATGACTTATAAGAAAGGGTATAGTCATTTAGGTCAACTAGATGTTGTCAAGTATATGTTTCACTATGAGTTTTAGAATGATGAATGGAACAAGATTATATTGAGCAGAATCCATGATGGAAGATTTTGGTTGGATGATAGAGTGATAGATATCACAACAGATTTAATTCATGAAGTAACAAGTCTATCCAACAAAGGTGCAATTCCACTAAATGAGAAGAATGTTAAGAAAACAGTCCTAGATAACACTAAGTCTTCATACAATGGAAGAGGAATTTTGATAAGAAAAATTGAGCAGAATGATGTTAGATATGTTTGCAAGATAATGGCTACCTAGTTATTTTCTAGTTCTAAAGAAGATGATATAGCAGCAGGAATGGTACAAGTAGCCTATCTTATGTGTGTTGATAAGATTGATGTTGATATGACTAAAATTATGAGGATACAGTTGATTCAAAACCTTGAGAAGATCAAGAAGACAAAGAACTCACAATTCATATTTTCATCTTTAATCACCTATATGTTTTTCCATCTTTTGTATTCAGATTTTCATCTTTAATCATCTATATGTTTTTCCATCTTTTCAGAAGATTTCCTTATACTATAGGAGAATATTGGAATGATGAGAGATGTACAATGGAAAGAATTAACAAAGTATATCTTAGACACCCTATTGATAAAGTAAATGAGAGCGCAACACTAGTTATCAAGACTTTTTAGAATGAAATGAAGAAAAGATCAGGGATTCCACCCTCTATGGTTGAGAAGTACAAAGATGAGTTATGATTCTTAGTTGATACGGACTTCACATATATTGAAGCAGTAGAACCTAGAGTTGAATTTATAGACCCTATGGATTATGAAGTGTTTGAATAGGCTATTGAAGGCTATGCAAGTAGAATCGTTAAATGCAAAGTAGATTCTAAAAGTCCTAGATTTGGAACATTTGAGGAAATTTCAAGTACAATGCATCAAACTTAATTATAGAAGTCAATGAAGAAAAGACTAGACATAGCTATTAAGAAGATCTTAAAGGAAATAGGAATGACTAAAGATGAGTTTAATATTGCAAAATAAATAGCATCAACCATGAGAAATATTGGTTAGAAGGAAGTATTAACCGTACCACCTTTGGCATCCAAAGAAACCCCTGCACCAGATATCCAGAATATTGATGAAGATATCAAAGAGAAAAGATAAATGAGTATATCACTTGATAAGCCACCAGCAACTGCCACAAGAAAATCCATAAGATCTACTTCCACTACACCTGCTAAGAGAGAAAGTAAAAAGACAGAAAAGTATTTTTACTCCTGTGGAAAGAAAAAGGATACAAGAAGAAGAATCTACACCTATCAAGAAAATGAGATGTCAAGTGCAAATCCAATCACAAGGAGAAGAAGAGGTAGGCAAAAACAAGAAGCAATGGGAAACCTAAGATAGAAAAGATTAATCCTTTAATCATTAATGATGGAGATTTCACCAAATTGAACAAATATTATCATATGTATAATAATTTTGAGAAGTTAAATCTTGAGAATGTAGTTGTTAGACACATGATCCTTGCAGATAAGAAATTTGAAAATATCAAAGATAAAATACCAAGTAATCTATATGATAAACTGATAAACAGGAATAAGAGAGCAATTGAAGAAGACAAAAATATTAGAGAGAGATTTGTAAGAAAACTCTGTGAAATTAAGGATGAAGACCACTTCAAGGAAATAATGAAGAGTACAAGGAGAAAAAGAAGAACTATTCTAATCATGGGAGGAAATTATGAAGAAGTTAACAAGGAAACAAAGGAAGCAGTTGTAAAAATGATGACATCAGTGTCAGAAAAAACATTAAGTGAGTCAGAACAGGATACCCTAATCTCAAAAGAAGCTACATAGATAAAAGAGACATCACCCCTGAAAGAAACCACAATTATCCCACCAACTATATTGATTGATGATGAAATCATGCAAGTAGAAGGAACTAGCATCACCATTGATAGAGAAGAAGGTCCTTTCAAAGACCAAGGAGAGGATGTTGGCAATTTGGGAGAGATGGTCAATGAGGAAGAAGATGAGGAAGAAGAAAAGGGAGAAGATAAGGAAGAAGGAACAGAGGCATTAGAGGAGACACCAATAGAAAGTAATTCTGAGTTACAAATGAAATAGAAATTAGTTGAGCAAGAATTCACTTTAACCTTACCAAGGTTGAAGCATGTTGAAACCAGACAGGTAGTGCAAGAGGAATCGAGAAAAGAAATAGAAGTGAAGCCTATAGAGATCGTACCACAACACATTCAGTTGGACACACTACAGATGTCCACACTAGCAAGTACATCACTATTGCCTATTGAATCAGTGCTAACAAATTTGGGAGCTGAAGTTGATGATGATGATCAAATAGAGTTGATCTCATCTTTGAACAAGATCATTGGAAAGAACAAAAAAGTAAAGAGCTTGGAGGGATCACTACTTGAGGTAACAAATAAGCTTCAAAATGTTATATCTACACAGATTAGTGAATTTGATCTGCAAGCTAAGGAAAAACAAGTAATTAAAGATTTTGACAATGAATTCACTACATTATCAGATATTGCATCAGTGAAAGCACAAACACTTCATGATGCACAGTTATTTCAATCCACTTGTCAGAATATTAAGAATGATTTAGATAACCTTGATGTTTGGATTAAGGAGTTGAGAAAATGTCTAGAAAGAGGAAGAATATTGTATGGTCAGTGTGCCCTTTCACACAATCACATCTCAGACATTATAGAGAAATTGAAGAATAAAGAAGCAGAATTACAAGTCACAGTGAATGAGTTACAAAATTCTAACATGAAGATCACTGATATTGAGAAGAAAATTAGTAAGATACATGATGATATAAGTTTATTGGAGAATGAAAAAGAAAGGAATTTGAAGAGATTTGCACTACTTAGAGAGAATTTAACATTGAAGATAAGTAATGTGTAGAATCAATTGGAAAAATGTCTTTCCTCAAAGACATCATGTGGTAAATTTTCTTATCCAAATTCTAGAGCAGTTGAAATAACATCTTATGGGCTATGTGCACTACTCAATGCATTAGACTCAGTTAAGGCTACATGGGATAAAGAGATTGCAAATTTGAAGGCAAACTTTACAGATTGCATTCCAAGCCTTCCATCTCTATAGAATTGAAGACAAAGAGGTATATCATAAATTTTGACCTGTATATATGATGAACTACAACTAATTGAATATCTAAATGAACTAAAGAAACAATCATTAGAGATCACCGAGTACTAAAATGATATGTAAGATGATTAAATCAGTCAATATGTTGTCATTGATGTCAACTAGTCTTGACAGTACTTATCGTGTTAGTTAGAAACATCTAAACATCTATTGAAGGAAGAAAAGATGAAGAACTGAGATATCTACATGAGGAAAAGATGGATATGACAGATAAGGATAAGGTAAACATTGGGTAACTTATTGATGATTCTATGGTTTTATATTGTTGACTTGAGCATGTTACATTAACCTATTATGAAGAAGAGATTTGAAATTGAACATGTTTATGTGGTCGGTAATTAAAGATTTATGTATACACCGAGCCAGTACAGTATATACTGACTGAGAGTATTAACTGAGCTAATTCTACTAGTTATCACTAACTTTCTATATCAACTGAGTATGGATGAAAACATTAAATGCTAAGAACAATCGACTGAAATTGATGAGATAGATATTTGCATGATTTCGAGATTAAGGATGAAGTTTGTTATGAGATCCATGGCTGACAAAATTTGGAGAACATCTAAGTGATGAGATTGAAACATGATATGGACACATCTGTCAAGGAAGGTTTAAGAGGGAAAATGGATGAAGAAGATTAAGTGGAAAAATCTAATGGCTGATATGAAAATGATTTACTTGTCTATATAAGAGATATGAGTTTTATTATTGAAACATGCCAGAAGAAGGAAACTATAGAGATTTAGCGTAAAGACTATTCATGCATGCCTGATCATACTGGTTATTAAAAGAATCGAGACTATAGAGTTTACCAAGTGACAGAGAACCATTTACCGAGTGAAAATAAGTTGAAGTATATTGAGGAAGTGAATTGATTAATGATTAGTGGATTTTTATGGGCTTAGCATAGATCTCAATATCTGCAATTGAGTTGCATTTGAATCAGATCATTAATGTATCAGTTTAACCATTGATTCAGAAAATCTCTTCACCGAGTGGACTTAACCATCTTATATTCTTCACTATGGCATTTAGAGAATGTACATTGTTATCTTGTTGACCCCATAGTTGTAATACCCCAAAAATGGGCTATAAGCTCATTAATCTCCTACATCTTCAATTCGAACGAAATCGACATCAAAGTCCTAACCTAAGGCACATCTAAACATCATCGAATCATAATTGATTATCTTAAATTCTGCATCGGGGAATATTCCTAGTAATATTCCTAATTATCTTAATTATCTTTAATTTAATGATTATTTGGCGATAAATCACATTTATCCTAAGTTTGATTAATTGAATATTTTCATATTTAATTAATTAGATTTAATATTTGCCACTTAATTGTGTAATTAAATTTAATTCTATCTATTATTAATTATATTATTTAATTTTGACAATAAATCAAAATTCCTATCTTTAATTGATTAAATTCTTATTTAATTAATTAAAGCATGTTGTCATTATTTAATAATATAATTTTTAATAAAAGTTTGGTAAAATAGTTAATTAACCCATAAATTAATTGTTTTATTTCAAAAATCAGTTGAGTTGAGGATAAATCACTTTATTTATTTATTTAATTCTTAATTATTATGCATATTCAAAAGAAACAGTTAAACTCCCAATCAGAAAATCAATGCAAGTTATTGACTTTTTGGAACTCAACATCCTTTTGGAGTTCAAAAAGCTGATCTAAACTCTAATTTGAGTTAAAAAGCTGTTTTTGCATGTTTTTGCATGATTTTGAGAATTAACTATCTTTCATGATCAAATAACTCAAAAATCAAGATGAGTTAATTTGAGTGATTTATGGCTTTTATCCATGCACCTCCAAAGCCTTGGATTTCTATAAAAACAAGGCTCAGCTCTTCATAAATCATCTCATATTTTGCACAATCACGCTGGAGAATTGGAATTGAAGAATCAAAGCTCTTGCGAATCGACATCTTTGTGAGATCAATCTTATTTTTGCATTCATATTTCATATCATTGTTAGATTAGCATAGCATATCAGTTTTCATATAGATTAATTTCATATCAATTTTTCATTCATTCTTATTGCATAGAAAAATCTAAAAAAATAGCTTAATTGCATTTATTTCATATCCATCTTTTGCATTCAAATCCTTCATTTAGGTGTCGTCTAGGTCACTGATCTCAATTATAATCTGAGAACATTAATCTCGCACCTACTAGAAGGTAGTAAATCGCTTGGTTAGATAGATTTCAATTTTGCATGATTTCAATTTTTGCTAACCTCTAATGTTTTACTGAGTGTTGTGTCTACAGATCAGGTACAATTTTCACACACACAATAGTGAATGATGGTCAAAAGTTAATTGTTAGTGATAAATCCTCTAACTAGGTCACACCTAATAGTGTGTATTGTAAGCTTTAACAGGGTTGGCTCTTCACTGAGCTCACTTCAGAAGAGTGAATTATTTGTGATTACTGGTCCTAGGTGGTTTTTCCCTTAACAGGGTTTCCATGTTAAATCATTGTGTTATGTGTTATTTGTGATGATTATTTTTCTATCATACTTTACATACTACATAGTTGATTTAGTCGGTTATCACATTTGGATAATTACTAGTAATCAATAAAGTGAACAGACAGATTCATATTTTATGTTATCAAGCTGCATAATTTGTTGGAATTATTTTATAAGGTACATATTTGTATTTGAGACTGTAGGATAACTGATTCAACCCCCCCCCCCCCCCCCCTCAGTTATTCTAACAATTGGTATCAGAGCATATTGGTTTCATGGAAGAAAGTTTTAAGGACTTGAGAAGAAAGATTATAAGATGTATAAGAGGGAAGTGTCGAAGATGAACAAAGATAATTTTACTACATGGCAAAGCCGGATGAGACTTCACATATCTAGAATTGGAGAATCTACTATACACTTACTGGAAAATGGCTACTTACAATCAACACTTGGTCCTTTAACTCTTGATCAATTGAGAGACTATCATAAACACAACATTACTATGATAGAGATTGTTGTTGCTCTATCTAATGCTGAATTTGAGGATGTCAAGGATTGCACTATAGTGAAGGAAATGTGAGATAAACTTGCTCTAGTTTATGGTGGAGATGTGAATGTGATGAGAGCCAAAGTTGAAAGCATGGGAGGCAGATTTGATGACATGAAGATGAAGGAAGGAGAGAATATTACATAGGACACACACCGAATCAAAGAGGTAGTTAATGCTATCTGAGGATCTGGTGGTATTATTTTTGAGGATACAATGGTAAGTAAGATACTGAGAACATTGTTGCCTATCTATGCAATCAGAATATATGTTATTCATGAAATGAGGTCTGCACCTAATAGCACTCTTACTCTTGATAGTTTGATTGGAAAGTTAACAACTTTTGAGCTGAATAATTTTGATAATAGTGTTGTACTGAGTGTTGAGTCTTCTTTGAAGATTGGTAAATATAGTAGTAAGCATAATATAAGGAATGAAAGTGGTAGTAATACTGATAATGAGCTTGAAGCACTCATGGCCCGGAGACTACATAAAGGTAAAGGTAGATATAAGGGAAAGTTATCTTTAGCTTATTTTAATTGTAAAGAAGTTGGCTATATTATTGTAAGATGTCCTAACAACAAAGTGTTAGGAATGGGAACACTGAGAGGGGGGGGTGAATCATTGTTTACTATATTTAATATTTTTACTTTACTCCTGAAACTTAACTTGATTGGTTAAGTACTGAAATAAAATTCAATGTAAACAAGATAAAAAATCACAACACATAGCACCAATATGGTTATGGGGAAACCCAAATAGGTAAAAAACCTAGTGGAAATCGACACCTACTAAGAACTGCACTAGTGTCTTATGATCCTTGTTAGAAGATCTGCAACCCTGTTAGGAGTTGTTCTTTACAATGTTTTTAGTACAGTGACCTTGTCAAGGGTCAGACCTTGTTAGGAGTCTTTTTACAATAACCCTCTTAGGGGTGGGGACACACTATCCTAGAGCTCACTACTCAAGTGGTGAAGGCTACAACCTTCTGATCTCAGATACACACTATATCTACTGGATGAATTGGTACTGTGACACTACTTGTCTGATCAGTTCCTTTGATGTGTTGATACTTTGATTTCTTGCAAATCTCTAATACATTTTAACTACTCTTCGCATACCTTTTCTCTTCTTATCATATCTCTATATCATCTTCCATACTTTATTACAAAGGCACATCTAATATTTATATGCTCTACCAAAACAATTAGCTAGGTCTGCCTATAACTGATTACATACAATGCTTCCAAGTAAATTGGCTCAAGCGTGTTTACAAAAAAATATTATTATATGTATAAAACCTAATTACAATACTCACATAGCCTTTACAAAAAAATATTATAACCGCTAATCAAAATAGTAACAGTCGACTGCATACTCTGTTCTGTTCTAGCATTCACTAGTTGTACCTCTTCAACTGTCTGTATCTTCATCATACTATCTCATCTAATCATGCACTCTTAGACTTAGCATGAATACACACTTACCATCCTAACTTCAAGGGCACATACCATAACTCATTCATAGGCACATGCGCTAATGCTCTGATCCACTAGTGTTCTGCTAACTGTCCAGTCTTCTATACTTAGCCATATTCTGACCTTATGATAATGTGCGTTGACTCCAAAACTCTATATGACTTTGTTGCCATAATGAAAACACTATATCTATTCATATACAACATTATAGTCAACTTTCCAACAATCTCCCCCTTTTTCATTAATGGAAACAAAGGAATATGGCAAAGTTACTAATTGTACCCTTATACAAAATTCTTTCTAACTTATATCTCCCTTTATACTCTATACTATACTTTTTCTATACATCATATATTATACTCCATATTTTACATACAATACTCCCCCTTTGACATTAATGACAAAGGTGCCCAAAAAAAGTATCTACAAGTACTTACAATGTTAGGACATTTGAATATACTATCTGTAAATTTTGGATCTCTTGTTTCCAAAATGCTATCAATGCATTGACAATCTGTAGATGGGCGCATAATGCATATTGTAGCTTCTCCATCTTCTCCAATTCTATACTCAAACCTTCATCATATGTCACCATAGTGGCATCGATCTGCTTGATGTTCTGATTGAGTATTTCTAGAGAGGACACAAGAGCATTTCTGAGCTGTGTTTGCCTTACCCTTATTTTAGACATCTCCTTTTCAGATTTTTCTATTTTGTCTATCTGCCCCTAGTACACATTATTGCACATGTTCACATCAGTGGAGGGATCTTCCACTGATTTTCTTACATTGTCTATCATTTCTTTTGCCTCCTATATTTTCTTGTAGTGATCACCAGTCAGGTTATCCTAGTTCATACAATCAGCAATGATCTTCCTTCCCTTAGCTATGAACTCCTTCAAGGATGCTTGACCAATCTTCAATGAACTGAGGTCAAGTGTAAAGTTTCTAGTTAGTTCACTCAATATTTTCTTCATATATTTTCCTTCTGCAACTTGGGATGCAGATTCTTCCAAGCTAGAAAATTTTTCTTTGAAGTTTGTCAATATTGTACTGACATCATCAACTGAATGAACCTTAGACACTTTCTTGTCTAAAGGTATCAAGTTGTTTATAATGTTGACTAATTCAACAAACAGAGGGTTCCTCATCACCTACTTCTCTTTTTCTTTCTCCATGGCTAGGACACTAATCTTAATCAAGTCTTCTTCTCTCCAAGAGTCTAAGTTTGAGGTGTCTGGTGTCAAACTTGTCAACGATGATGCTGAGGGTAAGGGTGTGATAGGAGTGTTGTCTATCACTTCTTATTGTATCTTCATAGGTATTCTAATAGATGGCTCATCTGTTGGTTCACTTCCTTTTACATATTCTTCATCTTTCTCCTCTTCTACCTTTTCTTCATCTTTTTTTGTCTCTTATTCTATCTCCTTCTCTTCTTCTTCACCTGTTAGATCTTCTATTAGTACTTCTTGTAGCTTGGGTGAATTGTCACCACATAGAGTTTCAACCTCTTGTGTGCTCAAAAAGGCTTCCTCAAACTTGTCCAAGTCATTGTTTGTGGCCACCATTGAAATCTCTACATTATCAATAATGATAGTATTATCTTTTTGTGTCTCAGTCATGGGCGCAGACTTTACTATCTCTATAGGTGTTATCATTGTAGGTGTTGGATCTTGAGGACTTGTTACTAGTACATTTATGGTCTCTACCACCTTGGCTTCCTTAGAGGGCACTTGTGTTGTGGGCACAGTAGGTGGATACATGTGCCTATTCAAGAAAACTTTCTCAAAAGCTTTCTCTGTCTCTTTGGCTATCAACTCAAAGTTTTTATCCATTATGTGCAGTGTTCTTAGCTTTTCTCTTAAATGTGTCTTTACTAGATCTAACAATAGTGTTTTCTTTTCTAAGGAACACACAAGTAGGCTTTCATCTAGAATCTTTTTCCTTATTCTAAGATCTTCTTCAATAGCTTGTTTCTTCAAGGATTCCAGAATACTCCAAACACTATTTGGAATGACTATCTTATGTTCCAAGACTGTCTTTTTGAACTTACTCATATGTTTTATGATCATGCCATGAATCTTAGATTTATCACTTTCACTGTACTTCTCATAAAACTTTCCTATCTAATCTAATCTACCTTGATCAACAATCCTTGTTCTCAAAACTTGAAGACTAGGTCTGAAACCTACCTTTGGAGGTGCTTGAGAATCTTTCTTACTTCTGGTTGCCCACAAGGATGGGTGACTTGTGTCAGTTTCCTTCTTCCTCTTGGACATTGCCTTATACTCAGGAGGTGATGTTAGATCAATTTTCTCTTTGAGCGTAGGAGGGATAACATATGTTTTACCTTGTTTATTCTTTGGATCTTCAGTTTTCTCAATCTTGACTTTATTTAGTTTGGGATCATCTTTCTTAGCTTCCATTGAGGATGCACTCTCAATATCCAATGCTATATTTTGTTCTCTTTCTTTATCTAGGTCTGCTTGTGTTACACCGTGAATTCTGAGTATTTCAGATGTAATCTTGGAGGATTTCCTCTTAGTTGTTGCACTGTTCAGAACTGCATCAACTTCCATTATTTTTTCTTGATAAGTACCCCACCTAGGTTCATTAGGGTCCTTAGGTGCTAAAAGTAGTACTTGTGCATATGCTTCCAAAATTGGTTCCTCTACCTCATAACCAAGTGGATGGATCCACTTTGTTCTAGGTTCAACTACTTCCATACATGTTATATTAGTTTCTACCATAAAGAAAATGTTGTCTTTGTTTTTCTCTACAATTATTTCTAGTATCCTGTACCTCATCTGCATTTTGATTCTAAATGTCTTCAATTCCAGCTCAATGTAATCCTCCAATGTTCTCTCAGTAGATGCCTTAAGAGATATTTGAGGCATTGTAGGTATACTTTTGTCTAGGTACAAATCTGAAACCTTTCCAAGTATATGGAAGTACATGTAGATGATTAAAGACCCAAACCTAAATATTTTGGTCTTATCATGTTTGATAGCTCTAATGTTATCAATCAGTTGTGTGCACAAGATTTCACACAGATTGAACTCTCCATTTTCTCTCACAATTCGGATTGCTAGAAGAATAGTGGTTGCGGACACACTATTCACCCTATTGGTGTGCTGAAACCTATAACCTAGTATCATAGACATCACTTTGATGTCTTTCTCTTCAATAGGCTCAATTGTCATACTGCACCTATCACTTCTGGACTTACATGTTTTTTCAACTAATTTCTTTACATCCTTTCCCACTAGAAGAATGATGCCTATCTTAGAAAGGCTTGTCATCTCATGAATGAGATCTCCTGTGATTCTTACTGGGATTTCACCTATTCAAAATAGGTCATCATGGATTCTGCTTAACAAGGTCTTGATCCACTCGAATTTGTAGAACTCATGTGCCATAGCAAACTCAACAATAGGATGATTTTCTAAATGCATGAACTCATCTAGGAATGTTTTGTCTAGTTTCATCATGGACTCTAGGTGAGACCTTATCCTATCAAGTCCAATTGGTTCCTTTTTGCAATATATATACATGCGGATATCTTCAACATGCATTACGCCCATAGGGGTTCTTGAAAATGCACCTTCTAGGTCATCTAGGGTTGACTTAAAAGGGTTCCTTTTAAAGACATATCTCTTTCTTTTTACGATATCAAATACAATAGGTGTAGCCATGACTTACTTGGTTAACACTTAGAAATAGGTTTCAAAAGACTTATGAATCGTCACATCAGACTATGGCTTTGCAACTAATCAATCACACTTCTTTGCTGGTAAATCGAGCTCCAATACTTCACAATTCAACTGCTAGGGCTTATGTAGTCTCCAATCACCCAAACTTGAATGCAATGAGTGATCTGTAAGTTTCTATAGATTATAAAGTGAATTTTTGCCATTAATGCTTGTCGTGTAAACTAGAATTTGACTAAGATTTTCCAACTTCCATCCTACATTAGATCAAGCAGTGCACTCTTGCACATAGCTTCAAATTGTCTCTAAGATGTTAAATCCAAAGGCACATACTTTGAGGGTGAGTATACCAGCTGTGCAGAGGTCTAGAGCTAAATTGGCTCCCCCTATGACCCTAAGGGTCATTCATCAAGATGTAGAGGGTGTGTCCATTGTGGATGCATCCAATACATACTCATCAATCTTATCCTTCTTTGCCTCTAACCAAATCAAGCTTGAATCTTTTGAAGCTTTCACAAATTTGACTTCCCCTTCGGTATTCAATATTGATTCTCTAGGCTTTTTAGGGCTTTCTTGACTTTGCGTTCTTGATCTACAAAACTTTGAGATGTGTCTAGCCTTGTTACAAGAGTGACAAATAACTAGAGGCCTTAAATTCCTCAGTAAATTGATATGTGTTACCATTTTACACTATTTAGCTGAGTGACCATTATAATTACATATCTGAGATGTAATACTCTAAGAACTTCTTGCATTTGGTTGATTCTAATTTGTTTGATTATGCTAAGTCTTGTTCTTCTAAATTATTCTACAACTCATAGCTCTATGACCAAATTTATTGCATAAATAATAGTAACCATTGAAAGGTCTTACCTCTTTACAATTCCTTGTTATATGTCCATGCCTATTACATGCATAACAAGTTTGGTCTACATGCTTGCGCTCATCCTTAGATGGTTCAATATTGTTTTTAGTCTGATTTCCAGTCTTCTTAGAATCTATGGTGTCTTCTGGTGCTTTCATCCTTTCTTGCATGTTATCAATCTGATTTTGTGCTTCATTGAATCCAATGTCGCTAGTATCTCCTTTAATCTTCCAATCATATAACTGAGATTCTATCATATCCTTTCTTGTGTGTAATTTATCAATGTGATTCTTTGCTTCAATCAATTCAGATTCTAATTATTCTTTGTTGTTTCTTAGCTCCAAGATTTCCATGTTTTCTTGCCTCAATTCTTCATTCAGTTGAAGGTTCTCTTTGATCTGTTCATCATAAACTTCTTGATTGTTAGTTAGCTTATCATCTAGTTCTTCAATCTTGATGAAGGGTGCTCCCCTTTATACCACAAACATATAATAGAAATAGAGAAACAACAACAATATGCAAGAACAGAAAATTGGCATCTTATTATCTCCATAAATGTGGAATTACAACTTTTAGAATTACAATATGCAAAGACACATGGGCATTCCCTTACAATATTTTGTAGGACAAGCCTCGAATCATTACCCAAATCTACCCCGAACCGCCCTAGACAACACTACGGGCCTTCTTTATATAGGCAATTTCCACCGCCTGAGAAGGTTCCAGAAATTTAGCCCTTAGGGCCGACCAAACTTAGAATTATTTTATTTTACAATTTATTACATCAAAGTCGGCTCAAAATGACTTTTGAAACCCAAACAGAAATTTTGAAGGAAAATTATTTTTCACCAATTTAGGTGACCCAACTTCTGAAGACCATAAGTCATCGCCAGTTGACCCGATTGACTATTATAACCCCATTCTGGAAATGCCACGAAGCGCTCTATAGGCTTGCTAATGCAAGTGCCAGCCACCCAAATTTTTGACCTCATCTGGGGCCTCTAAAGCCTTCAAAATTGAGTTCAAAGTTTCTGTACCCTACTGCCAATACCGAAAATCTTCAATATCTTCAAAACTAGACCTGATCTAGCCATGAAACTTTACCGGTAGGCTAATACGACTGAGATGAACCTCCACATGTGAAATTAGAATATTCTGAGATTGTATGACCAACTTACTAGAAATAGAAAGTTTCCATAAATAGTAGCCCTACACAAGATAGCCCTTATTGAATTCAAAAATAGAAATATTTTTGGGTGATGCAAGATTGCTCTTACACCCAAGATGCTCCTGCATCAGACACCCAAGGTAATTTGAGAAGTAACCCTATCATGACTCAGGTGTGCAGAGGAAAACCAAGATGGTTAACATCCTCCTTTGTCAACCATGATGAATCTTCAACAGGTCGTCCTTTCCACTTGACCAGATATTCTTCATATGTCCTATTCCTTGTGCTTCTGCCAACACGACTGTCTAGTATGCAAAGACACATGGGCATTCCCTTACAATATTTTCATAATTTTAATTCTAAAAGTTGATATTCTTCATATTGTAATTCTAAAAGTTGATATTCTTCATAATTTTCCTTCAAAATTTCTGTTTGGGTTTCAAAAGTCATTTTGAGCCGACTTTGATGTAATAAATTGTAAAATAAAATAATTCTAAGTTTGGTCGGCCCTAAGGGCTAAATTTCTGGAACCTTCTCAGGCGGTGGAAATTGCCTATATAAAGAAGGCCCGTAGTGTTGTCTAGGGCGGTTCGGGGTAGATTTGGGTAATGATTCGAGGCCTGTCCTACAAAATATTGTAAGGGAATGCCCATGTGTCTTTGCATATTTGAACTACTTGCTAGAATACTCCACTGTGCCGCTATGATCTCATCTTCAACACTTCCTTCATGATACTCTATCAAATCTGAAATGTTAAACACTGGTGAAATATTTAGCTCACTAGGCAATTCTACCTCATATGCATTTCCTGAATCATGCTTCTTCAATATCTTACATGGTCCAAACTTCTTCATTTTTAGCTTGTTATATGTACCAACTAGAAACCACTCCTTCCGCAAATGAACCATGACTTCATCCCCAACCTGAAATTCCTTATGCCTCCTTTTCTCATCTGCCTTAGCCTTATACTACGCATTCATCTTGGTAATGTGCTTCCTCACCTCCCCATGGATGTTCTTCAAATGTTCTACAAAATCCTCAGCTTCAGCACTACTTATTTCTCTTTTATATATCTTTCTCAATTCAGATGCATTTCTTAAACTATTTCCATATACAATCTAGAATGGTGATTTACCAATGCTCCTGTTGACAGAATTATTGTATTCAAATTCTGCCTGTGGTAAAATCAAATCCCATCCTGTTGGCTTGTCTCCAACCAAACATCTCAGCAAATTTCCCAAACTTCTATTCACCACCTCTGTTTGCCCATCAGTCTGTGGATGATGTGATGAACTGAACTTCAAATCTATCTTCAACTTCTTCCATAATGTATGCCAGAAATATCCAATGAACTTAGTGTCTCTATCTGAAACTATGGTCATTGGCAAACCATGTAGTCTCACTACTTCTCTGAAAAACAATTCTTCTATATGAATAGCATCATTAGTCTTCTTGCCAGGAATGAAATGTGTCATCTTCAAAAATCTGTCAACCACCACAAAAATTGAATCATGTCCCCGCTATGTCCTCGGTAAACCAAGAATAAAGTCCATACTGATATCCTCCCAAGGCTTCTCTAGTATAGGTAATGGCTGATACAACCTTGTATTCTGCTTCACTCCTTTCGCCATCTGACATACTTTGCAAATCTGTACAAACTTCTTCACATCTTGCTGCAACTGTGGCTAATAGTAATTCTCACCAACCAAAGCAAGGGTTTTATCATGGCCAAAATGTCCAGCCAATCCTCCACTATGCTTCTCTTTGATGAGATTCTCCCTCATAGAACTTCGTGGAATGCACAACTGACTCCCTCTGAATAGCATATCATCCTAGATGATGAAATCCAGCCATTTCATCTTGTCTAGAGTGATAGGTTTTGTACAAGCTTTCCAAGCTTCACCAAAATCAGGATCCTCTAGATACAAATTCTTGAGTTCCTTGAACCCAACCACTTCAATCTGCATTTTTGTCAGCAATAGTTGCCTTCTGCTAAGAGCATCTACAACCCTGTTAGATTTTCCACTCCTGTGTTTCAAAACAAATGTATAACTCTACAAAAACTCAACCCATTTCAAATGCCTCTGAGTCAACTTTCCTTGACTATTCAAATATTGCAAAGCTTGATGATCAGTATACAAAACAAACTCCTTAGGAAGCAAATAATATCTCCACTTCTTTAATGCCTGAACTATAGCATAAAATTCTAAATCATAAACAGAATACTTCCTCTTGGCATCATTTAACTTCTCACTGAAATAAGCAACAGGTTTACCTTCTTGGCTCATAACAGCTCCTATTGCAATACCACTAGCAACACAATCTACTTGAAACACCTTATTAAAATCTGGAAGTGCTAAAATAGGTTGTTCTGTAACTTTTTGTTTCAACAATTGAAAACTCTTTTCTACCCCATTAGTCCACTTAAACTCTTTTCTATCCCCTCTCATTGTTTCAGTCAAGGGTCCACAAATACTGCTAAAATTTTTGATAAAATTTATGTAAAAGCTAGCCAAACCATGAAAAGATCTTACCTCAGTAGCACTCCTTGGAGTAGGCCATTCAAGGATAGCTTGTACCTTCTTTGGGTCCATTTTTAGACCTTTTGCTGAAACTACAAATCCCAAATACACTAACTCTTTCTTCACAAAACTGCACTTCTTCAAATTAATCAACAATTTCTCATCTCTCAGCTTCTCAAACACCATACAAATATGCATCATATGTTCCTCCAATGTCTTGCTGAAGATCAAAATATCATCTAGGTAAATAATGACAAACTTACCTAGAAATTCTTTCAGAACCTCGTTCATGAGCCGCATGAAAGTGCTCGGTGCATTAGTAGCCCAAAAGGCATGACTAACCACTCATACAATCCTTCCTTTTTCTTGAAGGCAGTCTTCCATTCATCTCCTTCTTTGATTTGAATCTGATGATATCCACTCTTTAGATCTATCTTTGAGAAATACACAGCTCCACTCAAATAGTCCATAATATCATCCATTCATGGCAATGGAAACCTGTACTTGATTGTGATCTTGTTTATTGCTCTGGAATTTGTACACATCCTCCACTCTCCATTCTTCTTTGGTGCTAATACCGCTAGAACAACAACAGGACTCAAACTCTCACGGATCAATCCTTTCTGCAACAACTCATGTACTTGTCTGTTCAATTCCTCACTTTCTACAGGTGTCATTCTATGTGTTGCCTTATTTGGAAAACTCGCTCCTAGGATCAAGTCCATCTGATGACTGATCTTCCTGACTGGTAGTAATCCATCAGGCACATTATCAGATACAATATCCTGAAACTCATCCAAAAAATCTACAACTTCTACAGGAACATCTTTTACTTCCTCCTTACCAGCTTTTGAAATTAAAGCAAAACACATGTGCTCATGCCTCATACCATCTAGGAAATTTCTTCCATCAACAAAATTTATTCTTGCACTACCACATACCTTTTCTTCTGTGTCATTCAATGGCTTTAGCTTATGTTTCATTCCATCCTTTCTCAGGGAATAGGTATTTGCATGACCATCATGTATAGCACATCTATCAAACTGCCATGGTCTACCCAACAACATATGACATACATCAATAGATATGATATCACACAGTACCTCATCTTGGTACCCGCCAATCTTGAACTTCACTAGGCATTGTTCATTGACCATGACATTGTGGTCATCCTTTAACCAGGAAATCCGATATGGATTTGGGTGCTTCTATCTCTTGAGCTTCAGCTTTGTCACCATCTCTCTTGACACCAAATTGTCAGTCCTTCCACTATCAATAATCGCATCACAACACTTACCCTCACACTTGCACCTGGTGTGAAATGGGCTCCTCCTTTGTTTAGGTTCATTCTCACCAGTCAGCAGGACTCTTTTGTTAATCAACATTTCTCCTCTTTCAGCATCTTCAGAATGTAACAATCTGGCATCTTCATCTACATGTGCAACTCTGGCCTAGCCTTCATTTCTCCTATCTATCCTTCCTTGGCATTGAGGACATTCAAATTCCCTATGACCTTCTTCTCCACAATGAAAACATGTTTCACGGAAGCCTCCTCTTCTAGATCCTTGTCCTCTTCCTCTTCCTCTCTGATCTCTATTACTATGATCCTGGAAGTAATTGGAATTATTTCTTCTCTGATTCTGGCTCCTACTAGCCTCATCCTTCTTTTTTGGATCTTCATTTCGGCCACCATATAACTATTCACCAGATCTTCCACCATGACCTCTTCCATTTTGTCTGCTCTCAAACTTCTTGTTCAGCTTTTCCTCTACTTTTAGGGAAAATTGGTATGCCTCCTCAATACTATTCATTCGAACTAGATTCAACTCCTCTTGAATGCTTGGCCTTAACCCATTGAGGTATCTGGCAACTTTCTCCTTATCAGCTTCTGCATGGCCTGTTCTGATGAGGAGTCGATAGAACTCCTTTGTATACTCCTGAACAGATCTTCCTGCTTGCTTCAAACTTTGCATTTTCTTTAGTAGGTCAAGCTCATAATCAACAAGAATGAACTATCAGTTCAATTTATCCACCATCCGATCCCATCTTTTGATTTTATCTTTCCCTCTTCTATTTTGCTCCAATTGAATTTCTTGCCACCAGATCTTCACATGACCTTTCAGTCTGGCCTTCACAAATTTGACCCTATCAGGATCCTCAACATCTTCATACTCAAAATATTTCTCACATTCATTGATCTAGTCGATCAATTCCTCTGGGCTAAGATTTTTAGAAAATGTAGGAACCTCAATCTTAGGTCTTTTCCCAATCTTGGAAATGGCCTGAAAAAGTCTTTCTTCCTCCTAGTTCACAATTTCGGTTTCTCCTTCTTGATATTCTTCTTTGGATTCATCCTCACTTTCATCTTTGACATTAAGATTCATTCCTCTGCAAATCTCTTCTTGCAATGCTCGCACTTGTCTTTGCAGCTCTCTAACCTTAGGTGTCACAGCACCAGCTCTTCTGCCACATTCTCTTTGTGGAGGCATTTTCATGATGCGCACTGAAACCCTAACCACGGTCCTGGTGCAAACTGCCTCACAGTCAGTGATCTGCTTACACACTCAGGAACTCCTACTCTAATACCACTTGATGAAGGGTGCTCCCCTTTATACCACAAACATATAACAGAAACAGAGAAACAACAACAATATGCAAGAACAGAAAATTGGCTTCTTATTATCTCCACAAATGTGGAATTACAACTTTTAGAATTACAATATGCAAAGCCACATGGGCATTCCCTTACAATATTCTATAGGACAAGCCTCGAATCATTACCCAAATCTACCCTGAACTGCCCTAGACAACACTACAGGCCTTCTTTATATAGGCAATTTCCACCGCCCGAGAAGGTTCCAGAAATTTAGCCCTTAGGGCCAACCAAACTTATAATTATTTTATTTTACAATTTATTACATCAAAGTCAGCTCAAAATGACTTTTGAAACCCAAACAAAAATTTTGAAGGAAAATTATTTTTTGCCAATTTAGGTGACCCAACTTCTGAAGACCATAAGTCATCGCCAGTTGACCCGATTGACTATTATAACCCCATTCTGGAAATGCCACAAAGCACTCTACAGGCTTGTTTAGCACAAGCACCTGCCACCCAAATTTTTGACCTCATTCGGGGCCTCTAAAGCCTTCAAAACTGAGTTCAAAGTTTTTGTACCTTGCTGCCAATGCCAAAAATCTTCAATATCTTCAAAACTAGACCTGATCTAGCCATGAAACTTTACCGGTAGGCTGATACGACTGAGATGAACCTCCACATGTGAAATTAGAACATTCCAAGATCATATGACCAACTTACTAAAAATAGCAAGTTTCCATAAATAGCAGCCCTACACAAGATAGCCCTTATTGAATTCAAAAATAGAAATATTTTTGGGTGATGCAAGATTGCTCTTACACCTAGGATGCTCCTGCATCAAATCTGCTCTTTCAGAGATGTGTTCTCTTCATTTAGCTTTTTGACCATTTTCCCTAAATCATTGTTTGAAAAATCTTTCAAATCTTTTCTTATCTTCTTGATGAATACTTGTACGCTACTGACTTTCAATTTCAGTTCTTCAACTTCTTTCTCAGATCTATCAAGGTCTTCAAGAGCTACCATAATATTCTTCTTCATATTCTTTTCTCCTTCTAAACCCATTGATCTCCTCAAATGGTTAAACTTTTCTTTAAAATACCAAAGCTCTGATACCAATTGTTAGCAATGGGAACACTGAGAGGGGGGGTGAATCAGTGTTCACTATATTTAATCTTTTTACTTTACTCTTGAAACTTAACTTGATTCCTTAAGTACTGAAATAAACTTCAATGTAAACAAGATAAACAATCACAACACATAACACCAATATGGTTATGGGGAAACTCAAATAGGTAAAAACCCTGGTGGGAATTGACACCCACTAAGAGCTGCACTAGTGTCTTATGATCCTTGTTAGAAGATCTGCAACCATGTTAGGAGTTGTTCTTTACAATGTTTTTAGTATAGTGACCTTGTCAAGGGTCGGACCTTGTTAGGAGTCTTTTTATAATAACCCTGTTAGGGGTGGGGACACACTGTCTTAGATCTCACTGCTCAAGTGGTGAAGGCTACAACCTTCTGATCTTAGATACACACTATATCTACTGGATGAACTAGTGTTGTGACACTGCTTGTCTGATCAGTTCCTTTGATGCGTTGATGCTTTGATCTTTTGTAGAGCTCTAACACATTTTAACTTCTCTTTGCATACTTTTTCTCTGATTATCTTATCTCTATATCATCTTCCATACTTTATTACAAAGGCACATCTAATATTTATATGTGCTACCAAAATAATTAACTAGGTTGGCCTATAACTGATTACATACAAAACTTTCAAGTGAATTAGCTCAAGTGTGTTTACAAAAAAATATGTTTATATGTCTACAACCTAATTACAATAGGTGCATAGCTTTTACAAAACAATATTATAACCACTAATAAAAATAGTAACAGTCGGCTGCATACTCTGTTATGTTCTGGCATTCACTGGTTGTACCTCTTCAACTGTTTGTATCTTCATCATATTGTCTCATCTGATCATGCACTCTTAGACTTAGCATGAATACACACTTACCATCTTAAATTCAAGGGCGCATACCATAACTCAGTCATACGCATGTACGTTGATGCTCTGATTTACCAGTGCTCTACTAGCTATCCAGTCTTCTATACTTAGCCATATTCTGACCTTATGATAATGTGCGCTGACTCCAAAACTCTATATGACTTTGAATCCATAATTAAAACATTATATCTATTCATATACAATAGTATACTCAACTTTCCAACAGAAAGAGGATGATAAAGATAGAGACCGATCTGGTGATGGGAAGTATGGAAGAATAAACAACAGAGGCTACTGACACTACAACAGAGACAACCAAGATCACAAAGATAAGGGAAAAAAAGCATGTTACCTTGCTGAGGAATATGACTCCGACACCGAAACTGATGATGATATTGAGGTGGTGTTTGTTGCAATGAAAGATGATTCAAAAGAGGAGGAAAGGTATGTAGAAACAACACTTATTTCTAAAGTTAGTAAAAATGATACTTGGATCATTAATAGTGGCTGTACACATCACATGACTTGTGATGAAGATAAGCTTGATCATCTTGAGCATTATAATGGAGGTTCAGTGAAAATGGGAAATGACACACCTTGCATGGTTAAAGAAAAATGATCTATTCTATTGAATGATAAAATTAGATGTGATAATACATACTAGGTAAAAGGTCTTAATTACAATTTTTTTAAGTGTAGCACAGCTGAATAACTCAAGACACTGAGTTGCATTTGAGAGCAAGAAGGTTAAAATCTATGATGAAAATGGAAAGCTTGTCGGAACATGTGGACAATCAAAAGGTAATTTATTTTATCTTGACAATGCTGAGACTTCTTGTTTACTAATGAAAAATGAAGATGCATGGTTATGGCATAAGAGGTTATGTCATGTAAATTTTGATAACATGATTAAGATCAGTAGAAAGAGAAAAGTTAAAGGATTTCCTATCCTAAACAAACCTGATCATGTTATGAGTCATCAATGTCAGAAGGGGAAGATGAAAAAATCTAGTTTTAAAAGTAAGGACTACTCATCTAAAGGAATTTTGGATTTGGTTCACACTGACTTATGTGGTTCCATGAGAACTCAAAGCTACTATGGTGATAGATACTTTATTTTGTTTGTTGATGACTATACTAGATTGATGACTGTTATGTTCTTGAAAGAAAAATCTGAGGCATTCAAATTATTTAAATGGTATAAGGCTAAAGTTGAAAAAGAAATCAGAAAAGAGTTGAAATGCTTACGGTCTAATAGAGGAGGTGAGTTTGTTTCTAATAAATTCACCAACTTCTATAATGAGCATGGTATAAAAAGGCAAGTTTCTACACCTAGAACATCGTAACAAAATGAAATTATTGAAAGGAGAAACCGATCTATTGTTGATTGTGCTAGAATATTGATGATTGAGAAAAAATGTTGCATAGATGTACTGGAGAGAGGCAGTGAGCACTACAGTATATGTCCTGAACTGAGCTCAACTAAAGAAAGACAAAAATAAGACACCTTATGAGCTATGGTTTGGACACACACCAAGCGTAAGTTATTTCAAAATCTTTGGTAGCAAGTGTTATATTATGAAAGATGACAGGAATGAAAAATTTGACTCTAAAGGTGATGAAGGTTTAATCTTAGGTTATTCTACTAAGAGTAAAGCTTACAAATGTTTGAATAAGGTTACTAATAAGATGATAGAGAGTACTACTGTTAGAGTTCATAAGTTTGTTGAAAAGAATGAAGAAGAAAGCATGAAGGAGCTGGAAGATTATAGTAGGTTTATTTATGTTGAAATCAAGAATCAGTAAATGGAAACTGAAAATTAGGAAGAAGCTACTGAGCAAGAAAATGTACCTGAACAGAATGATGAGCAAAGGAGAGATCAAGTGCTAGCAAGATTTGTTAGAAGACATCATCCTAAGAACCAAATCATTGGAGATAAGCAAGCTGACATGATGACTTGAAGTAAGTTAAGACAAAACACATGCTTAGTTTGTGAGTCTGAACCTAAGAATGTTAGGGATGCACTTGAAAATGAGGAATGGATAAATGCTATGAATAGGGAAATTGAACAAATTGAAAAGAATAAGACAAGGACATTGGTACTGTCATGCCTAAAAAGTTGAGCAAAACCCACCAATCAAAAATTTTCTAACTAACAATAAAGTTGTCTAGTTTAACTAACAGTTATAGTTTATAGTTTAAATGTGAAGACCTTGAATGGGTTTAAGGAGCATCATGACCAACATTGACCTGGTCAACCTCTCTCTAATATTAAAGTCACAAATTTAATTTTCTAATCGATTTATCATAGGAACACCAAGATAAAAAGTTTGACTAAGTGTTACTATAGTTTGACTATAGTCAAGATTAAAATTAACCATCTAGTTATAAACATATTATTTGATTTCAATAAGAAATACTAATTAAATTCTCTATTTATTAATTTCTTAATTAAATAATAATTGGTCTACAATTAAATAATAGTCTAACTATTATATTGAATCTTTATTAGAGGATATTTAAAATACTTTAATTCTAACATGATGCCCCGCTTGGGAATCCTTGTAAACAAGGATTAAGACAAGCATGAACATTTTTTTATAAGATAAATTAATAACATTACAACAATACAACCAATTGCAATAATAAGCATTAAGAAATATAAGAGGTGCAAGAAACATGACACAACTACATATCTTCATATGCAAGCGAAAGTATTACAACATCTCATAGATTCTCAAGCACACTACTAAAGTTCATGCGACGGTTACACACATCTACAAGTTTGCTATTATTTAAGTGATTAACAAGCAAAGTTCATCCAAATTACTATGTTATCTCTTTTCATAACATTATTTTTTTAAGCCTAAAATACAATTCTTACCATGATTAGTCATACAAGTTCATTTACCGATTTATCCTCATAGATCAGATGGATCCATTTTATTTTATTTTTACCAAAGTGATCATTAGCTGATCTATTTTGACTTATGAAGATATATCTATGAAAAATGATACTCAAGATACAAAGATCTAACTTAATAAGAAGGCAACAGAAAACTCCACACTAGGGAGTGCCAGAAATATGTATATCTAAGATGTAGGAACTCAAATACATTAAAAGCATAAAATACATCTAATTCAACATCTAGATATTCTAACATTTCAGATACATATTCTGATCATCATAAGAAAAACAATAACGTAAAGAGTATAAACACTCATCATCAAAAGTAAACATAATCAAATATAAGTATACTTACATATACAATGCAACAAGAGAAATGAGCTCTCAAGCTCCAAGTGTTAAAGTTGGAGGAAGTCTGTCTCTGTACACTGGTCCCCAGTAGTGGTATAGTTAGCAACACCTCCCAACCATATTGTACTTGTATGCCCAACCCCCGTGCTCGTGGAGATAGTAGTTTGGTCACAAACATAAGGCAAACACACCAACAAGGAAGTGGTTAACACACACCAAACAATACACAACTCATAGGAGAATACCATGACCCAACACTATATACATAAGTACAAATACATCACAACATGGAGAACACTCAACATGTGGACCAACGTCCAAGGTGCATACCAAGCACATCCATAAAAAAATAGTCACTACTCAATACTAAAAAGGTCATCTCATCACAATGACGAAGCACATCCAAAAAAAAGGATGCAACAAGGCATAAATCAAAAGGACTCAAAAAGTCATAAATATCATAAGGATTAAGTAAACTAAATTGATCTCAATACCAAGAGTACGAGTTCCTCAAAATCTGGCATAAGAGCATAACACAACTATATCTTAGATGTGGTCTCAACACCCTACATCCACATACCACATGAGAGTTCATTCTCAAGAATGAGGTGTACCATCACAAGGGCAGAAACAAAAACAATAACAAAGGTAAAATTACACTGACATAAAAAAAAAAAAAAAAACTCCAAACAAGAAGATTAAATATGACACGCTCTATTGGCCACATCGCCAAGAGCACGAATCTCAAGATGATCTGATAAATAAATATGTGATATAAATATTTTTACATGTTTCATGACATATCTATTACCCAAATATTGAGCAAAGAGCTCAAAACATAAAAATACCAATTTTTAGCAAAATTTGATAAGGTTTCTAAAAAACAACATTTTAACTTGAAATGTCACTTTCGGGTCAAAATATAAAAATACCCAGAATATCATATAACCATTTTGATTTGCCCATCATATTCTTTGTAGCAAATAAAATTTTTATGAAAATCTAATTCATGCACAACATGAAAAATGACGGGTTCTGAACAGCACACAAAACGGTGCGATAAATAAAAAGTCTAAAAATTAAATTTGGATTGATGCTACAAAATTAAAACCCATTAGTCTAAATCTACCCAACAACACACTTTTCAAATAAAATTTCAATTACAGTTTCACAATGAAGTTTTGTTATTCACGTAAATTATCACATTTGCATTTTTATATCACTATTGACATGTAATCTTCAAATGACCATAACTATATGAGAATGGACTCAAATTGAGTCAAGTAAGAAATTCTATTATATATTTCTATTATTCTACAAAATAATATGAATTCAAAACACTCAAATTCCACTTTTTACATTTCTTTTATTTTTCAAGCAAAACCATAAACTCCCATAAACTCTCATAAACTCTATTAAAATATTTTCAATTTTTAATTTTCAAAAATTAAAATTCTAAATATACCATTTGGTTCTAAAAGTGCCCAACACCCGTCTTTTAACATAAAATTTTCATTTTTACTATTTCTAAAAATTTAGGCAGCATAACACTATTTTACTTTATTTCTCCAAAATGCAAGCATACATATATTCATACAAACCCAATCGGGTGAAAGAAATATATGAGATCGTAGAAAAATGTCTATTTTCATCCCACTAAACTACTCCAATTTACTTCAAGAAAAAAATGGATTAAAATAAAAGATATAGAAAGCTCTACCTCGTAGTAAGAGGAGAAATCCAAAATGAAAGAGAAGAAATAAATACGGCATGCAAGCAGGTGAAAATTTTGGCATATTGTAGCAATCTCATCACGATTCCAACAAGCTTCTCTGTGCTCAAATTCGGCAAACAGATCGCTTCCAAAGAGAAAATTCTCAAATTGCTTACAAGAGGGTTTGACCAATTTTTACTCTCCAAAAATGAAAGTGTGTGAAAATGAGTTCTAATTTCTCATTATAAGTCACTTTTTCCACTTAAAACCAAAAAAAAAAAAATAATGACTTAAATTAAAATAAATTAGAACTCCCAAATTTACCTAGAACTCAACTTGGATTAATTTATCTAATTCTAATTAAATGGAATAGCACTTACGACAAAATTATCAAAAAATATAAAATATTTTATAATAAAAAATTTAAAATAACATTATTAATTAAATCATATTTAGCAACAACTACAAGACTCTACTGCACAAACACACAACTAGTTTTTCACAATATGCAATATGAATTCTGGATTTATCAACTTGTACCAGAGAGAGTAATATAATAATAAATTATGGATGCATCGTCCAAACAAAGATGATATTGGCTCAGTATGAAAGGTTAGAACTACTATCTCATGTCCTACTGCCGGGAACATAGGCACACACTCAATCCCTACAATTGAGGGGGAATGTGCCCAGTACCTATTCAGTAACATACAAACATCAACTGCATCTACTCATAATATATAAATAGCTGAAGCACATATAACACAGATAATCATAATGAATGATAACGGGACACCGTGTGGATCTCGCAAACAAGTGACTATGGCTCTGTCTCACTTCGTACCAGCACCAATGGGAAAAATGCATAGCAAGATGCGGTACATCATTCACAATATATAACCATACAATATTACATTAACTTGAAGCATTTAAATAAATCATTTCTAACAATATGAGCACATGTCAATTTAAAACTTCCTAAAATTTCCAGCAACATATAAGGCACAATATCTAAGAATTAGTGGCAATCATTTTAACTTACTAATCTAATCTTGTGAACATAAATAACTAATATATTTAATCAATAAAGTATCATCATGAATATACTATTCAAAAAGTTAAATAACAACATGATATAACATCATAGTATTTCATTTACTGCAACATATTCTTAGCTAAATCAAATAGTATTTAACATCAAGTATACTTACCTCGTTGTACTCGCAATCCAAGGTTTGAGGTTCTATTACCTCTTTGCAATGACTGGTTTGGAGAGGTACTACATTCTCCCCAAAAAAAACTTGACTTAATCCTGGAAGTTAGAAACGCTAAAGTAGAAACATACCACACATTAGTCCTGAAACATATTTTACCTTATACTAATAACATAGATGTTCCTTAGATCCAAATAATGACATAAAATAATCTTCATTATATGGTTACACACAATACATATCTATATATCAACATCAATATAGATCAAGTATTCATGAGGAGTTTAGCTATCAATACAATAATTTTTGCAAGTTTATCATTACTATACACACTTCAACCCCATCATAAGTCTAATTTAAATTTTCTATATAGAATTCATACATGGTTTAAAACAATCAATCGAATACATTATTTTCCACCATTTCTCCTTTAGCAAGCAGACCAAATCATATAATACCAATCAAATTACTATCATTTATCTTCTTTCTGAGAAAAGTACATATTTAAACTAATCATTTCAAGATCATTAATCATTTCAAAAGACACTATTTCATGATACATTTTTTATTTCATAAAATTCATAGCACGATTAGCACCACAACTCATAAAACATAATGATATATGAACATAACAACATGAAAATTCACTTCTAACATAATATGCAACAATACACATGCATTTACAACAACACAAGGCTCAAGATTAGGCATGTACATGTACTCTGGGTATGACCTCATCTGAATTCATATCTCACTCAATGGCTCGATGGGGATGGATTACTCACTATACGATGAAACCTTCCATACAAGACCACATGACCAGTATCCCTTGTTTGGAGTAAGGTGTTTAGCCTCCAAGGAAGAGTCGCCACTTTAAGGTAGGTAGTGGTCATGGCTGCATAACAACCTCACATACCTCCATACTATGGAGGTTCCCTACGTCTACTTTCTTGTATACACTCTCCAAGATCGTCTCCTCTAGTCTTGGAGAGGAATCACATTACAACACAAGAACAACTCTAAAAAATAATATGGATAAATAGCTTAGCCAAAAAAGTTCACAAATAAAAGAAATTAAATATTTAATTTCAACAATAAGGTAAGAAAATCCATGGAATTGCAATAATAAATCAAATGTAACCCTAAGAGCTACATGCAACTAAAATCTCACAATTTGTGGCTAAACCATCACAAATAACATAAATAAATCATTGGTCTACACGAGAAAAGATATAAAAAACATATTATAAAGTGCACATTGCATCACTATGTGACTACATCTAGTCACCCAATGAGGAAGGAGGGAACAATTGTTTAGCTATTGTGATAGCCCTTCATGCATCCTAAAAAGGCCTTGCAGATCACATGGCATGGGGTGGCAACCTCAGCACTCTCCCCCGCATCAGGTAGATAGATAAAACACATCATCTCACCTGGCATGACCATACACTAAGTGGAAAAAGTACACAATAGTCATATGTCGCATGGAAGTGTACCTCACAGAGAAAACATATGCAGGTCACACCCTGCATAGAAATACCTCTCAATAGGTGATTGTCATAGCTAGTGGTATACCTAGCTAGGGTGCTCCCATATGCCTGTCGTTCCTCGACAACCGAGCAACCATGAGGCCCCCTCTACAAGTATGCAAGTTCCTACCTATCACTCTTTATCAAGTAGGAATAAAATACATATACATATTGCGCGCCTACATGTATCTAGGTATGTGGCATCATGTTTTCGAGCTCAGCTCACTACCATCAGCAACATGGCATCATCACTAACACTGTGTCGAAACACTAGTGGGTGTGGCATCATATCTCATGCATCATGTCAGAACATGTGCAATACGGAATACATCACAACATGGGCCAAAAATCTCCCTCATGTTGAATCACAAAAGTATATATATAAATGCATGAATCATCAGTGATAATCAATATATCTATAAAATATTAATATCATCCTCAAAAGTTGTGGGGATAAGGGATAGCATAGATGAACCTTATACTCGGGTTCATCATAGGAGAAGCATTAATTATCTTTTCCTCAAGAGGTGAAAGCTAAGTCGCTTCGTGCCGTCATTATTCATACACCGTGATGTCCACTCGAGGAAAAGAATATATGCTACTAACCCTACACGTACTGACTTATCAACAACCCATAGGTTGGCACTCAGTAGGGTCAACATATGCAACAAAATAATGGAATGGTTCTTCCATACCCAAATGTAAATATAGCCTCCACGAGTGGGTACACATATACTCACCACCTCATGGGCACACAAAGCAAGTATTGGTTATACATAACACACAACATATCACTCGTACTAGATGTTCACATGCACGAGGAGTGTTTTCTCAATCTAAGAATAAATCAATATAACATAGATTTCATTACTTCTAAAAACTAAGCAACATAAACATAATATTTAAAATTCAAGTATTTTCTATTATCCATCAAAATTTTATTACCGAGTAACATTACTCAACATTCATATTTTCTCATTTCATTCCTTCACAATTCACTTGATTCAATATAACACAAATCCGATTACCAATGTTATAATATCCCTATTTCAAGTGGCAATATCTCATTTCACGACACATACTTGTCAATATTTATCCATTTACAAACATAAAGAAATAATATTTCATTAAAAATGTGATTCCAATAGAATATGAATAAGGTACATTAATAACAACATATCATATCAACACTCATAAACTGAGCACACATTTTCATGTCTTAATCAAGGGAAAGATAGTAAATTTATCAATTTTCAAAATTCAAAATTTCTACTTACAAGAGCAGAAAGAAACATAAGTACCAATCATACAATGTTTCAACTTTTACCATACATCTAATATTTTCATCACTAGGAAGCATCCTTGTAATTACATATCAAATAATAGGGAAAAACGAGAAGAGATAGCTGAAATTCATGTAACCATTAATAAACATGACCTATTCATAACATTAGACATGAAGAAATCATGCTTAAATAATTAACATAAATAAAATATATTTAATGTTTACCTCATGCACCTATTAAGTAATGAGTTAAAAATAATCTAAATCCACATGATATCAATCAACAATTATATGCAATATCAATGCACAGGACATGGAACAAGTAAACATGAGGTTAATTTAAGTACCATATTTCACCTACCAAAAGGAATGCACAGAATAGACATATCGTGGTGATCTTCAACCTCATTATAAATTCTCACAAGTACACTATGACATACTCAAGCTCATCTACCACCAAGGACATAAGGAGATAAACACATCCAACATCCAGAGATTCTCATTGGTGTTTCACTTTCTAATTAAAAAGATAAGGGAAAATATCTAATAGACAATCCTCTCTATAAATTAGTAATCGGGATTGGTCATTCTAACTATCTATCGTCATGTTAAAGCATAAAAGAAAAAAGAAAAAAAGATAACAATCATAGAGTATATTATCTACACATCAATCACACCAAACACAATGACAGCATAACACAGAGGCCCAACGTATGAACATGTGTTCTAATACCAAAATGTCATGCCCAAAAAGTTGAGCAAAACACACCAATCAAAAAAATTTCAACTAACACTAAAGTTGTCTAGTTTAACTAATAGTTATAGTTTACAGTTTAAAGGTGAAGACCTTGAACAGGTTTAAAGAGCATCATGACCAACATTGACCTGGTCAACCTCTCTCTAATATTAAAGTCACAAATTTAATTTTCTAATCGATTTATCATAGGAACACCAAGATAAAAAGTTTGACTGAGTGTTACTATAGTTTGACTACAGTCAAGATTAAAATTAACCATCTAGTTATAAAAATATTATTTGATTTCAATAAGGAATACTAATTAAATTCTCTATTTATCAATTTCTTAATTAAATAAGAATTGATCTACAATTAAATAATAGTCTAACTATTATATTGAATCTTTATTAGAGGATATTTAAAATACTTTAATTCTAACGTGATGCCCTGCTTGAAAATCCTTGTAAACAAGGATTAAGACAAGCATGAATATTTTTTTATAAGATAAATTAATAACATTACAACAATACAACCAATTGCAATAATAAGCATTAAGAAATATAAGAGGTGCAAGAAACATGACACAACTACATATCTTCATATGCAAGCGGAAGTATTACAACATCTCATAGATTCTCAAGCACACTACTAAAGTCCATGAGATGGTTACACACATCGACAAGTTTGCTATTATTTAAGTGATTAACAAGAAAAGTTCATCCAAATTAATATATTATCTCTTTTCATAACAATTTTTTTTTAAGCCTAAAGTACAATCCCTACCACGATTAGTCATACAAGTTCATTTACCGATTTATCCTCATAGATTAGATGGATCCATTTTATTTTATTTTTACCAAAGTGATCATTAGCTGATCTATTTTCACTTAGGAAGATATATCTCTGAAAAATGATACTCGAGATATAAAGATCTAACTTAATAAGAAGGCAACAGAAAACTCCACACTGGAGAGTGCAGAAAATATGTATATCCAAGACGTAGGAACTCAAATACATTAAAAGCATAAAATACATATAATTCAACATCTAGAACTTCTAACATTTCAGATACATATTCTGATCATCATAAGAAGAACAATAACGTAAAGAGCATAAACACTCATCATCAAGAGTAAACATAATCAAAGGTAAATATACTTACATATACAATGCAACAAGATAAATGAGCTCTCAAGATCTAAGTGCTAAAGCTGGAGGAAGTCCATCTCTATACACTGGTCCCCAACAGTGGTATAGTTAACAACTCCTCCCAACCATATGGTATCCGTAGGCCCAACCTCTATGCTCGTGAAGATAATAGTTCGGCCACAAACATAAGGCAAATATGCCAACAAGAAGGTGGCTAACACACATGCCAAACAATGCATAACTCACAGGAGAGTACCATGACCCAACACTATATACATAAGTACAAATACATCACAACATGGAGAACACTCAACATGCGGACCAACGTCCAAGGTGCATACCAAGCACATCCATAGAAAAATAGAGTCACTACTCAATACTAAAAATGTCATCTTATCACAATGACAAAGCACATCCAAAAAAAAGGATGCAATAAGGCATAAATCAAAAGGACTCAAAAAGTCATAAATATCATAAGGATTAAGTAAACTAAATTGATCTCAATACCAAGAGTATGGGTTCCTCAAAATCCAGCATAAGAGCATAACTCAACTATATCTTGGATGCGGTCTCAACACCTTGCATCCACATACCACATGAGAGTTCATTTTCAAGCATGAGGTGTACTATCACAAGGGCAGAAACAAAAACAATAACAAAGGTAAAATTACACCGACATTAAAAAAACAAATACTCGAAGCAAGAAGATTACATACCACTCACTCTATTGGCCACATCGCCAAAAGCACGGATCTCAAGATGATCTGATAAATAAACATGTGATATAAATATTTTTACATGTTTCATGACATCTATTATTTAAATATTGAGCAAACAGCTCAAAACATAAAAATACCAATTTTTGACAAAATTTGATAAGGTTTCTAAAAAACAACATTTTAACTTGAAATGTCACTTTCAGGCCAAAATATAAAAATACTCAGAATGTCATATAACCATTCTGATTTACCCATCATATTCTTTGTAGCAAAGACAACTTATATCAAAATCTAATTCATGCACAACATGACAAATGATGGGTTCTGAATAGCATGCAAAACGGTGCAATGAATAAAAAGTCCAAAAATCAAATTTGGATTGATGCTACAAAATTAAAACTCATTGGTCTAAATCTACCCAACAACACACTTTTCAAATAAAATTTCAATTCTAGTTTCGCAATGAAGTTATGTTATTCACATAAATTATCACATTTGCATTTTTATATCACTATTCACATGCAGTCTTCAAATGACTATAACTATATGAGAATGGACTCAAATTGAGTCAAGTAAAAAATTCTATTATATAATTCTATCATTCTACAAAATAATATGAATTCAAAACACTCAAATTTCACCTTTTACATTTCTTCTATTTTTTAAATAAAACCATAAACTCTCATAAACTCTATTAAAATAGCTTCAATTTTCAACTTTCAAAAATCAAAATTCTAAATATACCCTTTGGTTCCAAAAGTGCCCAACACCCCTCTTTTAACATAAAATTCTCATTTTTACTATTTCTAAAAATTTAGGTAGCATAACACTATTTTACTTTATTTCTGCAAAATGCAAGCATACACATATTCATACAAATGCAATCGGGTGAAAAAAATATATGAGATCATAGGAAAATCTCTATTTTCATCCCACTAAACTACTCCAATTTACTTCAAGCAAAAAATTGGATTAAAATAAAAGATATAAAAAGTCTTACCTCGCAGCAAGAAGAGAAATCCAAAATGAAAGGGAAGAAATAAATACGACATGAAAGTAGGTAAAAATTTTAACATATTGTAGCAAATCCGCCACGATTCAAACGAGCCGCTCGGTGCTCAAATCTGGCAAACAAATCGCTTCCAATGAGAAAATTCTCAAATTGCTTACAAGAGGGTTTGAACAATTTTTACTCTCCAAAAATGGAAGTGTGTGAAAATGAGTTCCAATATCTCATTATAACTCACTTTTTCCACTTAAAATAAAAAAAGAATAAAATAATAACTTAAATTAAAATAAATTAGAACTCCCAAATTCACCTCGAACTCAACTTGGATTAATTTATCTAATTCTAATAAAATGGAATAGCACTTACAACAAAATTATCAAAAAATATAAAATATTTTATAATAATAATTAAAAATAGCATTATTAATTAAATCATATTTAGCGACAACTACGAGACTCTAATGCATAAACACACAATTGGTCTTTCACAATATGCAATATGAATTCTGAATTTACCAACTTGTACCGGAGGGAGTAATATAATAATAAATTATGGATGCATCGTCCAAACAAAGACGATACTGGCTCAGTATGAAAGGTTAAAACTACTATCTCATGTGCCACTGTCGAGAACATAGGTTCACACTCAATCCCTACAGTTGAGGTGAATGCGCCTAGTACCTATTCAGTAACATATAAACATCAATTGCATCTACTCATAATATATAAATAGCCGAAGCACATATAACACAGATAATCATAATGAAGGATAATGGGACACGATGTGGATCTCGCAAGCAAGTGACTATGGCTCCATCTCACTTCGTACCAGTGCCAATGGGCAAAATGCATAGCAAGATGCAGTACATCATTCACAATATATAGCCATACAATATTACATTAACTGGAAGCTTTTAAATAAATCATTTCTAACAATATGAGCACATGTCAATTTAAATCTTCCTAAAATTTCTAGCAACATATAAGGCACAATATCTAAGAATTAGTGACAATCATTTTAACCTACTAATCTAATCTTGTGAATGTAAAAAACTAATATATTTAATCAATAAAGTACCATCATGAATATATTATTCAAAAAATTAAATAACAACATGATATAACATCATAGTATTTCATTTATTGCAACATATTCTTAGCTAAATCAAATAGTATTTAACATCAAGTATACTTACCTTGTTGTACTCGCAATCCAAGGTTTGAGGCTCTATTACCTCTTTGCAATGACTAGTTTGGAGAGGTACTACAGGTACCTAGACCAAAGGATAAAAATGTTATTGGTACTAAGTGGATTTTCAAAAATAAACTGAATGAGAATGGAAAAGTTACTAGGAATAAGACAAGACTTGTTTGCAAAAGATATGCATAAGAAGAAGGTATTGATTATGGTGAAACTTTTGCACCAGTTGCTAGACTGAAAGGAGTTCGCATACTACTTGCTTATGTTGCACATAAGAGATTTAAGGTATATCAAATGGATGTGAAATCAGCATTTCTGAATGGAATGCTTGAGGAGGAGGTCTACATAGAACAACCGGAAGGGTTTGTTGATCAAACTCAGAAAGACATGGTATGTAGATTGCACAAAGCCTTGTATGGATTGAAGCAAGCACCGAGGGCATGGTAAGAAAGATTACATGCTTATCTTATAAGTATTAGTTTTGTAAGAACTAGTGAAAACAATAATTTGTACATGAAAGGAGGATATGATGATAACATTTTGATTGCTAAGATATTTGTTGATGATATAATCTTTGGAAGACAAAATCTAATTTCCAAATCTTTTGTTGATGACATGAGAAAAGAATTTGAGATGTCTATGTTTGGAGAAATTAAATTCTTTCTAGATTTGTAGGTTATACAATAGAAAGATGAGATTTTCATCACTCAATCAAAATACATTAAAGTACTGAAAACTTTTGGCATGGAAGATGTTAAACCAGTGAGAACACTGATGGTAACTGGTTGTAAATTGACAAAAGATGATAAATCTGGAGAGGTAAATCAAACTTTGTACCAATCTATGATTGGTAAACTGATGTATGTTACAGTACATAGTAGGCCTGATATTGCACATGCAGTGGGGATTGTGGCTAGATTTTCGGCCAATCCTAAAGATTCACATATGGTTGCAATAAAATGAATCTTGAGATACTTGAAGAAAATAGAAGATTATGGATTGTGGTATACATTTGAAGGCAAATTTGAACTTAAAGTTTACACCGATGCAAATTGGGCTGGAGACATAGATGACCGAAAAAGCACAACCGGTGGAGCATTCTTTTTAGGAGAAAGGCTTGTGACTTGGATTAACAAGAAATAAGCATGCATTTCTCAATTTGCTGCTGAAGCAGAGTATGTTGTTGTTGCTGCAAATTATTCAAATATAGCTTCGATCAAACAAATGTTGGAAGGAATGAATGAGGTAATCACTGACCTGGTGATTATATATTATGACAACACTAGTGCTATACATATTTCTAAGAATCTTGTGATGCATTCAAAGACAAAGCACATATCCATTAAGTATCACTACTTGAGAGAACAAGTTCAAGAGAAGCAGGTGAAATTGAAATTTGTAACATCTAAGGAACAAGTTGTTGATATCTTTACTAAACTGTTACTGAAGGACACATTTGAATATTTGAGGACTAGACTTGGGGTCCGTCCCCTGTCTACCAGTCACTAAGGTGATCTGGAGGTTGCATCAACCTACACTTATCAGAAGATCATTCATGTTGATGCACATAGCTCGCACTTTGGATTTTGTCTAAAGTTGTGAAATATTGTAGAAGCTGGAATAGAAATTTATTTATTTGTACACTGAAGGTACATGATATGAACCGAACAATAGAGAAATACTTGGCTGTTGCAGAGCTGTTTGTATATTTTCTTTGGCATTGTTGTCAAAGGGAGAGAGACTAAATATGAAAAGGAAAATCAATTTTTGAGAACATAGAGAAAGGGAGAGACATATTTGTTGCTGAGAACAAAGGGAATCTGAGAACTAAAAAGATCAAATCCTCAGGGAGAGTTTGCACTTGTAATGTTATGTTTTGTAATGATTAAACATATTAAATTTGAGCTTACCGAGTTACAACATTTTCTTACATAGTTGTAGAATACATGTTTGGTATATATGGCATATTTTCATATTGCTTATGTTGTCTGTTGGTAAACAGATTGTCCTTCTTCCTATCCTCTTTCTATTTGCCCAATTTTATAAGAAGAACAACTTTACACAATAGTTGGGAAACCGTTTCTGAGAATATCTAGTTTCCCTCTGAATTGAGGTACAACTCCCTATATAAATGATATTCAATGAATTATGTTTTATTCCTAATTCCTACTGCGGGGTATGTTCTTAACCAGAGAACAACAGAGGAAAAACCAAGCTAATCCTATCCAGGACTAACTCAGGCAGATTTTAGATTCTAATCCTATCCACTTTCAGGAACTCACACATCCTATGACTTCCCAACATTGGTGATGCAAGAATATTGTTAGTTATGAAAATGCAATGATATGAGAAGATTAAACATCCAAATCTTTGCAATAGGATCAAATGATAGTACTCTAATCTACCACCCAATCACCATTTGACTAAGAATACAAGATAGTGCTCAAAACTGATCATAACAATACTTTGATTGAAAGTAATCAGAAAAGTGTTGCCCAAATACTCTGATTCATAACAAAACCTTTCCTTGTTTCAAACACACAAACACAATACTCTGATCATATTTTCTTGCAAACTAAAGCCAGATCTATTACAAAGATTGAACATTACTCTCAATGCATAGATGAAAATACAAAAATTAAACATGCTCTCTCCTCCACTCCAGCTCTCTGACTGTATGCAGAAAAAGGAAGCACCTGGATAGTAAAGCATTGACACCAAGTATGATTGTCTCTGCAACCTTTCTTCATGCCAACAATTTTCCGACCCCCACATTAACTTCTACCACTGTATTTATAGAGTTTACATACAATGCTTATAGCCACTGGAAATGATTCAACTTCCAGAATACAAAAAGATAAAGCACAGAACAGGAACAACCTAAATGAATTAAATTGAAAAGCCAATCATAGACTTATGACACTTCAATTCGAGACCTTTCATTTCTTCGAACAACACCTGTCAAGCCGAAATCCATTGGGCTTCTCGGAGTCAAGTTATTATCTTTAATCCTCTGGTATTTTGTCATTGGCACCGTATCAGAGTTTGGTATCCGTTGAAAAACTCTCAAGTTTGAACTCATGACGTTGATCCGGTAGCCTTTGAAATGAATGGCCATGATTATATCATCTCCTATAGTTACTTTAAGACTTGGGTCCCACAAGTGAGCAAGTCCACACGATGAAATCCTGCTTTCCCGCAAAGCATATTCCTTCCCACCAAGGGAAAACGGGAACCACAAATTTGGCATCTCGAAAAAACTATAGTCAAATGCTTTCGGACCCACTGCTCCACGCTTCGAGATCCCGTTTACCTGCAAAGACAAACTGACGTCATCACGGGAAAGCGGCGACTGTTGATTTGTGCTGCAACATAAAAGCTTGCGGACCCACCGGGACACATGGCATGATCCTGCTAATCTGCTAATAAAAAGTGATATCATCACGGCAAAGCGGGAGCCATCGATTCTGACCAAAGATGAAACCTGCACTGGGCCTACATCTGCTAAGGAATCCACATGTCTTGATCTCGCATGATTGCAAGACCGTTTTCTCAGTCATGCGATCTTGTGGGGACCGTAGATCTGGAGACCACAACCAAGAGCCTGTGACCCCACCATGAGACACGCGTTCGCATCCTTCTTTGCCTTTAAGAATCCTCGGCATCATCTCGGCAAAGCGAGAGCCGTTGATCTACTTTTCGAGAGCCGCCTTGTATGGATACCTTTGGACCCACCGCGAGACACGTGTCTTCATCTCGCATGATCGCAAGGGATTATTTTATTTCTTGTGATCATGCGACCGCTTTGAAGAGAAGCACTTTCAACGTATTTTCACTCATCATTTTTAAGTGCACGGGTATCTTTCTAACTTAAACACGTGCTGTTTGAAACACTTAAATAATAACATTTCCTTTTATGCCAAGCTCGGGTGATAATCACTTTTTGCCTTGTCGCATGATCACAAGGCTATTATTATATTCATGCGATCATGTGACCACTCCTCTTTTCTTCGCCTGTTCATTGGATATCCACCTGCCAACCACCAGTCCTCTCTATCTGCGTGGGACCCTCCTCTCCTTCACCTTTCGCATGATCGCATAACACTTTTTTAATCCATGCGATCATGTGAACACTCTGTTATTGGCGCTTGATATAATATCAAATAACTTAAAACTTTCACTTGCCTGGTCTATGTTGTCGCATTTGCACTGTTGGCATATGTGGGTCCCAGCAGGCTTCATTGTCGCATGATCGCATGGGATTATTTTAATCCATGCGATCATGCGACCGCTCTTTTCTAACTGTCACAAATGCACGGCGAGGTTAATGCTCGGCTCTGTTGAGTCTGAGGCGAAGGAGATTAGAGTTTATAAGGATTCATTTCATTGTATGCCACTGTCCATTCAATAACTTTAGATAACCATCTTCGTTTTCATGAGCTATGTTACATATTGCATTTGCATCAGTGTATAGGCCCAAGAACGTAGAAACACATCCATACATCACTGTATAATCATCAACACATTCTCATTGCTTGAGATGCCGCGGCTTTCTCATCATCAAAGTCAATTCTTTTGTGACTCGATGAGATCAAACATAATGTGGCACGGTTATATGATGAAAACACATATAATTACATCTTCTCTTTTCTTCATAGTAATACAATGCTGACATTAGTTTATCTTCTCAGAGTGATTTCTTTAATCAAAGAGCCTTTAGAAAATTGAACTCATAATCTTATAACAATAAAATATTTATATCCAAAGTACCATTATTTGAACCTTGCCCCAAAGCTATAAACAATCTTAGAGGTGATCCAATCTATAACTGTCCATATTTTGCTCCTGAAAACTAAATTAACCAATAGACACCATGTTGACCTATGCATTCCATTATAAGGAATAAAATATGAACCTTCCAATGCCACCTTTATCAATGTGTCATATGAAGAACTTTTCCTTTGAGACTTTCTGAATGCCTGGAAACCATAATCTCCAACCATTCTTCTGCTGAAAAGATCATTAATTGAAAGATCATAATCTTTGCCAGATTAGGAGCTACAACCTACCCAATTAATGAGACCTTAAAAACATCCCACCTGGCTTAGAACAAAAAGGCAATGGAAGAGAAACCTGGCAAAGATTTCCTACCTATAAAGACTTAGGCCTAGACACCAGACTGACTTGATGACTATATGACTCAATATTGCCAAAAAAAAATGGGTGACTTAAAGTCAGGCAACATTGTCATCAATGCCAAAGGGAGTGATTGATGAACTACAACCGATTGAATATCTGAACGAACTGAAGAAATAGTGATCAGAGATCACCGAGTACTGAAATGATATGTAAGATAATTAAATCAGTCAATATGTTGTCATTGATGTCAACTAGTCTTGACAGTACTTATCATGTTAGTTACAAACATCTGAACATCTGTTAAGGAAGAAAAGATGAATAACTGAAATATCTACATGAGGAAAAGATGGATATGATAGATAAGGATAAGATAAACATTGGGTAATTTATTGATGAGTCTATGGCTTTATATTATTGACTTGAGCATGTTACATTAACCTATTATGAAGAAGAGATTTGAAATTGAACATGTTTATGTGGTCGGTAATTAAAGATTTATGTGTACATCGAGCTACTACAATGTATACTGACTGATAGTATTAACCAAGCTAGTTCTACTAGTTATCGCCAACGCATTTCTATATCAACCAAGTATGGATGAAAACATTAAATGCTAAGAACAACTGACTGAAATTGATGAGCTAGATATTGGTATGATTTCGAGATTAAGGATGAAGTTTGTTATGAGATCCATGACTAACAAAATTCGAAGAAGATCTAAAGGATGAGATTGAAACATGATATGGACACATCTGTCGAGGAAGGTTTAAGAGGCAAAATGGATGAAGAGCATTAAGCAGCAAAATCTAATGGCTGATATGAAAATGATTTACTTGTCTATATAAGAGATATGAGTTTCATTATTGAAACATGCTGGAAGAAGGAAACTGTAGAGATTTTGGGTGAAGACTATTCATGCATGCCTGATCAAATTGGTTATTAAAAGAACCGAGACTATAGAGTTTACCGAGCGTTGGAGAACCATTTACAAAGTGAAAGTAAGTTCAAGTATATTGAGGAAGTGAATTGATTAATGATCAGAGGATTTGTATGGGCTTAGCATAGATCTGAATAGTTGCAATTGAGTTGTATTTGAATCAGATCATTACTATATCAGTTTAACCATTGATTCAAAAAATCTCTTAACCGAGTGGACTTAACCATCTTATATTTTTCCCTATGTCATTTAAAGAATGTACATTGTTATCTTGTTGACCTCATTGTGAATGCTGGTCAAAAGTTAACTGTTAGTGATAAATCCTCTAACTAGGTCACACATAGCAGTGTGTATTGTAACCTTTAATAGGGTTGGCTCTTCACTGAGCTCACTTCAGAAAAGTGAATTATTTTGGGTTACCAGTCCCAGGTGATTTTTCCCTTAACATGGTTTCCACATTAAATCATTATGTTATGTGTTATTTGTGATGATTATTTTGCTATCATACTTTACATATTGCATAGTTGATTTAGTCAGTAATCACATTTGGATAATTACTGGTAATCGGTAAAGTGAACAGACAAATTGATATTTTATGTTACCGAGCTGCATAATTTGTTAGAATTGTTTTATAAGGTACATCTTTTTATTTGGGGCAGTAGGATAACTGATCTAACTGATTCACCCCCACCCCCTCCCCCCTCTCAATTATATAATTGAGAGGGGGGAGGGGGTGGGGGTGAATCAGTTATATATATATATATATATATATATATATATATATATATATATATATATATATATATATATATATATATATATATATATATATATATATATATATATACACACACACACACTTTTGTCATTGCTATCAAAGGGGGAGTAATAGTATGAGAAAATTGTTTAAAGTTTAGATATATGTGGAAAGGATATAGTATAGTCAAAGGGGGATTATCCCTATGATGGAATGAGATAAGTAAGTATGCATGTTCCATAGACTTTTGCAAATCTTTTAATGGCCATGTAACACAATGTTACATAATTTTGCAAGTTTTTTTTAAAAAGTTTTTGTTGTAAAAATTTTTGGGACTTAGCCAATTTTTCCATATGTTGTCATCAATGACAAAGGGGGAGATTGTTGGAAATTTGGCTAAGTAGGACATCATAATGTTGTCATTATGGAAACATATATTCATTATTAAGTCAACATGATCCAAGGATAAATTTTTGGATGAGAACTTAAGGAAATTGTATAAGTATAACAATGTTTATCTGTCTACACAGAGACTATTTTGATCATCGAAGTTCACAAAAGTATTTTTAGTGCATGCCAACTTGAGCACAAATTATATGAAGTATATTAAAGCTACATCTAAGAGTGCGAGACTGTACAACATGCAGGGACAGAGATATTAATGTTTTACTGAAACAATGTTGAGTCGACCAGAACAGAGTAGCGACTAGTAAATGATTGTTTTGAGTTAAGGGATTCTAATTTTTATAAAAATAATGACTTAACTAATTAGGGACAACATCTTAGATGTTAACCCTAAGGAAACAAGAATTAATATTATGTTTTGGAAGCGTGCAAGCTGACTGGAAAGCTATATTTGTGATAGCTTGTATAAAGGAAAGTATTTTGTAATGAGAAGTTAAAAGAAAAAGACTAATGCGAAGTTGTAAGAACGATATTGTATTGATGTATAAATATTGTATTATGTGAAATCTTATATATGATCAGAATAGTGTGAATTAATAGCAAATTTTGTGAAGAGCCTACAAGCTAGATCAAAATATTGAAGATATTCAGCAGCAATAAAAAGTTTTTGTATTCTATCTTTTGTATTGAAGATTATCAATGTATATTACATGTTTGGGCAGTGGGCTCATCTTGCATATATTCATATTTTGTAATACCAACTCCTAACATGGTCAATATCTTTAACGAGATACTTTTTATTAGTGGATCATTTGTGGGTACCATCCGCACCAAGGTTTTCCTTTGGCCAAAGTTTCCTCAAGAACAAAAATGGTGTTATGAGTTCATTTATTTTATGGTTGTGTTTGCTATTCAGTTTATTCAATTTAGTTTCTTATGCAAGTTACAAGTTAATTATATATATCCATAAGTGGACAAAATCAAAAGTTTGTGAAATATTGATTCACCCCCCCTCTTAGTATTTCCTATTTGTAACAATCTCTTAACCAAGTGAGACTTAACATTTTTTATATTTCAATATGACATTCAATGAATGTTGATTGTTTTCTTGTTGACCCCATAGTGACTGTTTGGTCAAAGGAGAACTATTATTGATAAATCATCTAACCAGGTAACACCTTATAGTGTGTTTTGCAACTTTTAACAAGGTTGGCTCCTAACCGAGCTCACTTCAAAAGAGTGAATTATTTTAGGTTACCTGTCCTAGGTGGTTTTTCCCCTAATAGGGTTTCCACGTTAAAAATCAAAGTTTTATGTGTATGGATGTGTTGAATTATTATTTTACTTTACACATTACTATAACTGGATTGATGAGTAAATACACTAGTTAATTTACTGCTATTTGGTAGATGAAGAGAAAGGCACAATTGATAACTTACCGAATTGATTATATTGTTTGAAAGATTTATTTTATACATCAGGGAGTGTTTGGGTCTACAGGATAACTAGACTTGATTGATTCACCTCCCCCCTCTCAGTTATCTAAAAATTGGTATCAGAGCATAGAGTGCTTAAATGAAAAGTTTGAAGTACTTAAGCAAAAGATCACAAGATGTACTAGAGAGAAGTTGTTAGTATTGTTGTTTACACATTGAACCGAGTTAAATTGAAAAAAGAATCAAACAAGACACCTTATGAATTATGGTATGGTTACACACCTAATGTGAGTTATTTCAGAATATTTGAAAGTAGATGTTACATTCTGAAAGATGATAGAAATAGGAAATTTGATTGAAAAGGTGATGAAAGAATATTTCTAGAATATTCTACTAAAAGAAAAGTTTATAAATATTTGAATAAGGCTATTAATAAGATGATTGAAAGTGTAAATGTGAGAGTTGATGAATTTGTTGAGAAGAATGATGAAGAAAGTAAAAAGGAATCGAAAGACTATGGTAGATTTGTTTACATTGAGGAACCAGACACTCTACCCAAGAAACAGCCTGGTGTTACCAAGCAGTAGGGTAATGCTATTGAGCATCAGTCTATACAAACTGAGAATCAACAAACTGTTACCGATGAAGATCATGATCATGCATCGAGTGGAGAACACATTAAATAATAGAGAATTGAATCTGTACTGGCTAAATATGTAAGAAGACACCATCCACAAAATCAAATAATTGGAGATAAGAAAGTAGGAATGATAACATGAAGTAAGTTGAGAAACAACATATGTTTAGTTTGTAAATTTGAACCTAAAACTGTTAAAGATGCTTTGGAAAATGATGAATGGATCAAGGCAATGAATGAAGAGATTGAGAAGATACAGAAAAATTAGACATGGACATTGGTATCGAGACCAAATGACAAGAACGTGATTGGAACCAAATGGATATTCAGAAACAAATTGAATGAGAATGAAGATGTCACTAGGAATAAAGCAAGAATAGTTTGCAAAGGTTATGCATAAGAAGAAGGGATTGACTATGGAGAGACTTTTGCACCAGTTGCTAGACTTGAAGGAGTAAGGATCTTGCTTGTTTATGTTGCTTACAAATGATTTAAATTTTATCAGATGGATGTTAAATCTGCATTTCTGAATGAGATACTTGAAGAAGAGGTTTACATTGAACAACATGAAGGTTTTGTTGATCCTAATCAGAAGAGTATGGTATGTAAGTTGCATAAAGCATTATATAGATTGAAACAAGCATTGAGAGCATGGTATGAAAGATTGCATTCCTATTTAATCAATATTGGATTTGTTAGAACAAGTGACAACAACAATTTGTATTTGAAAGGTGAAATTGATGACAAGATTCTTATTGCTGAAATTTTCATTGATGATATCATTTTTGGAAGACATGATAACTTATGCAAATCATTTGCTAATGAAATGAGGAAAAAAATTGAAATGCCAATATTCGGTGAGATTAAATTTTTTCTTGGCTTGCAAATATTACAACAGAATGAAGGCATATACATCACACAATCAAAGTATATCAAAGAAGTATTAAAGACATTCGATATGGAGGACTCAAAACCAATCGGTACACCTATGGTCACTGGATACAAATTGATGAAGGATGACAATTCAACCAAGGTAAATCAAATCTTGTATAGATCAATGATTGGTAGATTGATGTACGTTGTGCATAGTAGACCAGATATTGCATATGCAGTTGGAATAGTAACAAGATTTTCTGCTAATCCTAAAGAATCACACATGACTATTGTGAAAAGAATTTTGAGATACTTGAAAAACATTGAAAAACTATGGTTTGTGGTACAAGAAAGAAGGCAATTTTGAACTAAAAATTTACACAGATGTGGATTGAGCTAGAAATGTTGATGATAGAAAGAGAATTACTAGTGGAACATTTTTTTGGGAGAAAGATTGGTTACTTGGATAAGTAAGAAACAAGGATGCATTTCTCAATCCACTGCAAAAGCAAAATATGTTGTTGCTGCTGCTAATTGTTAAAACATTGCATAAATTAAATAACTATTGGAAGGTATGAATGAGGAGATCACTGATCCAGTCATAATCTATTGTGATAATACAAGTGCAATTAATATTTCTAAGAATCTTGTGATGCATGCAAAGACAAAGCATATTTTTATTAAATATCACTACTTGAGAGAACAAGTACAAGAAAAACAAGTAAGATTGGAGTATGTGAAATCACAAGAGCAACTTACTGATCTATTTACTAAACTCTTACCGAAGGACACATTTGAATACTTGAGGAGTAGACTAGGGGTCCATTCCCTGTCTATCAGTCACTAAGGTGATTATGAGGTTGCATCAACCTATACTTTATCAGAATATCTAATGATGTTGATGCATAATGTTCACACTTTGGGATTCCTAAGGTTGTGAAAACTGAAAGATGGAAGAAAAATTGAAACTGGATATCAGTACATGTAAGGTACTTGATCTAAACTGAATAACATATATATTGATTTGGCTATTGTAGAGTTGTTTATTTTATTTTTGGCATTGATGTCAAAGGGAGAGAGATTACATGAAATATTCAAGCTAAATCTAAAGGGAGAGAATATTGAAAGGGAGAGTATTGATGTTGTGTAGTGATTAAACATATTAAATGTATAAGCTAAGGAGAGCTTACCGAGTTACAACATTTGCATATAGAGTTGTAGAATAGATGTTTGGTATTCTATGGCATATTTTATATTGTGTTGCCATCAATGTCAAAAGGATAGATTGATAGACTACAACTGATTAAATATCTTGAAGGAGAGATTGAAAGACAATGATTGATGATCATCGAGCTACTAAAGTATATGTGACACATTAAATTAGTTCATGTATTGTCATTGATGTCAACTAGTTTTAACTATACTTATCATGATGGTTACAAACATCTTAAGAAGGAAATAATGGCGAAGGAATGAGATATCTACATGAAGATGAGATGGATGAGAAATATATGGATATGGTATTCATTGGGTAACTTATTGACGAGTCTATGACATTATGTTAGTGATTTGATTGTATTACATGATTTTGCTATGGATTGAAGATCAAGACTAAACAAGTTTATGTGGTTGATAAATGAAGAATGCAGTATACACTGAGTTGGAACAATGTACACCAAGCAAGTGTAGTGTATACCGAGTATAGTGTTAACCGAGTAAGAAGACACTGACACATTGTGGTATTGACCGAGTGAAAGAAATAAATGGAACTTATGACTACCGACTAAAGATGATGAGATGGATAATTGTTGACGATTCTGAGATAAAAGATAATGTTTGTTATGATGATCAAACGACTGACAAAATTCAAAGATGATCATATGAAGGAGATTGAAACATGTTATTGACACAACTGCTGAGGAAGGTTAAAGGGGCAAAATCAACGATGAAGATTAAGAGGCAAAATCTATGGATGGAAATAAAACAGTTTATGATGTCTATAAAAGGAGACATGAGATTCATTATTGAATCTGTTGTAGGAGAATTCGTGTATAAGAATTGAATTCATGCGACGCTGGTCAAATAGGTTGAAGACAGAATCGAGCAATTCTACAGAGAATACCGAGCGTCAAATAAAGCAAGTACCAAGAAGAACAAAGTTGGAGGAAACAAAGAGATTGAATTGAGATTATCGACGAGAGGTATTTTGAGCTTAGCATAGATCTGAAAATCTGTAAAACAAGTTGTATTTGAATCAGATCATTACTGTAATGGTTTAACCATTACTACAGATAAATCTCTTAACCGAGTGAGACTTAACAGTCTTTATATTTCAATATGACATTCAATGAATGTTGATTGTTTTCTTGTTGACCCCATAGTGAATGTTTGGTCAAAGGAGAACTATTAGTGATAAATCCTTTAACCAGGTCACACCTTACAGTTTGTTTTGTAACTTTTAACAAGGTTGGCTCATAATTGAGCTCACTTTAGAAGAGTGAATTATTTTGGGTTACCGGTCCCAGGTGGATTTTTCCCTTAACAGGATTTCCACGTTAAAAATCAAAGTGTTATATATGTATGGATGTGTTGATTGTTATTTTACTTTACACATTACTATAACTGGATTGATCGGTAAATACACTAGTTAATTTACTGCTATTCGGTAGATGAAGAGAAAGACACAGTTGATAACTTACCAAGTTGATTATATTGTTTGAAAGATTTGTTTTATACATCAAGAAGTGTTTGAGACTGTAGGATAACTGGACTTAATTGATTCAACCCCCCCTCTCACTTATCTAACAACGATTTCTATAAAATGTTTCTTATTCTAATTAGTTGATAAAAAGCTTATTTTGTTTTCACATATATAAACAAAATTTATATCTGTATAATTTTTCTTTGAATTGGCTATATGCATAGAAATATTAGAGTGCAATTATACTATATTTTTTTTATTTATTAAATAAATAAAAATGTCTTGTCAAGACACTTATGATGCTTGTATAGCAATCTTGTTTTTCATTTCTCTTTCTCTTTCCCTTTCCCTTTTTAGAATATTGGCAACCTTTTGATGCTTGTATAGACAATTTCCTTCTCAACATAGTGTGACATAAGATTCGATGTCACGTGTCAATAAAAAAGAGACCTACGATTGTAACTCTGATACGTATATTCAACTTTCAACAGCAGCTTGAATTGGCCTAGTGGTGGAGAACTTGTGTCCTTGAAAGAGAGGTCACAAGTTCAAATCTTTGTGGCACAGTTAAGTGCCTTCCGCAAGGGGTGCAAGGAAAAAAGACGATATTCTTCTTGTATAATGTGTTGTTTGAGATTTTAATTTGGCTTGAAAGATTTAATAATTGATTAGGTCTTAATTAAATCTATTGAAAGTGATTATTTTTATTCAAGTTTTTAAAGCCTTAAATATTATATCAAGTTTTATTAATTTAGATAAATAAATTTGTGTATGGATAAACGTTTGATTAAATTTATGTTTTCAATTAATAATTTGTGTATAGAATTTTCAGGTGTGTTCCCTTCAATTACAGCCCTCAATTTTATGTTTTTCGAGCAACATTTTATTCCTCTAAGTTTCAAACAAGTAGCACAGTACTATTATGCATGTTCCACTAATTTCTACTTAGTGAATTTAGGAAATTAAGGATCATCTGATTATATGACTGCATTGGATTGTTAGAACAGCCCTGATTCTGGAAAAAAAAAACAGAATAATGTTACTTGAAATAGGTATGTATGTTCTCTCTCTCTTTTCTTTTATAAGTAGGTATGTATGTTCTCTTTTTGACTTGGCTTAATGACTGAGAAAATATGGGATTTTTATATTAGCCAGTGGACTTTTTCAGCCTTAAAAATACTACTCTATTTAGTTGGCCTTATTACATTTTTAAAAAATTCATCGTGTTTCCAAAGTGTGCCTCATTTCTTGATAAGTGAGCTACTGTAGCCATCTAATTTTTTATGTACAAAAATATGCTAAAGGCCATCAAATTTATTTTAATTAGGTGTCAGATGAAAGTATATTTGTTCAATACTACAAGACATTGGAAATTTCAAAGTTGTTATGTGTCATAGATGATATAGTATATATGTTTAATAATATTAATCATATTTTGATTTTAGTAAACTTTTTCCTCAGAAAAGATTGATTTAGAACTCGATTATGTGGAATGGTCCAGTTTCTGGAATTTCTTCTATTACTATATTGTTGAACTAATGCTCACTATATAGGTTTATTGTTGTCTGTTTCGAACTGGTGGAAATGCTTTTATTTCTCTAATTATGTTTTCCAAACATCAAAACTGCTTAGGCCTAGCATGTCACTCATGTACTTCCTTTATAAACATAGACACACACTGTTTGGGGAGTATATGGTCATAACAAGTCATCCTTTATTTTTAAAACCAGGTCCTGACCTTCTTAACCCCAATTATGGAGATAAACTCCTGAATGCCCAGAGCTCTTTCAGGTAAAGGGGTTCCTCCTCTATCAACTATTTGACTTCATTTATTTTGATCCATTTCTCTCTGACAAATCCCTATTTTATTTAATGAACCAGAATGAGTTTTACTACTAAAGTTCTCGATACAAAGAAGCTGTGCTTTTATCTCCATTTTGAGAAGCATCATGTCTAAACAATTCATCTATTCTAATTTCTATTTGATTTTAAAGGGAAGTGTCTGATTCATTCATTATCAACAATGTTCTTTACAGGAACTCCTTTTGAACCTTTCAATTCACTTGATTGGGATAGGGTTCAACAATCCTACATGTTCTCTAAACCCTAACTATTATCAGTCCCATAAATAGGATTTAATAAAAAAAAAGTACAACTTTATGGGATAAATCTGATCTATCCCTTGCTATACGGTACACATCTAACCTCACTATTTGAGATTAGAAAATATTTTAACTTCTAATTCCTAATTTTTTTGGTTCTCTCTTTTACATGCAATCGGAAGTTAGGAACTAGAAAAGAGAATTTCTAGAACTACACGAGAAACTTAATACCATTTGAGAACCTCCCTTGTAGACCATTGTCACTGATAGATTCCAAATTGGAATTAACTGGAATTTACATGGATTGTAATGTTCAAAGTGCCCACAAGTTGTGTATCAACATACTGACCTGTTTTTACCAAGTTATTTTCTACTGATTGCTTCTATATCTGATGCATAATGTTGGTATGACATTGTTCTAATTGATATCTCAAGAGCCTCCTCTAGCTCTGACAGAATGTCTTTCATGCCTACACGCTTGAGCTTCGTGGGAGAGGTGCACTGGAGTGCAGTTTTCAGGACTAGTTTAAATGCATCAGCAGAGTAGTATCCATTCAACTTTGTATCTGCAAAATCAAGTATGTTCCCCGTTCTGGAAACCATTCTGGCCTGAAATAATAAAATCATTCTCATTTTTGTGAATGTCTTGCAAAAAAATATTAATTTTGTGAAAGAAGGTGAACATTAGATTTTACCATTTTATCTAGTGTCATTGGTCTTCGTGTATCAAGGTTGATGACTCTTCGACCTGAAAGAAGCTGCAGAAGAGTAATCCCAAAACTATAGACATCACTGGAAGGTGTCAGTTTCCCTGCTTTGGCATACTCTGGATCAAGGTAACCAATTGTTCCTCTGACTTCTGACACAACATGAGATTTCTCAAAGGCAATGACTCGAGAAAGACCAAAGTCAGAAAGCTTTGCCTCCATATCTTCAGTCAGCAAAATATTTGTAGGCTGCAGACGTGAACGAAAGATCTATTGTCAAAACTGTCGGTAAGTCAATAGTATGTCAAATGTCTCTTATATAAGGGGTATCCAAAGTATGAAATTGTCATTTTCGTGATCCAATAGGAAATTATATGGGTATTTTTGCCTGTAGATACTTTCCTTGTTAAGGATGCTTGATGTAATATGAATGTACAATTTTGCACACAAATGTATTTAACCCTGCACAATAAGCTTTCTTCAGACAGGTTTAAGGATCACAGTTTTTAACACTAGGGTTATCTATAGGTGTTTGTAAGGTGTTGGCCAGTTCCAATTGCATATCAGAGGCCAGGAATGTGAAGAGATAGTGCAGTACCTTTCAAATATTGTAAATGTATTTACCAGCTATTTTCTGTTATTTTTTTTATAAATATTACTCTTAATTTCTTAAATCCATTTTCAGACAAAAAATATATATGGTATCAACTATATTTGTTTTATGGTAGATGACTGACGTGTTTTTTGGAATTGGGAAATGATCCCATGGGTTTTAGGGATAAATAACTTGACACCCTGGGTAACACTTGACTTAGAAAATGCCTGGGACTTGCTTGTGCTCTCATCCCTTTTACATTCACCGGTACCTAGAATCCTATGGGATTGGAACCTATCATATTGTTGCCGGCTATATGAATGAGCCATGGGTGAATGGACTGGTCTACCCAATTTTAAGTAGTACCGTTCAGAAAGATTCAGAAAGGATACAAATCCAGTTTCTCACAGATAATTGTAAATGTAATCTTAAGCGTGAATTCTTTAGATGTTACAAATTGTTTGCAAATGGGGTTTTGATGATATTCCCTGCACTTTTCTCATACAGTACAATTTTTTTTGAAGGCTTAAGGATATGAGGGCCAAGCCTAATACCTTTATATCTCGGTGAACAATGCAACCTTGTGGGTGTGAATGAAGGAACAATAGACCTCGAGCACATCCAACTGCAATATTTAGTCTTTGATTCCATGACAACGTTTTGTTGTGTCCTACCATATTCATTGATCATACAGAATTCCAGGATATTAGTTGGACATATATGCAGAGTGAAAATGAAATACTGAAAATAGAGAGAAGCTAAAAAAGACTAGGTGTGGTGATAAAAATACCGAAGAGCCATTGAGCCAGATTTCCTTGGGAGCATAGCTCATAAATCAAATAATATTCATGCTTGTCCTCACAATAGCCCAGCAATGAGACCAAATTTGGGTGCCTGATTTTTGATACATTTTTGACCTCCCTAAAATAGGTCTCTACAAAATTATCTTTGAGGATTTGCTTCACTGCAATCTGCTTTTTATTGTGCAAAACTCCTTTGTAAACCTTTCCTGCAAAGTACATGACAAAATTAATTGTGGTCTTTTGTAAATGGGTATCTTGAGAAATTATACATTCCGAGGTCATGAGATTGCAGAAACTTTATAGGAAAGTTACTTAAAAAAAAATTAAGTTAAGAAAACTGCTACTTCCATGGTCCTTCTGAACAATGTTTCCAATAAGAGGACCCCACGGTTATCAGTTGGGAGCCTGTGGGTGATGAAACAGATCTGACTCATGGAGGGTGGGGTAACCCTGATGATTATGAATCCCCTCCTATCCCAATGCTGGTTTATTGCTTTAGCTGTCTATGCTTTTATGAACTGTAAACATATGGTGTAGATGCCTTTTCCCTTTTTTGGAGCTGTGTGTTATGGTGGCTATTTTGTCTTTGGGGCTGCTTGATGAATTGTTTCTTGGCTTGGTTAATTTGTTCAGTTTTCTATGCACACAATTCCTCTCCTATTATATGATTCAGGAGTCATATAAACATTTCTGTCTGATACAAAAATGGTTTAACCAAAATAGTTGAAATCATATTTTATAAGAGAAATAATTGTACAAGTTTATGTGAGTCTGAATAAGTTACTTGCCAGCAGTCCCTTCACCAAGGTAGTTTGTATCATTGAATTCGTCTGTAGCACTGTAAATATCTTTGCTGGAGAAGCTGCAGTTATTAAAACTATCTGAGGAATGCTCAACAAAATCTGCATTTTTAATAAGAATTTAATTTAGAAAGTTGATTTCTGGCAGTGACAAATCTATAAAAAGATTGGAAACTTCATGTGGTACCCTTGATGTTGTTTTGCTCCTGTTTCCATTTCCCTCTGCAGAGAAGCCCTCCAACAATGGCTAACAGTGATACTGGCGAGAACCCATATAAAATCTTGTCAGTCTGTTCTTCATCTGTGAATGGGAACCAGTCAAAATTAGTTCAAATGGCAACTGCAGGCCAAGAAAAAAGAAATGGAAGCAGTAGCTCATTACACTAGAGGAATAAATGTGTATCATTTTCACTTTGAAGAATGGAAGTTATCCTTTAACATCCACCAAGTTTTAAAATTAATAAAGGTAAGCAGTTTATTGTTGTTTTCTCCAGGCATAACTTTGCTGAGATTATTTTTCTTAGGCCCAGCTCTTAAGGGCATTATTCCAAAGCTTAAGGTACAGAAATGATGGTGATTCGTAAATCTATCCAAATGAAGTGAATGCAATTTTATTTCCAACACAAATGAAATGAGTTGGAATATGTCACCAAAACATAAGGAAACATATCATGATTTCTAATGTAAGGCAAAAAAACAATTGAAGGACATATGATACAATAGCCATTGCCTTCACCTGCATAAGTGTTCTTGTTTCAAAATATTTACTGTTTACATTTCTCTTTGTTCATCTGAACACCTTAAATCAAACAAATTGTTCCTGAAAATGAAACTGAAAACCCTGAATTGAAAAGCATTGTGGTTGAAATGCATAATGAATCGTAGGATGCACAATTTTCTATAACCAGAAACAATGATGGCGATTCCTATTTATACCCAAATGAAATAAATGCAATTTTATTGATAAGTAGGAGATATTTTCTACATCAAGTCAAATTATCATATTGCTATCAGGATTCAACTGCGTAGATTTTTTAGTCAAACTCATTGACCCACATTTCACAAGTACTGGTTCAGAAGAACCCATCTCTCATGAGAAATGAATGGTACACTTAGCACTCATTGCATCTAGGTGATGCTCACATAGGTGAAACATTGGCCTTCCCAGGAAGTCACCCATCCCAATACAACTCAAACTCAAGCACGCTTAACCATAAAGTTTTCTCCAAGGTTAAGCCCCCTTAGCTTGCAATTTTATTTCCAATACAAGTGAAATGAATGGGAATATGTTATTGACATGTAAGAAAACATGTCATGATTTCTACTGTAAGGCAAGAAACAATTAAAGGACACGATACAATAGCCATTGCCTTCCCCTGTATAAGTGTTCATGTTTTGAAATATTTACTGGTTCTGTTTCTCTTTATCATCTGAACACCTTAAACCAAACAAATTGTTCCTAAACATGAAAATGAAAACCCTGATCTGAAAGCATTATGGTTGAATTGCATAATGAATCGTAGGATGCACAATTTTCTATTATTGTCTAAAATTAACACAAACCTCAACAAACTGCTCGTAAAAATAAAAATTAAGATGCTAATTTTAGAGCTGAGTGGAATAATGCACTTTTCACACCATTAAAACATATTCTGTTGTAGATTTCAGGAAAAATATTACAAAGTGAATATGAAAGCAATTTCATGCTAATAGTTTCTTCTTTTGATCTCAAAATTTTCCTTTTCCTTGCCAATAATGAACATGACTGTTAATTCAAACTTTTAGGTTTCTGTGAAAATCTTACACGGGCATAATTAAATTTGAATGGCTACCCAATCACTTTCTGAAGACTAAATACAGAAAGTGAATGTAAAATACCTTCTATTTACATCTCGAATTTACTATATCCTTCATAATCCAATGTCTTTTGTTGTAGCAGTTTATGATTTTATAGTCACAAACCACAGAATCTAACAATATATTCAGCTCTAACAAGATTGTGGTTAGATTAATTGAATCTTAAAAAAGCTAGCATGAAATAGGAGTACGCAAGTTTTTCCGAGTATCTGGTGGTACCTTTTGTGGTCTTGAATCTCTTGACCATGCTGAGACAATTGTGGAAGGCATTAATCCACTTGGTGTCATTTATCTTCATGCTAATCAGTGTGATTTGGAGGGCTATCCCACACATAGTAGCGCTAAAATCTTGTTGATTAGCATTTTCTGCTAGTAGATTTACTGTGGCCACACTGTATTTTTGAAGACAGCTTATGCAGACATGAGTTTGCTTCTTAACTGTTAGGCTATTGCACTCATTCTTCAAGGACAGAAAATCATTTCCAAGAATATCAACAACATTCTCAACTGTAAGTGTTGAACAAGCATTATTATTGACCATAAGTTCTTGCATCCCACAGTTTGATTCCTTTATGTTTGGATACTTTTCATAAAAATCTTCAAGGCAAAAACTTTCTGTCAAATTCAGGAAGATGTAAGATCTATTAGCAGAAAGGGATGCTCTTGCAGCTAGTGCATAAGAGAATATGTTGAAAGCATTGGTGCAATGATCTGTGGTTCTGAGTCCACTCCAAGTCAGACCTTCCTCATTGCAGTCTTCAGTGTTTCTGTAGGCATATTCTTTGAAATTCAAGCCACAACCTGGTCCAATACCATATAAAAATTCAGTTGGGTGTCACAAGAGTACTAGACAATTTGAATTATATAGATTCCATAAAGAAAAGTAGAAACTTCCATTAGTTATATATTGCATTCATTGTGAATGATATTATGCAATGCAAATGGAGAACAACTGGTTTGTGTGCTCTATTGTACCAGCAAGGTCAGAGGTCCATTTCCAAGGCCAACTTATAGAATGTCCGAAGTCGGCCCATTTTGTAAAATTCTAGGTATCTTGACAGCATTGAGTTCCCTTACAATAAAAATCAATAATAATAAGATGTAGGGGATGGCTAGTGGGCAATCTGTTTGTGAGTTTCCTAGTTTGAATGATACACAAATGAATCCCCAAGTCCATGGTTGGTGTGTGATGTAGATTTCTTTGATCTACGAGTTAATCTTCAAAAATAATACTGTTCCTGCCATTCAAGATTATTCTTTAGTAACTGTATTAAACATTCAGTAGACTAAAAGATAAAGAACCCATAGAAGGATCTATAATACTCATTAAGATACTCTCCAAGCTAAGAGACTGAGATTATTTCTAGATATGCACTACATTCAAAAAATTCCTTAAAAAAGATTCCAAATAAATATTCTCTAAAAACTATGCCAAAAACACCCTCTCCTTTTTTCCCAGCAACACACCCCACAAGTAAATAAAAACATGTTAAAAATGGGCAAACCCCTACCAAACCATTAAAAAAAATTACAAGTTCAACAAAAGGCTCTCATCACAAATATTTTTCTAAAATATATAAATGACTTGAAATTGACAAGAGGAGATTCAATCATTAAATAATAAAAAGGCAATTACAACATCCTCCTCATCTTCTCAAAGATTTCAACCTCCTAGTTAAAAAACTGAAGAACTTGACTGCCATGGCTTGCCTCTATCTATTCTAGAAGTCTTAGCTTCATAATCTTACCAATCATAGACATGACTGTAACTCTAGACCACAATTTTACATATTCGCACTAGATATTACAAGCTCCTGATGTCAGGAGCATCTCTAGACTCAAACCTAAACCTCAAGGGTTTATTCATAATGGCCTTGTCTATGTATGAAAGGCTTTGTAGTTCACACCCCAATAATAGATAGGCTTCATCCTTTGTTATGAGAATTCTGCCCTCTTTCTCAATTAACAACTATTAATTGATCTTATGCTTTCAATTCAATCCATTCACAACGGTATGATCACAAATGCATTCTAGTCAAATGTTAGTTCAATGAAACACACACAAATTCATATATATTTATATTCTATATATATATATATATATATATATATATATATATATATATATATTTATATTTATATAATATATATGTGTAGCATTATATGAAACACACACAAATTCATATATATTAATATACATATATATATATAAAGTTAAATCTTATAATAATTATTTAGTTAATTAATAAATCGGACTAATGAATAGACATGTCCCATGAAGGGACATGTCTCTTCTTGTCTTTACCATGTATATATTCATGACATCGATGCATTTGGAAAACACATACTTTGATGACAGATAGATAATCAAATGAGAAATAATATATTTCTTATTTGATTCTTTATTTGATTGAAAGCTATTTATTTCAACAACAAACATAAAACAATACCACATCATAAAGTAATCTCAAGGCATTTCAATACCATCAAATTGCTACATGCAATCAAAATATTTATTAAACATAAATTTAAACTAAAAGTAGCATTATTAGATAATAATGACTTCTAAGAACATATCATTTTGCATATACCTGTTGATGTGAGTTTTATGCCACTACAACATGCATAATCGAATATTCGATATTCCAAAAGAAATACCAAATCTCCAACTCTCTTGAATAAAGATGCTCATATGCTGAACAATGTAGATAGATTGTGTGATCAAATGAGATAACCCCAAGGTTCCTTCTTATCGTGGACTTTCACTCAGTTTTAATGATGTGATTTGCTAGTTATCACAAAGGGACATAAGTTATTCATTCGATGAATATCAATTGCTTCAACTTCTTCCAACCAAACAAACTACAAAGGGAAAGGGGTTGAGAAAACTATTCTATTCCTAGAATGCAAGAGATAATGAATGCCTTTGTGACTCTACTATACTTAGTTTAGCCATTGACATCAACCAAGCTCTTGCTCTCTCCTAAGGTAAATATGAGATGTTCAAACTATTACCTTCCATTAACACCATCCATCGATGCATATCAATGTGTAAGCAATAATTGAAGTTAAGCTTATGAATATGCCAATTGACCACGCAAGACAAACATACAATCAACAAGTAGCTAGTGGTATGGTCTAAATAAGTTCACCAAAGATGCATCCACAATCACTTCCATTCAAGTAAACACTACTTCTACACAACATGAAATTAAATCCTAATCTAAGTGAGGAAATGAAGAAAACATGCAATACTCCAAAGCAACACAAGTAATCCACCATGAAAACCAACAATGAATTAGCAAATACTTTGATAGCATTATGGCAACAATTTCAACAAGTCTCTCCCCTTTCACAAATGAGAGGAGTGGGGTTTATATAGGATCCCCAAATACAATGGACAATCAAGATTGATTTGAAACCAATGGCCCAAATTAACTCAAAGAGAACCCTAATTAGAGTTGCTACAAACATTAAATGCTAATCCAATGATAATGAGGCACCACCTTGCGGGCCAATGAGAAAATTCAAAAGTAGGAGAACCAATAGGAAGACACTTAGTCATCTAATAACTCATCCTCATGAATATGCATGCCTCTTTCTCTTGCAATCTTTATTTTAATTCCACTTCCTTATCCTTTGGAATTTTCATTGTTCTTGGAATTCTTTCTCCTAGATGTCTAGACCTTGTGGTAGTTGAATTATTTGCACTTGGACCTTCATTGTTTGGAATTCCTTGTCTTTATCCTGGTGATCCTCTTGATTTGTGGAACTTATCGATTTTACTTGCTTGTGAATCTTGTCCTCAATCCTCTTGGAGTGGTTAAAGCTCCTTTGAACTTGATCTCTTTGAGCCAATCCCCCTTCACTGCTTAGGATTACTAGTCATCTTCATCCTCACAGGGATCCTTCCCATTGAACTTCTCCCTGAACTTAAACCTGATATCTTGACTTGCTTAGAGTGATTAGTTTCTCATGTTGATCATAGTAGACTAGTAAACTTTCATGTCCTTAGATGTTTAATGATGACAATCTTTCTCATTTGTAGACCTTTTCTCCTTGCATGATTTGATCATCCTCGTGTGGTGAAGTTTTCCTCACCTGTTGCTTGGGACATCTTTGATACCTCTATCCATTACCTCCTTGGCTCGAAATCCTTTAGCCTTGATACCTCATAGGGACAAATTGGAGTCCCTAACAACTTGTCCTTGAATTGAATCTTGTTTGATTCTTCAGACCCTTAATCCCTTGATTCTACCATTTAATTTAAATTCCATGACCTTGAAACAATCACCTAGAAGGCTGCAAATGAAGTCCAAAACCAAGTATGAGAGTCCTAAAGTCTGAGGACAAATGTGAAAATCAACCTGAGGACTAAGTCTGAAAACTCAGTCTGAGGACTTAATCTGAAGACTAAGTCTGCAACAAGGTATAATCATCCTTCAAAATCATGGAAACCACGCCTTAGATGACTAAATTTTTTACTTCAAAATGCAAACATCAAATTTCACCATTAATGCCTCAGTTCTGATTTTTCTGAGGACGGCCCTGTAACATGTCTGAAAATGTCTTAAAATTGCCAATTTCCATGACAAATGCAATCCAATCAATGACCATGAGTTTTAATAAGAGTATGAAGGCATCTTATGAGTCAAACATGAGAAACAAACCCCTTTTGCCATAACATGTAATTCTGATTTTATGAAGACTAAGTCTGAAACACACCTCTTTGATGATTTTGTCCTCAAAACTCAATGTTTTGGTGCAAGAATGATTCCTTTAACACTCAGCAATGAATTCTGATGTGATTGGATAACTTGGCATTTTTTTCTGATTTTTTTAGCGAAAATCGAACTTCTTGGAGAAAATTCCAGACTTAAGTCTGAAAATAGATGCACTCTCAGCCACTTGGTTGCTCAAATTTGGTCTTGAAACCTGGGTTCTGCCTTCCAAACAACCTGCAACCAAATTTGATGTGATTTGGTGGATAGAGAATTTTTAATAAATTTTGCAACACTCGGCCTATAGAGCAAAAATATCAAATTTTAGTCTGAATACACTTGTATTTTCTATCAACTCACCCTTTGGATTCTCTCTTTGGAGCCAAGGAAATTCTGATTTTCTTCTTTCAACACTCTTACTATCTCATATTTTCTTGACTAAGATTGATGTCTTTCTCCTTATATGGTTCGAATTTCAGCCCTTTTTCTCCCTGGACAATTTACTCGTTGGCTCCTTGCTTCTTTCTTTGACCACTTTTGATCTTTGAAGTCAATCCACCACTTACTTTGTATTTCTTAATGGCTGTTGGTGGTTCTTATAAAGGATTTTTTAGTTGAAATCACACCCACACAGCCAATGTGGGATTAAAAATATCACCTTGAAACTTGTGTAATGGTAATTTAATTATTTTTCCTTGTATTTCATTAAATTTCATTTCATGTTTTCAACAAGGGAAAATCGACCAGCATGAGGATTGTCTCCATCTACTTGTTTCCTTAATTCTTCCCCCAATGGGGAAATTCGACCCTCGTGAGGATTCTTCACTCATCTTCCTTGTCCATGGGGGAAAAACGACCCCCATAGGGAATACCATAATCCCAACACTTATCATTCTCATTCAACCAAAATGGCCTCCCAAGGGAAAAGCGACCCTCATAGGGACCAGGGGAAATTTCATATGCATGAGGACAAGTGGAGATTCTTCATTCATAATGACTTTCCTGACTTCCAAACTCAAAAATATTCTAAGTATAGAGTCTAGTGGAAAATCTATATGCATAGGGACTTGTGTAGTTTTCACACCATCGCCCCATTGCAAATGGGGACCCCCTCTTTGTGCTCATAATTTTAGGTAGTAGGGTGAGTTTGACAACAATCTAGGATTTGGAGAACCTTCTTAGAATTGAAAAGCTGAGAATTTTTGCAAAATTTGGCTAAGTCTAGAAGTCAAAAATAAAGGTAAATCTTGAGCTAAGGAAAGGTAAATTTACCTAAGTATGAAAGGTAGATGAGGCACCTCTTCCTCTCTTGATTGGATAGAGTGAAAGGGAGATCAGACACCTCTTATCTCAAGTGAGTCGGTAGAGGAAGCCTCTCCTCATCTCAAATGGGGTAGACGAAGCCTCTCCTCATCTCAAGAGTGGTTAGAGGAAGCCTCTTCTCATCTCAAATGGGGTAGATGAAGCCTCTCCTCATCTCAAATGGGGGTAGAGAAAGCCTCTGCTCATCTCAAATTGAGGGTAGACGAAGCATCTCTTTGTCTTAAACTGAGAGTAGAGGAAGCACCTCTTCGTCTCAAGTTGGACAATGGGACCAAAAGAGATTGATTTGAGCATGGGGATTAAAATTTGAATTTACCATTAGAAGATAAACATTTAATGTAATTGAACCTTGCATTGAGCTTTGGAGTAAATATTTAATTAGCGTTGGATTAAATAATTAATAATATTAAGCAAGGGGAGATCGATTTTAATGACATCAATTGGGGTGGAAATTAATTTTAAATTGAGATAAGACCCAATTTACCTCGATTTTGCAAAATGAAAATGGATTTTAAATTTACCTCGGTTTTGCAAAATGAAAATGGGTTTTAAATTGAGATGAGATTAAATTTACCTAGATTTTGCAAAATATGGATTGATTTTAAATATGAATTAATTAATTCATCCATTGTGGCATCACATTTATCCAAATGGCATCGATTTTAACAAATGGGCAATTGAAATTAATGGAAAATATGTCATAACTAGCAATAAATAAATAGTTTTCAATCAACTTGAAGTTGTAAAGGGCCATGCATTGAATGAATTATTCAAGGTCCTCGAGTTTGCAAAAATATCAATCAATTTCAAAGGGGAGTTAATTCAAATTGATTTATTCAAGGAGTCCTCAAATTTAAATAATTAGCATTGATTTTAAACAAGGAATATAACAATTTTTTAAATTATGCTGATTATTATTGGTTGTCAATCAATTTAGAGAGGAGAAGATGGGATTTGAATTTGCATTACCCAATTAAATTATGTAATTGGAAATTAAAATGGGAAGCTTGGATTTAATTAAAATCAATTGGAATGGTTTTGAAAAAAAATTGAATTGCAGATTTGATTTTATATCCATTAGTTTCCTCTCATTCAAGAGATGAATTAAAAAACAGAAAGTTTATGATGATTTTCTAAGTCTTACTAACTTGATATGTTAAAATTATCATTCAAAATTTCACAATTATTTACAAGTGGTGGTTTGCCTTACAAGTTAAGGAATGATGAGGTGGTAACCATATCCTCAACCAATGAGAACGTGCCAAGTGTCCTAGTGGAAGAACTTCATCATATTGTGTCTAGATTCATTGATTTTGCCAAGAGAGAAAATGATAAAGGAAAAAATATTCTTAAAGATGGCTTGGTGTACATAAAAGTGGCATCATTTTATTGGTCTATTAAATGGTAGCTTCTTCTACAAGCTTCTACCTAACCTCTCTTCTCATTGACCCACAAAATATTGTAATTATTTCATTGGCACATTTGATGGTGCATCTTATCTAGTGGTTATGCCTAATCTACTTTCTTATTGGCTCGTGAAAGAAATGTAATTTTTCTATTGGCCCCTACGGTGGTGCTTAATTGTAATTGGGTGGGCATTTAATTTTTGTAGATTAGAGATTATGTGGTTTAATCTTGGCCCTTGATGTCAAATCAATCTTGGCCATTCATTGTAATAGAGCCCCTATATAAAGGCTTTCTCACATCATTTTTAAAAGGAGAGTTATGTTGGAGAATTGTTGCCAAAGTACTACCAAAATCGTTCTCTATTCATTGTTGTGTCTTGCGTGGCGTATATAAATGATCATTTTGGAGTATTGCATGGTTCTTTGCATCTCTCACTTAGATTAGGATTTCATTTCATGTTGAATAGAAGTAGATGGATGAAAAATATTGTTGAATGGAGATTAATGGTGGAGCTGGTGTCCATACCTTTTAGTACTTGCTGATTATAAGTAACAGTGTAAGGTTAGTTTGGGCCTAAATTGCAAGTGTTTAACTTCTATTGGAGATGTTCATTTAAAATGCGCCTCCATAGGGTATTTGGATGAGGATTGCCACCGTGAAAATCATTCCTGTATCCATAGAAGATAGCACCCTTCTATGCCTAGTTGGTTTGAAAAAGCAAGGATTGGTAAGAGGCTCACCCCATCAACATTGTCTTACATTCTTAGAGTAAGATATCTTTTATTTCCTCTAAAAGTTAATTTGGTTAGAAGTTGTTTGGTGATTTAAGACATAAAAGTCAAGTTGATATCCTTTGAATGAATAGCGTAAGTCCCTTTGTGATAACCAACATATCACATCACAAAAACTGAGTGAAGTCCATATTAAAGAAGGAACCTTGAGATTGTCTCATTTTATCACACAATCTGTCTACATTGTTTAGCATATGAGCATCCTTATTCAAGAGAGAGCTGAAGATTTGGTGTTTTATCCTAAGATACTAAGTGTTCGATTCTGCATGTTGTTGTAGAACAAAACTCACATCAACTGGGCTCTTCCACTTTGTCCTTGTTCTTCATGTGCATGAGGGGAACAACGACCCTCATAGGGACAAATTGGCCCAACACTTAGATTTTTTATTATTGCAAATCTCTCCTCATGAGTGGAAAAACAACCCCTATAGGGACTTTTATAATTTTTCAAGTGAAAATTCATCTATCGCAAGGATTTCATTCATTTTTGGAGTGGAGACCCACACTGCATAGGGACTTTGGTATTTTTTGCAGTGGAAATTCTATTTCCATAGGGACAAAGTACACTTTTATAAGGAAAAAATAATTTTTATGAGGTTTTTGTATATTTTAAGTATGGAAAATCAGCTTTTATAAGGATTTTAAAGCCCTTATGCATAAAATATTCCATTATGGTGTATTTCAGACTATTTGACTAGCCAAATATTCATGCACTTAGAAATTTTACCTCAAACCATTGCAACTTGACCTAGTGAACCTTAAACTTGACACTTGTAATCTTAATGATCCGATTATTTCCTCACTCCTTAACTTTGAGCTTTGAATTGTTTCTTCTATTGCAAAAACCCTATAACTACGAGTGAAAGAGGGGGTCCCCATTTGCAATGGGGTGATGGTGTGAAAAGGTCACAACAATACCAATCATAAATATTAGCCTACAATTATCCACCGACTAGATATAAAGGTAATATTTGTTGTTAATAGCTCACATTTAGCAAAGACGATCACAAGGAAACTCCATCCTAACTCAACAGAGATCCAAGCACATATTAGAGTAGGCAAATCATTCGGACATATTAAAAGTTTCTCACACCATTATATTATAATGGCTTAGTTTGGTATCATCATTAAATGCAACGTTAGTATGTTTCCTTATCTCATTCATAGTCATATCATAAACAAGTTCATGTCATTATTTGGAATAATATATTAATAGATCTCATTAGTGTCTTGAGACTAACCTATACCACACAATACAAATTACAAAGCCAAAACACAATGCCATAGCGTTCAAAAGTACACAAAACTTGATAATTTCAATCCAGACCAAGTATAAAGGCATTCCTATACATTCACATCAAAGATAGACTCAAAATCCACCCAGAATTGAAGCAGATTTTGGGAAATCCATACACTGCAAACCACGAAGTAGATATAATTGATGAAGATGGATTCCCTTTTTATTGGCTCATACCTATATAGTGGAGACATATTAATTGGAAGGATGAGTTCACAACAATTTTATAAAAATCTCGAAGAAAAAGCATAGTAAAGATGGAAGGCTGATTTAGTTTAGGAACACCCTATATTTTGGAGCAATTGTGAAAATCCCCTCCTGTGGATTTGGTTCATAGAGGCATCCTTTGTTGAAGGGATACCTACATAGTTGCTTCCAGATAGGATTGAAGTCTCAAGTAGTTCTCATAGGATTTCAACTATTAAGATGAGAACTTGCACTCTCCCAAGTTAAGATAACCTATACAGACACTAGACATGACCATTGTGTTTGCCATATCCTTAAGGTATAGCCTTCTGGGATTCTCACACTTGATAGATAGTTTCTCTAAAGAAGTCAAGGACTAGCTTAACAAAGCACAACTCTATATGATTTTACTTAGTTGAATCAGTTCAATGTGTTAAGATGACTATTACTAGGAACAAGGTTTCTAAACTACCTCTACATACCGGTCTTTTATGACCTTTTCACACGCACGCCCCATTGCAAATGGGGACCCCCTCTTTTGCTTGGTAGTTTAGTGCTTTTTCCTAGGTTAGTTTGGGTTTGCCAACAATTTTGAAGTCTCAAGTGTTGATGAGGTATGAAATTTAGGCAACAAAGAGGTGCATGATGTGAGAGATCGAACACTTGAGAAAAATGAGGAATGTAGGGTGCAAAGGTGCTCCCAGTTTACAAGTTAGAATCCTCAGGAAAGTTAGGAATTTTAATGTTTCAAGCCAAAAATCCTAACACGTGAAAATTCCGACCTCCTCCTTAAGAGTAATCCTTAGAAAGTTTGGAAATTCGATTGAGTGCTCAATGAAAAATCCTAACAATCATCAAATTTCTGATATACTTGTAATGAAATTCTTAACAATGCTGGAATTTCTGATCTAGCTTGTCCTAAGGCATTTAAAATTTCCGATCTATATTGGCGTTGTCTTAAGACATGTCAAATTTTCAATCTCATTTGATGGACTTGTCCTTGTGATATTTCCAACTTGCAATCAACATTTTGATCAAATTACTTAAGGAAAAGCACTCAGCCTTGGATCAAAACCCTAACAAGTGTGAAAATTCCAAACAAGGGCCTGATTTCTGATCTGATTTTGAGGAAAATTCCAAATGAGGAGTGAATTTCCGGGCTCCTCTTGATGAAATACCTTAGCAATGATGAGAATTCACTTAGCCTTAGTGAAGTTGTCCTAGAAAGCATGAAATTTCTGACCACTTCTTGGGAGTTGTCCTTGTGCAATTCTAAAATGAGCTTAACATTTTGAATATCCTTAACAAATTTGGAAATCTAATTGAATATGCAATGAAAATTCCTAATCTATGGTGGAATTCCAACCTCCTTTTAAGGAGCAATCCAAATAATTATGAGATTTCCAATTTATCGTTTTAGCAATTTCCCAATCAAAGGTGAAAATCTGACCTCTTGTTGGACAAAATTCCTAACACTTGGCAAAGTTCTGACCTCCTCTTCAAGAGGACTCAATAGCGAGTATGGGTATTGGGTCAAGTACACAATCAAATTCCTAACATATGTTGGAAATCCGACGACATTAAGAGACTTTGTCTTAACACACCTCAAATTTCCGACCTGCCTTGTGAGAAAATTCCTAACAAGCATGACATTTCCGACCTACAAGAGGCAGTTTGTCCAAAGACTTGTCTAAATTCCGACCTCCTTTAGGGTATTTGTCTGAACAGGTTGCTAAAATCAGATCACCTTTTTGTGGAAATTCCTAACAAAGTGCTCATTTCTGACTTGCATCTTCAATATAATTCTAACACAAGTCACAGTTGCGACCTCTGTTTTCAATGAAAGTTCCTAATGATCATGAGATTTCCAATCTGACTTTTAAGCAGTCTAAACAAGTGTTGGGTTTCTATCAAGCATTAGTCCTAAGAAGTGTCTAATTTTCCACCTGTTTTGAGAAGGTTGACCAAACAGATGCCAAATTTCTGACCTTTCTCCTTGATGAAATTCCAAACAAGTGGTGAATTTCTGACCTGTTTTGAAGGCCTTACACATAATGTACTCCATGCAAATTCCTTATGAAGGTCTGATTTCTGACCCCTTAAGAGGATAAATTTTAAGGAAATTAAGTGATAAAATCAATTTGATCAAAATGAAATCTGAATTCTTCATGGAGTCGGCCTGCTGGGAGAGTAAGGAAATTGAAAACAAAATTGTTCCTATCCACAAAGGAGGTCGGCCTCTTTAACCCAATGGGTGCATCTCTTGGTGAGATGGGTACAGAAAAACATCAAATGGAGGAATTTCTACATCAATTCAAACACAAACCTGATCGAAGATAAGCAGAGCAGAGCAAGTGTACATCCAATCAAGAGGCAAATTTGGAGATAAAGTAAGGAATAAAGCACATAGATCTGTCATTGGATTAATGGAAATCGGGCATTAAAATGCAAAACACAGAATCATGAGGTGCACAAATCAGATATAATGACCTGTAAAACATCATGCTGCAAAAATTTGCTTGGAAAGACGACAAGTAACAAAAACAAGGGGGTGTGAATTCAAGAGTAAAATTCAGTATTCAGATCGAAAATCAAAACTTGCTTTTATGGTGGGCATAAGTTGCAGTTTGGATGATAAAGATTTTAGGATCTAAGTTTGTAAATCATTTATAAGAATTTCAAATTTAAAACATTAATACACAAAATTTTGTGACAATACAATTATTCCTTTGTACTTTTCATTATTGCAAGGAGTGTGTCTAAATGATTTTATATTAATTTCATACTAATTTGCAAGAGCAACCCATGAGGAGGATACTTATCTTCAACCCCCTTATATTGTGGTTAACAAAGCTTCTCACAATTGATTATATTTCACCTTAAATACCAAAATTCAAGATCAACCTGATGTTACTATTTACTAAATCTCTTCGTAACAAAAATACCACAAAATATTAAAGAATATTAGAACTAATCAACATAGTCAAAGGAGATTTGTTAATTCATGTCACCAATAGATCTAGAATATATGTACAAGTTAGGCCATCATACAAGGCATAATGCAAGGTCGTCGACTTTTGTTACACTAGGTATCATGTGCATGTGGTCTCTAGTCACCAATGCTTTCAAGTGATTTAAACTACTTGTCACATTAATAACCATATATAGATAGGTATACAAATCTTTATCAATGATTAATGAACATGAATTTGAATAGATATCAATAAGTCAGTCCACACTTTGTCCCTCTCATTAGGTATTTAAAAACTACAAGAAACTTCACATTTGATTCACAGAACATAAATAAAGAGAATTAATCACAATTTCAAATCATTTAAGAGAGAGTTTGTGCATAACTTCTCTATTGAATTTTGTGCATAAATTTTGTCAAGGTTGTGGTGATAGGATGGCTTTTGTATTATATCTAACAAAAAACTCTTTTAAGTTAGGTATCTGTAGCCTCCTCTCAAGCTCCAATTGGACCATAGGTAGGTAGGGGGGTCGTTTTCATTTAAGGGAGAGGGACCTACAGTGGTGCACTCTAACTTCGTACTTCACAAAATCCTCCGTGGATATTTCAAATCACTCGCAATTTTGTACAACAATTAACTTGTCAAGTCTCCTTAAAAATATTATTTTCATGTCCACATGGTCAAATATGATGCCACATCAGCGTTCTTTTTTGTTGAAGTGTCCAAATTATCCCCAAAAAAGTAAAACTGATAGTTGTCCACTATGTCATGTTTAGTGGTGCGTTGATGTGGCATTACGTAATTGGTTTTTTAAATTTAATGAAGTCTTTTTTGGGAATAAGTATTAACTTGACACTTTGAATGCACCACTATAGGGCTCATTTTGTCCCACTAGTATCCCATGTATCGGTACCCCACTTTTCTATAGGTTCCTCTCCCCTAATGAAAAGTTTCTAAGGCTTTCTCAACAAACCCTAGGGACAATATTAAGCCACACTAACATTCCATGAGGTTACATCTCTTTGAGGCATTGTGTCAAACAGCTCACATGCCTTATCTATGTTTTCCATTTTTGCATCTAAGTTTACCTTATGTGTATAACAACACACTTTAAACTATAATACCAATCATTTGGCATGGACGATATCAGATTAAAGATGGGATCCCTACAAAATTTCTCATGCCTTCCCATCTCCTACCTCTTCCTTTTGCCGATCGAACACCTCTAATTTTACACTTCACCATTCCTCCCGCTTCCTTATCATTCTTGTTCCTTCTCTATCTCCTACACTTCCACCATGCCAAGGAAAATATACCCTTTTTTCAAAATCACAAAATTGTCTTAAATCCCCCGTTCGTACACATCATTCCTTAGCTTTGTCCCAAAGATGTGATGAATGAGGAGATGGGGATACAATTCCTCAATAACAGCATGACAAATAAACCCTTTTATTTCCTCCAAACACCCATGCCCTCACCTTTACATCGTCTCCTTTTATGACATTTACTGCATTTCCCAAAATGATGATTGGTAAGTTCTTTGACCTTCTTGAGTTTCTTAGTTTTTAATTCTTATATTTATTTTCATTTCAATTATCTTGCCCTAGCAATGTCTACTTTGAAAGTGGCATACATGGGAGATGCCAAAAAAATGTCCCTTGCTAGTTTTTTCTCCTTCTCTTTTCCTAATTTCGTGTGGTCCTCATCCAATAAAAGACATTATGAAATGTTTTAAAAGGAAAAATTTATTGAGCCACTATTTCTACCAGTATTTTCTTCAGCTTTTTTCCTCTTTTATGAGGAGGTATTTGTTTCCTAGCTCTACTTGATGTATATAAAGCTTTGGTTTCTCACAAGACAACTCTTTCACAGCTTTGATGCACAAAATATGTATATCCCTCTACTTCTTCCTTTAATCATTCTCATTTCTTCTCTAAGAAAGAGATGATCTTCTCTTTTTACATCAATTAAGGGATTTTCAAGACATCCTTCCAGCTGCTCCTTTGATGTGTCATCTTAAATCAATATGAATTTATCACATATGGTCACCAAATAATTTGCATCTTTGTTATAGCTTCATCTCCAATGTGGACCACTCCATAGCTCCAACATTTTGGGCCACCTCCATTGATAGGTTGCATTCTTCTTCATTGTAGTCTTCAAATTCTTCTTCTCTCCCATCGTAGTCATCAATATTTTCCGCTTCTTTGAAGTAACATAGCTCAACAATTTCGTACATCCCCTTCATGTATCTTCTCTCTCAAACCCCTTGCAAATCACATTTAAAGGCCTTCCATCCACTAATAATTCTGCCAACTCTGAAAAGGATTTATTTTTAACCCTATTTTTAGTATTTTTCTCCCTCAGCTAATCTTAGATTTTACAGTTTCCCTTTTTAAAAGAAACTCTTGCTCATAAGGTGAGTATTCATTCTTAACATTCATTTTCACTTATGCAAAAATCTTAAATTCCTATGATATATCTCCTTTTCTTTTCTTGTCTTCCCATTATTGCATGCTTCATTTGGCTCTAACATTTACCATAATTCTGCCCATTCAAACTACCATAACTCTGCCTATTCTAACTCCAATATTTATAGCTTCTTTTGCTAGTCTTTTGTTGGATTTTGCTTCTTCCTTTGTCTTGTTTCTCCGTCCAACCTGATTATCCTCTTTTTCACATCACAAAATAACTCTAGCTTTGCATCCATAAAGATAGCCACAACTCTTCTCTGAATTATTTAAACTCTTTTCATGAATTCTTTACTCCCAACACCTTATGATGCTTTGATACCAAAAATAAATGCAGATTTCTCTACCTGCAAGTTAATCTCTAAAAACAATACTTTGTTTGTGTTACTCAAGAATCTTCTTTAAGAACTGTATCAAACACACGCAGAAGACTGAAAAAGAAAGAATGCATAAAAGGATCTATAGCACCCATTTAATATATCCTTCAAGTTAAGATATGAACACAATATAATGTAAAGTTATAATTGAAGATAATACTTACACAGAAAATAGATCATACCATATATCAGAAAAAAAAGTCTTATAAAACTGTCTAACTTTTATCTCATTTTACATCAGACCAGGATTATTTCCTGATATCTCCAATCATCCAAAAAGTCTTTAAAAAGAACCTCTGTCACGAACTCTCTCCTTTTTTTCCCACCAAGGCACTCCACTGATAAATTAAAAACCCATGTCAAAAATGGGCAAACCCCTCCTAAACTACTACAGAAGTTGCAAATTCAATAAAAGGCAGCCACCGCAAATATTTTCCTAAAAACTTCGGGGAGGTGGGACATAATCATCCAAAGGGCAATTACAGCAGGCTGCCTGAAATGGGCTCATTCGCATACTTTTGGAGGTCAATACAGAATTCATTTCTCCCAGTTTGAAAAAAATAAAAGATTCTAGGCATATAGGCACTCTTGGGTACTCTGGCCCTGAGACACAGGCTCCCTCTCGGGTTTAGGATTTTCTGCAATATGGATTGAACCTCCATCTGTTCCAATTTTTGATTCCCAAGAGTTGTCTACTCAGGATATTGGGATGTTATAATCATTATCTTTAATTGGGTTGTTTTCCACCTCCCCGTTCTTTGGAATAAGCATGGGTAGCTCCCTTTTAGATAACAAAATTCTAATAAAGAATCCTCAGTTTTGGGTACTTTTGATAGTTAAGCATTTGATGTTAAATTTTTATGAATAAAACTATATCAAAGAATCCCCAGTTTCGGGTGCTAGTAATTGACAGTTTCCATCTAACGAATTCTGAACTAAAAAGATAAAACATTCAATTACTCAGGGAAACAAGTACAAAACAAATACCTGTGTTTGTGGCATTTGTTCTCCGGACAGTCACAGATCCAAAGCACATACAAACTGCTATAAGAATATAACAGTTCTTCTCAAACTTCATTTCTTTTTGAAGCTGAAGCCTATGATTTGATATGCACGACACCAATCTCGTCCTCTGATAAGAACTACCAAAATCAATTCAATAACTTCTTATCATTTCTTCCCTGCTCGCCATAAACTCAATGAAATTGGAAGGAACCTACCAACACATTTTAAAGCTGGATGTCTGGTTCAAATTATTTCAAACTCCGCCATAAACCACAAGATAATGCGGTTGAATGATCCATTGCAATATTTGTTTTTCAATGAGGCCTGCAGAGAGACTACAAGCTAAAGCATGCCATACAAATTCGCGAGTAATGGACAAATGCCACAGACAGACAATAATACAAAGACTCGACATTTGCACAATAAAAGGTTTTATAGCTTGACGGGGGTCGATCCAAATTTCTGTTCATATTGTTTACAACGGAGTTTGATGTTTTACCCTTTCCTCTCAATATAGTCCAAAAGCAGGATCGACACTATTTTGCAAATTTTGAAGGTGGTAATACCTAAAGCCTGCCGCCTTTCTTACTACTGAATAGTGACTCACATTTTGGACTTCATTTCTATTCACTCAAATTCTTAGTTAAGACAATTTATAAGAACCTTATTTTTCTAAGTTTATGCCGATCGGCAAATTCAAGTATTGTCTTTGCTTTGTTTACATCGAATCCACAGTTTCGTTTAGCGATAATGCCGAAACCTCTCTGAGTGAGTCAAGGACAGTATATTTTGAATAGTTTAATTGTACAGTTCAAAATAAAAATTAGAACTTTAAAATACAGAATCTGTTTCAATCTTTGCCCTAATTAGGAAAATGGGTGCTTGACACATATAGAACATATGTTAATAGCTGTCTAGTTTATATGATAGGCTTTGTATTCATTAGCTTGACTATGAAGTAGAGTACCCTCGTTTTTTGTGTTTTACATATTTTCCTTTGCAATTTGCATCGACAACAAGTATGGAAAAAGATCAAAATGCTTCTTCGAACAGATTTCCATATTTCTTTGAACGATTGGTATTTGCAATAAAACAATGTTAGGGTGGCACAACAAGGATGCTCGGTTTATATGGATTCAATTTTAAGTTTTCCAAAGGAATTAGAAGGTGAATATAACATTTGATGAAGTAAAAAGTACAAATAGTTCTCGTGTTGAGAACAAATCTTTTGAGTGAAATTATGAAAGTTAAGGGTTTGAGTTCATTACAAATTGTGGTTCTTAGTTTTATCTTTTGTAGGAAGATGACATGAGAGTCACAAAGTAGTGTAAAATTGAGAACATTATCGTTCTTTGTAATTGTCTAATTCAAGTCATCCTTGTACTATTTTAATTATACATTTTTTCTCTTATCTATATTTTTTTGTCACTCTCTTCATTCTCCATCTCAAAGAGCATATTTTTCTATCCCTTTGTTTCATTTTATGCAGTTTTGCTTGGTTCACTTCATCTTCTCTATTGTTTATCATCTTCAATAGATACTCAACCTTCTTCAAAAGATACCCCTTACCTTATTGTATGCCTTTCTTTTCACTCAAGCTCTTAAAGGTGCCTACAAATATTTTCAAGAGTTCGCCACAACACCATTCTTTTCTTGAACTTCTTTGGCATCAATGCATTTTTGCTTCATTCACTTCACTCTTCTTACCCGTGTTGAGCTCCTCCTCCAAGTACATTTTATATTATCTATATTCCCTAAGGAATCTTCAACCAAAATTCTACCAATATTTTTCAAGCTCTATTTTCATGGTTATCATTATCATCAATCACAACTTAAAATCACTTATATTCATGGCATAAGACCATGGGATTGAATTCCTATAGACTTTTGATGGCTTCAAGAAACCCAATTTAGCAAGACCAAATCTTGCTACAAGTTCCATATCTACCTATTCCTCCAAACAAGGCCATAAAGGATCCATCAATTTCTTTTCATATTCATTGACATGGTGCTAAATAATAGCTAGCCTAATTACATTTCCTTGTGGATTATTTGGGACAAAACCATGTGAGAAATCAACTAAAGCATTGTTCTTTTCCTTTAAGATCTCAAAATAGCACCACAACTCGCTTAATTTCATGTAATAAAAATTTGATGATGATGCATGTTGTCCTAATTGGTAATTGTACATTTTGCAAGGGAGTATAATCAATCCCATGAAATATCTATTGATCATTCATGATATGCTCTATCATAATTTGTTGGACATTTCTAGAATTTCAAACCAAAATACATGAAAATTTGGCATGCTCTTGTTGAGAAAATCAAGAACATGGGATGAACAAAGATAGTATAATCTCCATCTTCAAAAGATCCATCATTATCGTATTCTTTATCCATTATATCTTACGGGAAATATTTGTAATAATATTTTTCTATGTTCATAACTAATAGAAATTTTCATGTAGTTTTTTCTCTTGTTTGAATTTTTATAAGTTAAGACAATCAAATGACTATTCACATCTTTAGTGTTTCTTTGGTGATCTTTTACTTCACGCTTCCATCTTCACTTGTCCTTGCCCTTTATATTCTCTAAACCAAAATTAAGAGAGTAGTGGTACATGAATCCATTTAAGGTCATGAAATAGAATTATTATATGAGAAAATAAGAGAGTGGTATGTACTTTCATGTTAATACTCCTTTCTAATAATCATCATTGCCTTGCTTCATGGAATTCTTGTATATGGAATTTTCTTATTCCAAACCTTTATACTAATGTACAAAGTGAAAAGGGGAGCAAAGACAAAGGGGTTGATTACTCCTCCTTTTCAAATTTGCACACTTGGAAGGAAGATGTCCCAATAGGCTCAAGTGAGGACCTAAGAACTGAATGGGGAAGTGAACCTTTGCTAAATACATAATTTAAAATGAAAAAGAGGAAAGATGCAATGCAGATGATAAAATAGACAAATATAGACAAAATTAGAAATAGCATACTGATAACTATCTGCCAAAAATCAAAAATGAGATGAATCAGGGTCTAGACTATTATACTGACCTATGATTTCAATCTGAGCTAAAAAATTTGCAGGGTACAAAATGTTTCAAACATTCTATACTTGGGAATAGAACAATATTTCAAACATTCTGTTTCAAGTACTTTTTCCTAGAATTTTTAAGGATCCTTTGATTGTTTTTTATCTACTAGGAAAAGTTTTGACAACTCTATAACATATTCCTTGCATAAACCCTCATGGACAGATGTAGGAATCTTGTATACCCATGAAGATGTTTGAATATGTTTGGAATCAATAATTTCACTTTGGAATATAGAATAGGAATCAAGGATTCCCTCACAAATTCATGGATCTATGAACACTACTCCTAGATTTTTAATGTAGATATGCTTGATAATCACTTGCAATGAAGGAGAGATGAATGTGGATGGAATGAAGGATCTTCTTGCTTGATTGATAACTCCTCTACTTGGTCATCATGAGCAATAAATTTTCTTCAATGGAGAAGATTTTATTGGAGTTTACTTGAATGAATTGGAGAGACTAGATCTTGGATGCTTGCCTTCAAATCTTGAATCCAATTCCTCTTGATTGCTTAAATTCTTCTTGAGCATGATTTCTTGAAAATAGTAATGGATATCAAAATGAGGAGAGATAGGGTGTTTATATACTTCATACATCATTTTGGGACTCAAAAATAAGTCAGGCTAACCATGAGATCTAATTTCTCACTAACACCTTGACATACGGCTCCGAGCCAAATTTGGGCCAAAAAGTGTGGGAACAAAACATTTAAAATGTTTTGTTCATAGGTACAAAATATTTCAAATGTTTTGTACCTTGGAGAATTAACCCAAATTTGAATTGGGTGTTAGGATGGTGGAAAAAATGCGGGAAAAGAAGAATCATATTGTTAGGATCAAGCATAACGAACACCAGATCTCGAAATCACCAAAATGGGGCATAATAGAGAATCCAATTATGGGACCTAACTTTTTAGGATAGTACATGTATCTCTCACTTTAGTGGGAATATGAGACCATCTCATACTCATAGTAAAGTAGAACAATGCATAAGAACAATATTATCAAGGTCAAGGAGATAAAGAAACATCAAGCTCCCAAGTGACTTGAGTCTTCATCAAATCCAAAACAGAGAGAGAGAGACCACCAACCTAGTAAGGTATTTCCTTACTATGGATCATGCAAAGGGTAAGTGCTACTGTAAAATATGGCATTGATAGTCTAGCAAGCTATGTTATTCTAGTCAACCCATCAAAAAAAAGGGATCAGTCCATAAGGAAAGAATTGTCTCCATTAAGGGATCCTGAAAAGGTGAGCAATCCTAAAGAAAGCATTGTCTCCAAAGGGATCTATAAAAAGAGGATCATTCCTTAAGGAAAGTATTGTCTCCATTAAGGGATACATTGAATAATGCATAGGGGCATGATAATAAAAAAATGAACATAAGGAAAGAATTGTCTCCTTAGCGATCTGCATAAGAGAGATTGTATTAAATCATTGTGTGTGTGTGTGTGTGTGTGTGTGTGTGTGTGTGAAATGTGAAATGAGGAGTAGAGTTTATGCCCCCACATTAAAGAGATTGCAAAATGGGAGCAATAGATTTAATGGAGCATACATGCACCCACAAGAGACGTTTCTACTATGAGATGCCCCCAAGAAAGGACAAACCAAGGGAAATGAACACATAAAAAAAAAAAGAGCATGAAGGGGATCTACTAACTCAAGATTTAGTATGATCATATGATAATTCATGTATATCATAATTATATCAAAATGATTTGTCATAAGGTAGTAGAAATACAATCACAATAGAAGAATAATACATAAGAGTTATGAAGATGAGTCTTTTTGGGTCAACACATGGAGACCAAAAAGAATAGGTAGCTACCATTTTGCATTATCCCCAATAACACAACAGATAGGCACATTTACGCATAGTGACACATGCATGACATAACATGTAACAACATATATAATAAATAAGATACAAATAGAGGAATGTCACAATAGGTCGATTCCTTCATCACCTTGCACCAACAAAGAAACAAGTGTCATCTAAAGAAATATTTAAAAAATATAAAACAAGAAACATATCATGGGCTAAGCACATTACAACAAGAAAACACTAAGAATACATTGTACAATAGGAGATAGACAAGTATATCACTTGTCACCCCCCCCCCCCCATCCCCATCTATAGTATATAGGGAAAGTGGTAAACACATAAGAGGAACAATATAAATCACGACACATGAAACAATAACCAGTTCCAAATAAGTACCATGCTAGGAAATGGGTCACTTTGTTTGTCAGTAGGACAAAGAGAATCTAATGTATGAATAGAATTATCATGTTTGTTCAATTTATGTTATTCCTATTTGAGCATTAATGGTTGTCATTAGTATCATTCATTTATTCAATCAGTAAAGGAGACAAAATAGGACAGTCGGTCACATCTCAAAGCTTATACACTAAGAAAGACAAAGGCAGATTTCTAAAGTAACCGAACATGGCTTTAACCAAGCATTCACATCGAGCCAGATTTTTATTGAGTACCAAGCATAGTGTTTACTGAGCATTCATATAAACTGAGCACCATTTAATTACTGAATGAAGAATGCAGTGTAAACCGAGTAAAACAAGAAATGACATAGTAATCTAAAATGGCACAAACATCAATGCAAATGGTTCACACTGATCAGGAAAATGGTTTACCAAGATCGAGATAGAATTAAATATGGATGTAATCATTAAATTGTTGATGATTCCTATGTACTGTTAGATCTAGGTTATTTTGTTACACCGTTGATCTTAGGTTTTCTAAGATATTGTAAAACCCTAATTAGGTCAAGATAGTTTGATATAAAAACAAGGAAAGATGTCATTATGTAATATATCATGAAGGAGTAGCTGTGCTAAGGACATCAGGAGATCAGACAAGTTTTTTGACATAAGGTTTGAAAGAAGCATTCAATTTTTTAGAACATACACAAGGCTATCGAGTAGAACAAAAGGACACATACATCACTACAAGGTGATATCTTTATGGTTTATTGCAAATCTGCATCAAGCAAGATTAAGTTACTAATTAGAGATACGTTTTACTATTACCATTTAACCATTGTAGCATATTCAAAATCTCTTAACAGAGTGGACTTAATAGTTTTTGTTTAAATCTCTTAACCGAGTACACACATGTATTGTGTTTTTAAAATCCTCTAACCATGTAGATCTAGTAGATCTAATTGTTACTCCTAATAGGGTAAGATCATCAGAAGTGATCACAATTTGTAGCCTTAACTGGCATACTTTTTTACTCTAGTAGTGAAGATTTGTGGGTGTCATCCCCACCTAGTTTTTACCTTCTTACAAGAAATTTTGCAATACCAAAATATCTATGTTTTGTGTTTGAAGTTTCATGAATGGATTATTGATTAGATTACATGAAAATTACATTTTTAGTTGTATTTGAATGTATGTTTCATACAATGAATTCACTCAGTTAATGTTATCTACACCTACAAAGTTTTAGACTTAAAAAGTTTTGAAGGTATTGATTCACCCCTCCCCTCTTAGTACTTATCTTTCCATAATCCCAATAATTGGTATCAGAGAAAGATCTCTTATTAAGGAAGTTTAACTATACACACTCAAATGGTGCACTTCTCTAAGTCATTATATCCAAGGGAATCCATGAATAGGAAACCTTAGAAAGCGACCTAGAGCTCTCTATGTATGGAGTTGCAAGATTATTTAAAATTTGCTCTAAGCTAGAGCTATTAAGCTAATGACCTTGCTAGTCAACCACACAATGAGAGATTCAAATGAAGACAAGGGCAAGAATGCCAATATCCCCAAGAATCACTATGAAATGAAAATACAAACTAGATTAAGATGAATATGCAAGCTAGAAATGAGAGGTGCAAGCTAAGCTATGGAGATGAAAGTACAAACTAAACTATGAAAGGAAAGATGCAAGTGTTACAAATCCTTCCTAATTTAGACTAGATGAAGTAATCTAAAGCATAAAGGAAATCTATACTATGAATGTCATGATAATGGAACTAGAATGCAAGAGATAAACTATGAAAGCATGTAAAATGTAAGCCAAGAATGCTCCAAATCTTCAAAAGCTCCAAATTGACCTAGAAAACCTGCAGCATAACATTAGTATTCAAAAAATGCATATGAAAATGAGGAAGAGAGCTCTTCTTTTATAGGAAATGAGGATCAACGAATGATGGAGATTAAGAGGCAAAAGATTTAATCAAAGGTGGAGCATCAAAGAGGAGCAATCCATGTGCACAAATATCCTCCAATGAGAAAATAAGAGTTGACTTTTGTGTCCATATGAGACAAAAAGTGCTTTTCTTCTTTTTATAAAATAAGAATAATGCTTTATTTGTGCAACTTAGGATAAGAGGAAAAGGTGGGGGCTTTTTATTTAATAAAAGGGGAGGAAATATTCCTTTTAATAAATAAAGACTTTAGGATAAAATGGTTAGCCCAAGGAATAATCAAATAAATGATAACATAGGATTTGATCAAGGAAATTGATATAATTGAAAATATTGATTCAAGGATTTGATAAATTGTTGAATGGGGGCCCAAAGTCTAGGCGACCATTTTAGGGTGCATACATTAACCACTAAAGAGATAAGATATAAGGATGGAAAGATATAAGCTGGATAAGACTATTGAGAATCAAAGACTACAGATGCAGATCTATATTGAGTAATTCAAAGAAGTTAAAGAAGAACTAAAGAAGTTACCGATCAAGAGGAAGGATATGGAAATTTGGTATGATGAGACTGATTATCATGAAGAAGAGATAGATGATCCATTTGAGCTATCTGGATCTGGTATCATATATGATGCATCTGAAGGAACCATGTTAGATCTATCAAAAAAGAATCTACATCTTGCAGAATAAGTGAAAGCACTGCAGATCGGTCAAGAGACACAAATGGTCTGAATGATTTATGTGATGAACAATGCAAGGAAAGCAAAACAGGAAAGAAATTTGGCTATTGAAGATAGGAGACAAATGACTAACAAGTTGCAAGAGAAGGAATCTAAGATAATGAGACTCACCGAGCATCACTTTGAAATATCTAATCAGATGGTTGTCATAAGTTAGGAAGTCAATCGAGAAAATAGTAAGCTTACAAGGAAATTGGAAGACATCGGTGAATTAAGAGAGGAAAATGAAAGATTGAAGAATGAGGTAAAGATACAACAAAAACATAATGAGATGATCAAGAAAGTTGAAGACAGTACTAAAAGAATGGATGAATTTCTGATCACACAACTAGTTTAGGCTACACTAAGCAAGGAGATTCATCAAGAGAAGATGAATAGAAAAATGCCTACACTAATCGAAGGTCAAAGAAGCTATCATGTTATCATTGTGGAAAACTAGGCCATACATGAAATATTTGTAGAAGTAAAGAAAAGGGTATTCCTAAATCCATTCCTAAATTCAATGGTTATTGTTATAACTGTAATATCTATGGACATCAAGAACATGAGTGTAGATCAAAGTTGAATAGGACACCCAAGAGACCTTATATGGAGAAAAATTGTCGCACTTGCAACATGCATGGACACATGTCACAAGAATGCAAGACAAAAATGAAGCAAGTCTGGACACCAAAGGAACATAACAAATCATATCAACTATGAAGGCAAGGTAATGCATATACTTGGGATTACAATACTTGGGTTAATTACATAGCATATGGCAGGCATGGACATGTAGTAGCAAATTGCATGAGAAAGAACTAGAGAGGAAGATCTCATAATTGGTAAAGTATTAGAATGGCATGTTTGCACTATCACAAGGTCGGTCACTTAAGAAAGGATTGCAAAGACTGAGCACCAGAGATACAAACTGATACAAATGGAAATACAATTGAAGAAATCATGAGAATAATAAATCAAATATGGAGAAAAACATCAAATGACAATGCTAGATCAAGAACTGTAGTCGGTGACACCTCATCCATTGGATTAGGTGATATCACCACCTCCATCTAAAGTAATGAAGGTATGTATAGAGCTGAATTTCAAATTGGTTATATTTCACAATAGTTCCTTATATCTAGTGAATGCACACCAAATCAGCATGAAATAAGATGCACTATGGGATTACATGTTTAGAACTTAACCTGTGTATAGTCGGTAAAAGCATGACCAAGTAAATATCGGTAAGGTTAACCGAGTTGTGGTATCAACCGAGTAATATCTAAGTGTTAACTGAGCTAAGGTATTTAAAGTGTAAACTAAGAACAACTATGTCAACTGAGTTATGGTAGGTAAAGCATTTAATGTGAAAGTTTGAGTGGGAAATGAAAATTTTAGTATAAATACACAATAGACTTAGTCATTTTTCCACACAATGATCATGAGAATAACCAGAGCGATTTTGAGCATATTTGAGCAAAGAGATTCCAGAGCTTTGAGAAAAGATTTAAGGAGATCCTGAGCAAGTTATTCATGACCTAAACTAAGTTTCTTAGTTGTAGAGTTGTTTAACAGTAATATTTGTGAAGCCCTAAATTTGAGAAACTATCGCATCCTCATCCAAGGTCAAGAAATCTAAGTCTGGAAGTGATAAGAAGGTCACCTTGATAAAGTCTACAACCTGTGTTGAACATAAATATAAATTACATGCTAAGATTGCATCTCAGATTGATCAAACCAGCACATTTTCAAGTATACCAACTAGGGTTTTGCTGGTTCAAGTCATTCGACCTTACATCCACTACAAAATTGGTGAAATCAGAGATTTCAAGCTTCAATCCACTTACCATGATCTGAGTGTGAACGGAAAGCTCAAAGATGAGCACAAACACCTGAAGGTGAAGGGATTAATGAATGCCCTGTATTTCCCAAGGGAGTTCAAGACAGAGTGGATTAGGGTTGTTTTGACTCAAGTGCATGAAGTAAAGTTATGTATATATGAAGTGGTCAAAATAACAAAAGACATTATTCATGTAGTCACCGGTTACCCTTTTACTGATAAAGTGAAAGTCATAAGGAGGGCACCGAGGACCGAGACCAAGAAGCTTACAAGAGCATAATGGGATGGCAGAGGTATGAGATTCAACACAATTGTTGATCTAGAGATAAGGTTCATAGCTTATGTAGTTGGTTACAAGATATTCCAATCAAGCAGGCCGAACAATGTACCTTTTGGAGTCGTAGACATCGCCTACAAGATTGTTAAGAAAGCTTTCCAATTTGACCTCGCTAAGCTTCTATTAAAATAATTAGAGGATAATACGAGAACTATAAGGGTAGCAAAGACAAATACTCATAATTTCATTTCTCTACTGATTTGTATACTTTTCTACGTGCAAAACATTTTTCCCTTAGTCGATAATGTTGACTAGGATGTCAATCGACTTGTCATTATGCAAATCAGTGACTTTATTCAAAGTCTAGGACATAATTTTGTTAGTGTTATGGATGTTTATTTTGAACAATTCAAAGATAGAATGCATCAAAGGAGCAGGATACCTGGTCAGTTGGTAGAAAAACATAAGGATGGTATCTACTTCCTAGTGGACACCGACACCACATTAATCAAGGTAGTTGAGCCAAGGACTACTTGGTTACCCCCAATGGGCTATGAATTAGATATTGACTGAGCTTCTAAGTCAATATAGGTATTGATGGATAAGCCCAAAGATCCAAAGGAACCTAGGTTCAGAACCTATGAAGAGGCCAAACTAAGAATAAAGATGGATCTAGTTAGAATGAAAGTCAATAGGAAATCCAAGAAGATGATGGATACTTTGGTAAAACAATTTGGAGATGAAGCAGAAGAAGAAGAAGCATCAGAAGCCAATCCGATTGAAGAAGCAACCAAGGAAAAATTACTAATTAACAACAGTGAACATGATGAGGAGAAGATCGAGTTAAATAAAGATATCCAAGCTGCACCAGCAAAGGCCACATGGAAGAGAAAACAAGAAGAAACAACTACAAGAGCAAGGACAAGATCCTCAATAGTTTCTTCTCCACCCCCAAAGAAATGAATTTCAAAAATAGCAAGGCCATCTCCTACCAAAACATATCAGAAGAAAAAGAGAGGTGCCCGAGTCACCTCTGAGCAACCTAAAAATAGGAGAAGATTTAAATGAGAAAAAGATGATATTGATGAACATGATGAAGAAGAGGATCAAGGTAAATTCAAATTTGTTGTAAATAAACTTCATTCAGTAGATGAGTTAGTTGAGAGTAATGGATAGACTTGGTCACCCTAAATTAGGTCGGTATGCATATATGTCTACTGAGGACTAGGAGAAAATAGAGGAAGCTATTATTCAAAAGATGATAACATTCAAGAAAGTACCTATTGCATTTGCTAGGTATGTTCCTAAAGAATTGTATGAGAAAGTGTTAGCCAGGTGGACATATGCCTTGCACACTGAGAAGAAGATGAGGGAACACTCATTGATTTTGGCCATGCCTACTCTATCGGTTCTCAAGATAGAATAATTAATGAAACAATACTTAAAATGGTTTCTAATGAAGGGTAGAGCCCTTAACATATTGGTAGGCAACCTTGAAGAATTTGATGAAAATAACAAGCTTCTATGGACCACAATCTTGAAAGCTAGGGCAGAAGTTGATCAACTTTCTTTGGCTATCATTCTTGAGAAGAAGGACATGAAGAAATTAAAAGGAGTTCACTTGGATGATGCAGACATAGCCACCAAGGAGCCAATCCACATATCCAATACCAAGTTAGTAGATTACACTTATGCTATAGACTTTTACTTGGCCGGATATAGTAAGGAATATAGGCAGGATGCTCCCAAACAACTTCTAATCGTAGGGACAGATGATGTTTTAATTAAGGACATCATAAATGGAGATCCTGATGATGTAAATAATGATGATGACATTAACACTGCTATAGACACCACTAAGGAGAATGTACCTAATGAGGCAATGACAGGTGAAATATGAGGTGACTTACCTATTTTGGTACAAGCAGTTGAAATTTTCACACAAAAGGAACTCGAAGGCTCAACCCCTAAGCAACAAAAATATACACCCGAGGGATAGGGTACAACAGAGTAGAATGATTCTAATGAGCCTAAGACTAAAGAGGCAGAAACAAAAGAACCAGAAAAGGATAAAATGGTAGAATCGGCTGCAATAGTCAGCACACAAGATGCCCAAGGACAAGCCACTGAGACACTAGTCACCGGGCAAGCTAAGGAAGAGAGTGTATCTACCGAGACATAAAATCCAAATCCAAAGGCTAAAGCTCTAGTGCCTTACACCAAATCTACTACACTAGAGAATAAGAAAAAGAAAAAAAACATGGTAAGGATCTTGTCTTACTTGATGAAGTTATTGAGATTCCAGAATGTGACCCTAGGACATTAGACCTCGAAGCCTTGAGAAGGTATGGTGAATTGTGCACAAGGAAGGTTGTACATGAGAAAATGAAGAAAGACAATAAGAGCAAGAAAGTATTAGAGGAATTTAGAGATATCCTAATGCAAGTAGTCCTTGAAATCAATGTTGATGAGGCAAATCCCATCACTGATCAACTTTCTACTCTAACAAGACACATCAATGCCCTTGATGTAGATGTAGAAAAGAGAATGGAAGAATGAGCGAAAGCAAAAATACAATTGAAGTTAGTAGAGAAAATAAGCCAGGAAGTGGCAATAAATAAGGTCAAGCTCTCAGAGGTTGTTACCAAGCTTGAAACCATCATTCAAAAGATAATTCAAATTTTGTATAAGTTATGCACTGTGGACCACTTCACTACCGACCTTAGTGAAAAGATCAGGAAACTTGTTGAAGAAATAAAGTTCAATGCAAATAATTCTTTAACCGAGCCCAATGCATTTCTTAAGCATTTTTCAAAGGTTCAAGAACTTCGGCGGTTAAGGATTGATTTGAGGAAGAAAGAAGATCTAATAAGAGAACAAATAACCGAGCTTTAGGATGAGTTTCTTCCCCATCTTAAGATAGTGGAGAGACATGTCAATAACGTAAAGAATTTAGTTGCCACCCCAGAAATTTATGTACTAGAAAATATTTTTGACATGCATGCTCAAGTCATTTTAGAGCACATTTCTCTTAAAAACCTAAAAGAGGAATGGGAAAACCTCTTGGATTCACTCAAGAAAACCCATCAACATATCTTTGACAAGTTGTAAGTACATTTGTTTTTGTTTGGAATTAATCTCAAAAAGGGGGAAATTCTATGTATATATATGCCAGCATGTACTTCACATCGAGAGCATGAACAAAGGGGGAGTTAGTATATTTTTTGGCAGTCGATACATTATACATAAATTTTTTATACTAATGCCAAAGGGGGAGATTGTTATTCCTATTTGAGCATTAATGGTTGTCACTAGTATCATTCAGTTATTCAATTGGTAAAGGTGACAAAATAGGACAGTCAGTCACATCTAAAAGCCTATACACCGAGAAGGACAAAGGTAGATTTCTAAAGTTAACCAAACATGGCTTTGACCGAGCACTCACACCAAGCAAAATGGTTATCGACTACCGAGAATAGTATTCACTAAGCATTCATATAAACCAAGCACTAGTTAATTACCAAATAAAGAATGCAATGTACACCGAGTAAAACAAGAAATGACATAGTAATCTAAAATGGCACAAACATCAATGAAAATGGTTCAAACTGATCAGGAAAATGGTTTACCAAGATCAAGATAGAATTAAATATGGATGTAATCTTTAAATTGTTGATGATTCCTATGTACTATTAGATCTAGGTTATTTTGTTACATTGATGATCTTAGGTTTTCTAAGATATTGTAAAACCCTAATTAGTTCAAGATAGTTTAATATAAAAACAAGGAAAGATGTCATTATATAATATATCATGAAGGACTAGCTGTGCTAAGGACATCAGGAGATCAGACAAGGTTTTTGATAGAAGGTTTGACAGAAGCATTCAATTTTTTAGAACATACACAATGCTACTAAGCAGAACAAAAGGATGCATACATCACTACAAGGTGATATCTTTATGGTTTATTGCAAATCTGAATCAAGAAAGATTAAGTTTCTAATTACAAATATATTTTACTGTTACCATTTAACCATTGTAGCATATTCAAAATCTCTTAACAGAGTGAACTTAATAGTTCTTGTTTAAATATCTTAATCGAGTACACACATGTATTATGTTGTTAAAATCCTCTAACCAAGTAGATCTAGTCAATCTAATTGTTACTCCTAACAGGGTAAGATCATCAAAAGTGGTCACAATTTGTAGCCTTAACCAGCATACTTAGTTACTGCAGTAGTGAAGATTCATGGGTGTCATCCCCACCACAGTTTTTACCTTCTTACAAGGGTTTCTACGATACCAAAATATTTTTGTTTTGTGTTTGAAGTTTCATGAATGACTTATTGATTAGATTACATGCAAATTACATTTTCTGTTGTATTTGAATGTATGTTTCATGCAATGGATTCAGTCATTTAATGTTATCTACACCTACAAAGTTTTAGTCTTGAAAAGTTTTGAAGGTATTGATTCACCCCTCCCCTCTTAGTACTTATCTTTCCATAATCCCAACAATTTCATCTTTTTTCAAATTAACTTCCTCTCTTGGGCTATGAATAGGTTTGTAAAAGGGAGTCAATGCATCAATATGTATCTTAGGAGATGAAAGATTTTGGGAAGCATGCTCAAGGGCTCTAGCAAGGTTTTTACAATTATGATCACAAGAAAAATGGTTACATTTGGTTTTTCTTGAGATTCAGTTTGGTTAAGGATCAATCAACATTTGGTCATTTTCTTCTTTAGGGGGAAGAATGGAAGGAACCACACTAGGTTGAGAGCTATCATTTGCAAAAATTTTATAGGATATAGGAGGTGGAACAAAATCATATAGAGGAGGTGTGGAAGGTGTAGGAAGAATTGCAAGTCAAAGAAAAAGAGATGGAACATCCTTAGGGTTGCTAAGCTTACAAATCTTTTAGATTTTGAATTTATAATAGGATAAAAAAAAATTATCTTTGAAGGGTTTAATTGGTTGAGGCATGGAATGTCAAAAGAAGGCAAGGTCAAAGTTCCCTTAAGGCACTAAATAATGATAGAGAATATGATTAATTGTGATAATTTATCCATCATGGGGAAATTCCAAACACTTATAAATATGAGAGACTATGACTTTCATGGAGGTGATCCAAGGAATACGAAGTCTAACTTGAAACTAGTCGAAAGTTGGGATGACAACATAGGTGACATCTAGTATTTTACCACCAACTTCTATAGGAAAAGTTATGGAACCATGGGTAGGATAAGTGAAACCATTGAAAGTTTAGATTATCACATCAAATTTATCATATAAATCCTACTGCAATTATCTAGTGTAAAGATTCTATTCAGTTATAACATTCACCATGCAAGTAGGATATATAAGGACACCACAAGAAAGAAGACCATTAACCTTTGCGACAATGTAAAGAGGACCATCAAGAACTTTAATCATATCTTTTGGATCAATTGTAATGCAAATCTCAGATTTAGATTCAGGTATAGGTTCAAATTGATCAATAAGGTTGACAACATTATTAGCTTCATTACACTCAATGTCATATTCAACAACATGGGTGGACAAAGAAGGTAAATAATGAGTACAACCAATGACATTAGTTGAATGAGAAGGAAAATGATTGGCATAAAGTTTCATTGGGAGGTGCTACAAAATGTTTTCCTTGATCATTAACATCATCAACATATATAGCTTTGTAATTCATGAGTCTTGAATAATTGATTTCAAATGAAAACACTTCTCAGTATCATGGCTAGGTTGATGATGGTATTGACAAAAGGTTTTGTGACCACATAATTTAGGCAAAGGTTTGGATGTGTCAATTGGTTTAATGGGAGGAAGTTTTGAAACATTGGCATTAATCAACTTCAACATTACATTATGCAAAGATTCAAAAAGAGGTTTAAAATTATGAGGAGGTCTAAAAATATATGAAAAAGGAGCCACACCTTTGGATGTTAATTCCACTTACTCATCAACGTGGTTTGATGAATTATTGATCATGATAAAGCTCTTAGGTTTTTGAAAATTTTGAAAAGAGTGAGATGCGACATCACTCTTATCAACTAAAGCCATTGGGGGAGTGTTCCCAAATTGACTCGCTTGAAGTTGATAATTATGAAGCACTACACACAATTGAGTAAATTAAGAGAATTAATAAAGCAATATCTTATCTCTATTGTCTTTTTATAAATTATCAATGAAAATATGTTGTATATCAATATCAAGCATAGGATAAGAAATATGATTATGCAAATACCTAAATCTACCAATGAAATTAGTCACCTTTTCTTTAACACATTGTTGATAATGCATCAAATCAATAAAAGAGAACATAAGACCAATATTATTCTGAAACTATTGAATGAAAGCATTAACAAGTTTTTGAAAGGAATCAATGGAATAAGGAGGCAAAGAACAATACCATTATAACGCATTATTGGTGACTAAGGATCAAAAGAAGATGCTAACTTCTAGGTCCCCTTTGGAGGAAATTAAGATTGCATTATTCCTAGCCTAGATATCTTTCCTGCATCATTTTTCTACAAGTATTGGAACACCTTAGGTGAGGAATTCCACAAGATGATTGAATATTATAGATCTTTAGGTAAGATTCTAAAGGATATAAACAACACATTCTTACCTCTCATTCCCAAGAAAGAATTTTATATTTCTATGGATGATTAAAATCTTATTTCATTATGTAGTACTTATTAAAAAATACTTGCAAAGTTTGTTGTAAATAGGTTAACCAAAATTATTCTAGAAATTATCTCAAATTAGAAAATAGGTTTTGTCCTAGGTAAATCTATTTGTTGAGAGGGGAAAAGTGCACCAACCTAGAGACCACTTAAAGTCTCAAGGGATGAATCTTCTCTTGCATGACCTTACTTAACTAGCATGCAGAGCTAGGGAGACCAAGTATGGTTCAATATAGGAGAGTATTTGGGTTGTTCTTAAGTGTATTGATGCAAGTATATTTATGTAAACTAGATATCAAATGCAGATGAATAGTGATAACTACACTAGATTAAATGATAAAGAATGTTTAAACTATCAAAAAAGAAATAACGAAACATGACGAATAAACAATGGACTCGATAAGCTCATTGTCTTAGACACCAGTGTAGTTCATGGATGACAACACAGGTGAGGGATGCTAGTGTAATGCACAAACATCCCATATGTAAAGAATACAGAGAACATTAACAAAAATAAAGGAAACTAACAAATACTAATCTATGATGTAAACAAAAAAAGAGATAACAAACATAATGATAGATATATAATTATATAATGTAAATGAAAAAGGAAGGGAAGGACAACCGATTTGATAGTTGATGAAGTATCACATTGAGCCCTTCTAAAAAACCTATACACAAAAATGAGAAAATCATTGGGGTTGTTTGGAGACTTGTCTTATTCAAGTCCCTTCTTCAATTTTTCTACCTCTATAGAAGCCTAGCAAACACAAATTCGATGATAGATAACTATATAGAAATGATAGATACAATAATAATAAAAAATGTATATGAAGATAAATGATATGATAATAAGAATGCAATAGAATGGAGTAAAGGGAATCCCTGCAATGAAAAAGGATCCCAATGAATATGATGGACCCAAAGTGTGAGCAACAACAAAATTTGAGAGCTTGAGGTCTTGGAAAATGGTATGAAATCAAAAACCTACAAGTAGAAATGTATGTAGAATGTCCAAAAATATTGTGAGAGAAACTAAGAAGCCCTTTAGAAAGTAACTTGAAGACCCACAATGAATGCTAAAAGGAGCATATATTGCATGTAAGATGAATCTTGTATAGATGGGCTCATAATTTAGGTGTTACAAATGCAAGTTGGCAATTCATAATGTATCAATGGTAGCCTACATGTCTATAGATTCACATATGCTAGCTGTTACAAGTAGTGGTTGTCGTTGCCCCAAAAGATTGACCTGTTAATGATTGATACAACCACTAGACTTATAGAAGACATAGGAGGCAGTTAAACCATGTCATGAATCTCGAGGGGAGCACTGACCATTTTTCCAACAATCTCCCCCTTAGCACTTCTCAAGGGGATTCAAACCTGTGACCAAGCTTTGATACCACTTGTTACAAGTAGTGGTTTTCATTGCACCAAAAGATCGACATGTTAATACTCGATACAACCACTAGACTTATAGAAGACACATGAGGTGGTTAAACCATGTCATGAATCCTAAGGGGAGTGCTAAGCATTTTTCCAACACTAGCATACCACACAAACATCTCTGTAACATGCCCACATCCTAAGCTATTCAAGTCACGTGGCTAGGATTCTAGAGTGGGTGATGAGTTGGTGAATGCAAATGGATGATGAGGATTATGAAGGAATTAATCCTTAGGAAAAGATAGGGTAATACAAAATGGAAACTTACATAAGGGTTAAAATTTAGGCCATTACATTTTTACCCCACTTTAGCAACCATATCACATCAAAGAGGTAAATGTGAAGCTAAATTAAGAGAAACTTTACCTAAATTACCTACGAGGATTCTATTATGTGAGGTTTTTCATGATTAGGAATTCTTGAATTATTGTTGAGCTACATCTAGAACACAAGTTGTAGATGAGTGTACTAGATGATGAAGATAACCTTTTAGACACATGACCATCAATGGTACACCGATATGGGTGGCAAGTTGTGTTATGCTAGATAACCATATGATAGGGTAATTTTTGATAGTGCTCTGATATGTGTACATAATGCTACATAGGCATGTGATAGGGAGGATTTTGTAGTATGTCGACATGCATAGCGGATGCTAGATAGGCATGTGATAGAGAGGATTTGATAGTATGTTGACATGCATATCGAATTCTAGATAGGCATGTGATAGGGTGGCTTAAATACATGCATTGAAATTCATAGAGAATGATAGATAGGTGTGTGTTAGAGTGGCTTAAGATCATTTTCAATACACGTAGCATTAAGATAGATAGGCGTATGATAGGGAAAGACCAAGACACCTAGATGGTGGTTTATACCCCACAAAGGCAATTACTGCCAAGAATAATTTTTGAAAAATTTAATAAAATATTGTGGGGTAGAGGCATCATGATTGTTAGGTAAAAGAGAAACAGACACAAAGACACAAATAATACAACCCTCCTTAGAATGGACTATGCTACTCAAAGGGGAGCATAAGACATTCCAAGGAAATAAAATACATTGTGGTATTCCAACATATAAGATGCTACCATAGAATGTCACTTCCTAACATGCGATACATGATTTAACAACATCTGTATAGAGACAGGGGGTCTGGTGGATTAACATCATAGACCAAAAGAGAAAGGATACATTATCTCAAGGGATATCTCATTACTTCCAAACATGAATCAAATATGAAGAGAAGAACATGAGGACAAAGAAAAATTAAAATTGCATCAACATGGAAGGAGTGCCTAAATACCCCCAACACTTTGCATCATCCTTAGATATTGAAAGTCAAAGATACGAAAAATAGAAGAATAAGATCGCAAATAGAAGAAGGTAAACAAAAAAAACCTCTTGTTTCTAGGTACCAATAGAGTACAAGGGTCCTTTGACAGGGAACAACATTAAAAGACAAGCACTGGGGAACACAAGAAAATACACTCTAATCTAGAGAAGTAGAAGTGGGCACTCTCTTCACATATTTTCCATTGGAAAGTCATCATCCTCCCAATATTGATCATATGGGGAGAGAAGTTGTGAATGAAAAAGTACAACTACAATGATATCCCCAGGAACCCCACTAGTAGCAAGATCCAAGGATGAAGCCACCTGAATTTTATCATCCAATAGCTCGACTATGGTGAGAGAGGGATTGTGTGAAGATTGTCATCAATGCCAAAATCCTCTAGTGGGTAAAAAATGCAAGTGTTAACACTTGTAGGAGACTCATGTAGAGGCATAGATATTGAAGGCTCCCCACTAACCTCAGTGAAAGGGGCAAAGACAAACTCAAGAGAATTTGGAGTTGACTCTGCTAAGAGAATGAACATAAAAAAAGGATCTATAAGAGAATATTTGCAACACCTAAACTCTAGTATAGGTACCTAATCAAATTTCCTCTTAAAATATAAAGGAAAATACATTCTCTCAACCATGGAAGCCTTCAAGGCATTGGAGAAGCTAGCATGACAGTCCTGAGATGGGGCCAATACAAGATGGGTAGACAGTACTACACTAGACACAACTTGGGTGTGTAGTATGCTTATTATCTCAGGAAATAGAGGGACGTCAAGAAAGGTAGTGATTAAGGGTGGATCATAAAAAGGAGATATGAATAGATAAATCCATTTGGCATAGGGCTCAATGGTCACTCCTGGTGTAGTGGGAAGCCTAACGAAGGTGGTAGTAGGGAAAGAAGTTGACAAAGTTATAGCTAGAGAAGGGGTACAGATAGAAGTGGAAGCAAAAGTAGTATTAGACATTGGTTCAGAAGATATTATCTTCACATTCATATTGGCATTACAATAAATATCCCTCTCACATCAATGACTCTTATGCTCATTGAGAAGCGTACAAAGGAACACCGTCATATTTCTCCATGGAAAATTTCATCGAAGCCAGTATGGAATAGAAGAGGGCCCAACTAATGGAGTAGGAGGTGGAGATGACAGATGAAATAGTTACTTAGTCACAGATGAACTTCCCCTTTATTCCCTATGGGCAGCTAGAGGAGCAGGTGGTGTCATTGAAGGCTAAGTTGTAGGTGCCATATGAGACTATGAAATCTTGTGAGACCTCTTACCTTGGGCATAGATAGTTGAGAAATGTATGCCTTGGATGATGGGAATGGGAGGAGGTGGATGTACCTTGGCTTTGACACCACGGGTGTCTTTCCTTTATCCACATTAGGGGTGGATGCTAGAATTGAATACACTGTCAAAGGCTACTTATCTCAAGGTAGGAGGGGAGGATTCCCATGGGGAACATTATTTCACTGAGTCCCTAATGAAGAAGGGACAAAAGGTGCAGCACAATAAGACTTACAAGGGTTCTATGTGGGAGAAGGTGCTATAGACCTCAAACTCATTTCCCCAACCTTATATGTTTGATATAAAAAAAGTGACATCTTGCTGGGGATGCAAGGGCCCTATTAGAGTGGGCCATAATTTATCAAGATTTAATCCCCCATAGGATACCAAGGGATGATATCCAATGTCCTAAATAGTGTGGATAGTCCCTTTATGAGGATAATTAGAGAACTTGTGAATAACTAAGGGAACGAATCCCGTAGAAGTCAACCGGGGGATACCTAGATTAACCTTAAAGAGGTTCGACTCTAAGATTACCACAAACATTGAAAATAACACTTTAGGTCCTACCTTGACCATAAAAGTGATTGAATCCAAAGGTGAAAGTGACAGTCTTTTGTGTATTCTTATGGTGGTAGAAAACTCATCATAGTTACCCCAGTTTAGGTTGTTACTAAAGAGGACCTCCTTCATAATGATGTCAACTTGACAAGTAGGATCCACCAAGACTCCCCTAACAAATATGCCAATGAGGGAAGTAGAGACATAGAGAGGAGAAGGCTCTCCACTATAAGGCTCATCTAGAGGGGTGAATGTGATTATAGTTTTAGGAAACCTCTAGACTGGAAGGGAAATCAAAGTGATGGTCACCATATTGATGTAGGGACTGTCACTAAGCTCTAAAATTTTTCTAGTTCATGTCAATTTTACCAGAATGTGGAGAATGAAAAAGTGCACAAACCTAGAGACTAGTTAAATTATCAACGAATGAATCTTCCCTTGCACCAATTTACTTAACTATAGAGCTAGGGAGATCATGTATGGTTCGATGTAGGATATTTGTTAATTTTTTATTAAGTGTTTGGATGCAAATATATTTATGTAAACTAGATATCAAATGCACATGAAAAATAATTACTAAACTAGATTAAATGATAAAATTATTTAGATTACCATTAATTAAATAACTAAACACAAGGAATAAACATTGGAATCATAAACCTTGGACACCAATGTGAGTCATGGATGAAAATGAAAAACATGAATTTCCTATACATGTAGATTGCATAGAACAATAAAAGAAAGGAAACAAACTAAAAAATACTAATCTATGATGTAAATGTAAAAAGAGGTAACAAATAGAACAATAGATATATAATTATATAATGTAAATGACAAAGATCGGGAAGGACACCTAATTTGACAATTGATAAAGTATCCTATTGAGCTCCTCCTACAAAACTTGCACGCATAGAAATGATAAAATGATTGGGGTTATTTGGGTACATGTCTTAGTCAAGTACCTCCTTTGGTGTTTCCACCTTCTTAGAAGCCTAGTTGATACAAATTTGATGATAGATGACCGTATGGAACTGATAGATATGATAAAAATAAAAGAAGAAGAAGAAGATAAATGATATGCTAAAAATAATGTAATAGAAAAGAGTAAAAATAATCCCCTCAACGAAATAGGAGCCCAATGAAGATGATGTAGCCAAAGTGTGAGCAACAAAAAGAGTTTAAGAGCTTGGAGAATGGTGTGAACTCAAAAACTTGCAAGTAGAAATGTATGTAGAATGTCTAAGAAGATTATGAGAGAAGATGAGAATCCCTTGATAAAGTGACCCAAAGACCCACAATGAATACCAAAACAAGGATATATTATATGAAAATTGAATCTCACAAGAACAAGCTTATGATTCAAGTGTTATGAATGTAGGATGGTGGTTCTTAATGCCTCAATGAAAAACATAGTGCCTATAGATTTGTGTATGCTAGTGCATTGTGTGGATGTCTTTACGGTGTGCATGCATCTTGAGATGTCTAGGCCGCATGGCCAGGATTCTGGAGTGGGTGATGATTTGGAGAATGCAAATGGTTGATGATGATTATGTAGGAATTGAGCCTTAGGCTAAGGTACGGGTAATATTGAATGGAAATTTACATAAGGGTGAAGATTTAGCCCATTACACTATTTTAGATCTGGTTACAATTACTCAAGAGATGATTCATCAAAGCTACAAGGAATGCAAATAAAACTAGGAATCAAGAAGGCATACAATAAAGTTGATTGGAGATTTTTTCTAAAGTTTATGGAGACCTTTGAATTTTTAAGAAATTGACTTGATTAGATATTCAATTTGATTGTGAGTCCTAGGTTCTCAATATTAATCAATGGCTCATCAAAAGTTCTTTTTAAAACCTCAAGATGAATATATGGCAAGACGGTCTGCTATCTCCTTTCCTCTTCATCATCATGGTAGATGCATTATGAAGATCTTTAAATTAGGCTAGGAGTTGGGGCAAATTAGAGGGTATAAAAATCAAAAGAAACCTTTCTCCCATAACACATCAACAATTTGTTGATGATACTCTCTTCTTTAGGGATGCAAAGAGGAATTAGGAAAACAATTTTAAAGAATTCATTAACATGTAATCAATGTATTTAGGACAAGAGGCTTGAGCTAGTCAATTAGAAATAATAGTCTTCTTCACGACTAAAATGAAAGAGAGATTTTTTTGAGAGGACTAGGTTATAAGAGATAGAGTTTTTCTCTTATCTTGGGATTCACATAGAAAAATGAGTCATAGAAAATAGGATGAGGAAAAACCTATGTGAGAGAATATCTAATCATGTATTGTAATGAAAAGGAAGGTGAATGTCATGGCATGGAGTATTATTATGTTGAAGACAATCCTCTCAACCATTCCCCTTTATTAAGTGTCATGCATTTTATTATCAATAGGGGAATACCAAAAAACAAATCATTCCTTGGGATGTTCTTTTGGTAATGAAATGAAGAAAAGGAAAATATATCTTTTAACAACCCATGAAAAATTTTGCAAGGCCAAAGAATATGGAGGTGTTGGGATTAGAAAAATATATATTTAGAATAAGGCCTTGAATGCCAAGTTGATATGGAGGATGTTGAATGTGTTGGCATGTTGAAATGTTGGGTGTGTTTTCATTGAAGTTAACATATTAGATGAATTAGAGGAATGTCAACATGTCATAGAAATCATAGGAATTGATTAGAAGAGTTAGATGTTTGTTGTTAATTTAACTGTTACAAGTTAGCTAGTCAAACAGGATGTTCAAAGGTCCAATTAGGATCAAATATTTCAGGTATGAAGTTGTGCACATGGGATATAGTTGACGAAGATCAATACTCAGTTCACTCCAAGTTTTATAAGATATCATGAAGATTTGGGCATGATTCAAGGTCATATTTGGTGACTAGAAGACAGGGTGATAGACAATGTTGACAAGAAGACATAAAGAGGTTCAGTGTGCACAATCAAATTAGAATTTATTAAAGAAAATATAGGAGTGTGTTTGTGACATACTAAAATGTCTTTAATTAGAGGGCTTTTAATTTAGAGGTTTACATGGCATATTTTTATTGTCTCAAATATTTGCTGACAATGTTCTTGAGGTTGAGTGAAAAGGGGTTGGTAAATCCAATGGCTTTGGTGGATTTGTGTAGATGAGTGTTTATCATGACGATATAGGATGTTATTGAATTATGTGCTTGATGATTTGGTGATACACATAGATCATAAGGATTAGATTGGTGGAATTTTTGGTTAGTAATAATATTTTTATTATTATTCCTATTCTTGGCCGACTAGACTGGTAAATCATGTGCCCAAGTGGTAAACCATGAAATCTAGAAGGTTTGTGATCTCAAGGTGATTTTTATAGGTTGTGGCTATGATTTATAGTTAGATATGGATTTGAAATATGAGATTTGGTGTGATGATTTTAAGAGATGGTGAAATAGGTTTAACCAATGTAGTTCTTGATATAAGATGATGAATTATGGAAAATTCAGTAGGTGTGAAAGTGGAAGATTTGTTGTAAATGGAAGAGATTTATTGTAGAGAAGTGGGTGAGATCTCTTGAAGGATATTTTTATTATGTGAAGGAGGTAGAGAGAGTTATATCAAATACCCTTGTTTTACTTCAATAGAAATAAATTTTGCATTAGAAGTAGATATTTTTATCCAATTCACAAACACTTTAGATCATTGTAGTGATCCAATTGTAAGGTAGTAAGCCTTTCTCAAGGTTGTAGCTTGAGGATTTTCATTTGAGTAGTGAGATTTAGGAAGTGAGATTAAATGCATGTGCATTCCAAATACATTATAATAGATTTATATTTCTAACAAGGTATTCACTTATTGTGGGTAATCAATCCTACCATAGTTTTTCCCCTAACAAGGTTTTCATGATAAAAATATTGTATCAGATTGTGTGGATGTGATTCTAATTTGTGGATGCATGCATGTTTCATATTTCATTTAATCATATTAGAATTAGGATATCAATTTTAAGGGTTTTTAACGACTAGGGGTTTGAAGATTGAATTTTTAGGAATAACTAATTCAAATTCACCCCCCTTTTAAATGTTCTCTACCATATTATCAATAATTGGTATCAGAGCTTTGGTCCCTTAAAGGAATCCTAATAGCTTTAGGGAGATCTAATATGGAAGCTTACAAGAAGGACAGTCCTAGGTTTGAAAGCGCAAATTATCCCATATGGAAAGGATGAATGATCACTCATTTAATATGTATTTGAGAGGAATATTAGACAATAAAAAAAGAACTCCTACACTCCTACAAATATATCTATGGCCACCACATATGAGAAGAATAAATTTGAGTAAAATATCAAAGCAAAGGAAGCCTTGTTAACTACCCTATCAGATACAAAGTATACAAATGTGATGGAGGTAGAGGTATTTGGACAAATATAGAAACCATACATGAAGGTGATGCATGAGTCAAGAAAGCCATGTTACAAAGATTGAAAGGACAGTATGAATTTTTTAGAATGTTTGAGGATGATAACATCAACTCTTACATGTTGAAGATAAATGAATTTGTTTGTAGTATCAGATGTGTTGGTGGTGTATTCTATGAAGTTGAGATTGTTTCAAATGTGATAATATCTCTACCTCATGCTTACAAGAGAAAATTTTTTCCTATTGAGGAAATCAAAACTATTGCTGCTATGAAAAGAGACACATTGGTTGGTAAGTTATCTATTTTTGAGATGAGTGAGTTTGGTGATTCTTTACCCAAAGTTGAATTGTATTTAAAGGATACAACATCAAGTAGAGACATGCATAGATCAAATCAAGGTGAAGTATCTTCAAGAAGAGTATCAAAATATGAAAAGGAGATGAGAGAGAGAGAGAGAGAGAGAGAAGCACTTGTGGAAAAGAGACTATCAAAAGGATCTAGTAAGTACAAAGGAAAAATTCCCTTTAAATGTTTTTGTTGTAAAAAGATAGGACATTATGCCTCTAGATGTCTAGAAAAATTTCCTAAGTACAAGTATGATAAATCTAAATATGAGAAAAATAATTATTATGTTGTTAACGATGAATAAGTCACAAATGATGATTCTGATAATGCTAAGAGTGAAGATGAATCATTATGTGTTGATATTAAAGATGATGAATCCAATTCAGTAGATCCTATGCCTAACAATTCTGCTAGGTGTGTTGCTAAGAAAACAACATTAGATGCTCAAATTATCAAAAAGGATGAATCGATTATTGATAGTGGTTTCTATCACCATATTACTGGTGATAAGGATAAATTCTTAAGCCTTGCGATTTATGATGGTGGACTGGTAAGATGAGGAGATAATATGGGTGGCATGATCAGAGGAAGAGGATCTATCTCTTTAGATGGTAAGACTACTACCAAAGATGTGTTGTATGTAGAAGGATTGAAGCACAACCTTATTAGTGTTGGAGAATTGATAGAAAAAGGTTATAGATTGCATTTCAATGATGAAAAATGCAATATTGTGAATGATTGTGGAATATATATTGCTACTGGTTCAAAAATAAAAGGTAATGTATTCCATTTGAACAATGGTAAAAAGACTTGTGTGATTGCTCAAATTTATGAAAGTTGGTTGTGGCATAAAAGGTTATGTCATGTGAGTTTTGACAATATTGTGACATTGAGTTCTAAGAATTCTATTAGAGATTTACCTAAAGTGAAGAATCTTATCAATGCCATATGAAATAAGTGCCAACTAGGTAAGAAAATAAGAACTACTTTCAGACCTAAAGTTGAAAACTCTTATAAATTGCTTGATCTAGTACATACTAATTTATGTGGACCAAAAAAGATAAGGAGCATGCAAGGTGACATATATTTTATGCTACTAATTGATGACTATTGTATAATGTTTTGGGTTAATTTCGTGAAATAGAAGTCTGAAGCACTTGATAAGCTCAAGATATTTAAGAATTTGGTTGAGGCTAAGATAGGATCAAATGAGTTCAACTCCTTTTGTGAAAGACATGGAATCAAGAGGCAAATTTCAACCCCATAGACACCACAACAAAATGGAGTTGTTGAAAGGAAGAATAGGTCAATTCTTGATACTGCAAGAACCATGGTGATGGATGGAAAATTTCCATAGATTTTTTGGAAAGAGGTAGTGAGCACTACAATTTACACTCTTAATGAAGTACAAAATAAAAAGAGATACATGAAAGACATCCTATTAAATTTGGTGTGGAAATGTTCCTACTATCAAATACTTTAGGATCTTTGGTAGTAAATGCTATATCAAGAGAGATGAAGACATTGGAAATTTTCATGCAAGATGTTATGAAGGAATATTCTTTTGATACTCAACTAAGAGAAAGGTATGTCTAATCTCACAAGTTGAACCAAAGGATGTAAATGAATCTTACAAGGACAAAACTTGGTACAAATAAATGAAAGAAGAGTTGACATAAATTGAGAAAAAAATTCTTGGGTCCTTGTTTCTAGGCCTATAGATAAAAAAGTTATTAGCATCAAATGGGTATTCAAAAATAAGATAAATGAAGATGGATAAGTTGTGAGGAATAAATAAAGATTGGTTTGTAAAGGTTATGCACAAATGGAAGGTATTGATTATGAAGAAAATTTTGCACCTGTGACAATATTGGAAGCAGTAAGATTATTTCTTGCATATGTTGCTCATAAGAAATTCAATGTTTATCACATGCATGTCAAATAAACCTTTTTGAATGGATAATTGGAAGAAGAGGTATACATGGGACAACCAAATGGATTTCAGATAACTGATCAATAATACATGGTATGTTTAATTAAGAAAGCCATATATGCACTAAAACAAGATCCTAGAGCTTGGTACTCAAGAATAGATAAGCATCTACTTAAGCTTGGTTTCAAAAAGGGTAATGTTGATAGTAATTTATACTTCAAGATTGAAAAAGAGAAATTTTTTATCAATGAAGTCTTTGTTGATGACATTGTTTTTGGAGATAGTGACTAGCTAAGTTAAGAATTTTCTATAGAGATGTAAAATAATTTTGAAATGTTCATGCGATAGGAGGAATGCAATTCTTCTTGGGATTATAAATTTTTCAATCAGATGAAGGAATATTTGTTTCACGGGAAAAGTATGTGAAGGATTTACTGAAGAAATTTAGTTTTGATGACTCAATACCAGTAGGTACACCACCCATGGTAATTGGATGCAAACTTACAAAGGATGGTATGACTCCAATATTAAATTAGTCCAACTATAGATAAATGGTTGGTGGCTTATTGTATCTGACTCATACTAGACCAAACATAATGAATTTAGGGTGCATAGTAGCAATATTTCAAGAAGAGACAAAGATAAATCACAAGGTTGCAGTCAAGAGGATTTTCAGGTACTTAAAAAGGGACAATTGATCATGGGATATGGTATTCTAAAGGTGAATATTTTACTTTGTGTGCATATACAGATGAAAATTGGGCTAGAGATATTGATGATAGAAAGAGAACAAGTGGTGGAGCATTATTTTTGGGTAGTAGATTGGTCTCATGGATGAGTAAGAAATAATATTGTACTTATCAATCTATGGTTGAGGGAGAGTATGTTGTTGCTGCTATAAATTGCACTCAGGTACTATGGATTAAACAAATGTTGTATGATATTGGGATTGTCTTTGATGAATCTATTACTATTTATTGTGATAAATCAAGTGCAATAAACATCTCAAAGAATATGGTGCAACACTTAAAGACAAAGCATATTTCAATCAAGTTCCATTTCTTAAGGGAGAAGTTAAATGAGAAAGAAGTAAAAAAGGAATTCACTACCCTTTCCTAAAAAGACATTTAAATATCTTAGAGGAAAGTTAGGGGTCATCTCCCCTCCTACATAAAACTAAGATGCAAAAGAATGCATCAATCTAGGAGGTTTCATGGAGATATCATTCAAATTCAGATTGATGTAAAGAAGTTTCTACTCAGGGGGAGTAGTAAGCATGGTATGGAGCATCTCTTTGTTTCAAAGTTGAGTGGTTCTAGAAGAGATACATGGAATTGTAGAAATCAGTGAACTAAGTCCTTGATGTTTGACCCATGTTTGGATAGCACATACGTGTGTATAAAAGAAGGTAAATGAGCTTGACAAGATAACATAAGTAGAGAAGGAAAAGGAATTAGACATTGACATGACAAAGAAAGTTGTATAAGAGAATATGGTACACCTTTGTCATTGATGTCAGAGGGGGAGAAGAAGATGTGGAAAATAATAAAGAGTAGGTAAGAAGAAGAAGATCAAAAGAGAATATGGATGAAGAGAAAATGACATAATATCATAAGAGCGGATCAGAAGAGAGAAGAAAGCCCATATATATTTTCACATAAGAAAGAGTGTACATTCAAGGGTGAGAAACTGATGGAGAGAAGAGTGTGTAATTAGAATTGTGAGGCCCTACCTTGACTCATCATAGCACAACATATATTTTTCCATATTTTGTTTACCAGGAAGATACACTATTTTGATACATTGACTTATTAGACAAAGATTTCATAACATTGATACCTTGTGATGATGTTCATTTTGATGAACTAGGACATACTATTATATGCTTATGGTTTACCGACCTTGAGGTTATGTTTTAGCAGAAAGAATAGATTATGAGTTGTATGTTTTGAAAGTTTTAATTATATTATGTGGTAGATGAATGTGTACTTAAGGAATGAGTTCTGCAAATGATCTTTAAAATTTAATTGTGAATGATAGAGGAAAAGTGATTAAAAGATTTTGAAAATGATCATGTATATACTTATGGATGACCTAATTCTGTAAGCAATGTTTTTTTTTTCAATTTGTGATTAGTTAAATATATTAAATAGTTTATTATTGATATATGTATGATTTCTTCCTTGAACTACTGATGCTTTGATCTAGTGGGCAGGTGAATAGACCATGGATTCAAACTGGGGAAATGAGATTGGATTTATGTGAAATTCAGTAAAGAGCCAAGGTTAACTCGATAGAGAGATATAACCTCACTGTCTAAGTGATTTATTTTGTAAATGTGGATATGCATGCATGTTAATGTAATTGGTTCTATTGTGTAATTCCAACTAGGGATGCCAAGTGTGTGTAATTGTGATGTGTTTTGTGGTGCCAATTGGCATTTTTAAATGTGAGTTGGCATGCCCATGAGACTTAAGGGAGATTAGACTTTCACAATAGGGTCACCTTGTAGTGTCACCATGTAGGGTTACTTTCCTTGGATGCCAATTTTGGAGTCCCATCATTTATTAATTTAACTATATGGTTATTATAAGAATAAATATAGATTAACTTTATATATATATATATATATATATATATATATATATATATATATATATATATATATATATATATATATATATATATATATATATATATATATATATATATATATATATATATAATATCAATTATCATATATATTAATACATATGTATATATGATAAATTATTTCTTATAATAATCATATATTCATTTTTATTTATTTGACTAATGCTACATACATCAACACTCCCTCTTAGCTAGGGAGGATAAATCAATCCAATGTCAACACTTATGACACCTGATAGAATCAACACTAAGATGAAAGAAATAGAAGCATCATCCTCATGATGTAAACAATATATATTACATGATTCTATCTATTGGCGATTCTATCCACAAGCCCTTAGGTGGATTGCCTCCATCGGCGATTCTATCCACAAGTTCTATCATCACAATAGAAGGTAAATTTATTGTAAGATCATCACCTTCCAATACAAGTGATAAACATTACACTATAAATATTGTATACTATAATATTGTGCATAGTATCATATCATTTCACGATCCTTAATATAGATGATATATGATCTGTAGAATGCATCCATCAATTTTCATAGTTCGATACATGACAAGAGAAGATGGAAAGAATCTGATTACACAGATTATTAAACTTATACATTATTTTGATCATAGACAAGGATGATGGTAAAACATTTAGAATGATAATTCTTATAGGAAAAAGTAATGCATATGTGTGTATGTATGTTATTTAACATTGTGAACTGGCATACATACATACATACATACTCATATTTAAATAATCAAAGCAATCATCCTTATATTTGACCGAAACTACTATACATCAACGCTCCCTCTTAGCTAGGTAAGATAAAGAGTATGAACAAGAATACATCACAATAAACTCTATGAGTATAGATATCACCTAAATCATGAAATGATATATCACCCAACTCATGATATAAGTAATTCACATATCACATAACTCGTGATAAGAGGTCTCACATATCTTGTGAAGACAAACATCACATAACATGTGATGATAAGTATCACATAACTTGTGATAAGAAGTATCACATATCTCATGAAGACAAACATCACATAACAGGTGATGATAAGTATCCCATAACTCGTGATAAGAAGTCTCACATATCTCATGAAGATAAACATCACATAACATGTGATGATAAGTAACATGTAACTTTTGACACTTAAATGATGATATGCTCAAGAATATTACATTCTCCTTATACATCCTAGTTATGGTATGTGCACTGACATTACGTCACATAATGTCTACCATAACAGATCATGGCACATCCATGAATGATATCAAGTCAACATGATATCAACATTACAAGATCGTCATCTTATAATGTTTGAATACAAGTGTTTATTTCCAAAAAATCGTCACCTTTTAGAGATGAACATAGGGGGTACAACCCATAAAGTCATATATCAAAACATATGACAAAATAATTTTACACATAGAACATCTTATATATATCAGCATAGATTACAGGAAAACTAAAATTCAATCATACCAAGACCTTTCCTGAAGTGTTCAACTTTCACTCTGGTAAGTATGTTTGTTGTCTGATCTCCTGTATTGATATATTCCAACTGGATCTTGTTCCTATCTACCATATCTCTCACATAGTGATAATGAATATCTATAAGATACAAAATAATGGATCACATATGTTGTAACTCCATCCTATGAATCACAGTTCTCTAAGAGCTGATCACTAAAGAAAACATCTCCATTGTTGACTCCCTCTAAACCAATATGACCAAATTCCTTGTAGATTAGAATGAATCAGATCCTCTAGATGCTCCTTTTAAACTTTAATGTATTTCAAAAACCTCTTGACCTCCTTGTCCAAGGTTTCTTTTAGATGATCTATCAGATTCCCTCTGAATCTAATATCAACCTTCTTCCAACAAGTTGTATCTTTGTTATTTAGTCTACATCAAGCTCTTTTCTTGAGTGCCCTTTGATCTAAAAAATTATCCATCTATATAGGAATATCATGACCTATATATTTGTCTATAAGCCTTCTATCCCACATAAATGAAACTACATCATTTGAGTTGCAATCCTTTGGGTTTTTATAGTTTCTTGGTCACAAGGAAAACCATCTAGATATGGCCTGCCCTTCTAAATTAGAATAATTAAGATATTTGAAAATCAATTTTGGGAGATCCTCTAGTAACTCCATCTATTATGAAAACATACATGACCCCAATCATGAAAATATCTTACTCCAAGACACTCTCATCATCTGATACATGATTATTTATACTATGTTGAAATTTTGATCATAACATTGTTCATAGGAGTAGTTTATCATACACAAATGTACTTGTCTGATTTCATAGTAACATGAGTGAATGTAATAAACTATGTATTTATCCCTAGGCTTGGAAACACCAAACATTCATGATAATATGACTTCCATCTAAAGGTCCAAGTACATGTTACAAGTAGTAGTTGTCGTTGCACCAAAATATTGACCTGTTAATGCCTGATACAACCACTAGACTTATTCAAGACACATGAGGTGGTTAAGCCATATCATGAACCCTGTGAGGGATGTTGGACCACTACCAAAAATCCCCCTCCCAATGTCACTCAGCATGGCTTGCATGGATTCGAACCTGTGACCAAGCTCTAATACCACTTGTTACAAGTAGTAGTTGTCATTGCACCAAAAGATCGACCTGTTAATGCTTGATACAACCACTAGACTTATAGAAGACATAGGAGGTGGTTAAGCCATGTCATGAACCCTATGAGGGATGTTGGTCCACTACCAATAGTACATGTATCAACCTCCTAACATTCTTGTCCAAGGTTGCTTCTGTAAGTTTGTCAGACCCCCTTTGAATTTTATTTCCCTCTCTTTGAAGAAATGTTTTCAATGATCAACTAAGTCCCATGATTGAAAGAATCAAGTTCTTTCTCCATGAATGCAATCTCTTATGCTTCTTAGTTTTCCACACTTGTAGTGTGTAATGTACTTTTCATGGATTTTGGTGGATTAGGATAATTATTTTGTCCACGGTTGCACCATGTTAAATAGTGTGCAATATTAGTCAACCAATTTGAATCATTATTGTGATCCTCCCAAAGCTAAATTCAACACTCCCTCTTAGCTAGGGAGGAATCCAATTCAAGTTATATCATCATGTATTACTATGACTTATTATTATATTTACCATTATGTCTATCCTTAAATATCACTTTAAGTGATATCCACCATTATGGATATCCATAAATATCACCTCATGTGATATCAACTATCATTATGAGATCATCACCTCTCAATGATGGTAAGATGCACAAGTGTTCATCATTTTGAGTTCACCACCTCACTCTCCAATTTGAAGACAATCATCCCAATTTGAAAATTCCACATATTTCACAAAACACATACAACTTTCATCACTGCATTTTCTTTAAATAACATATCCATTCTATTTGATAGTTTTGGGGTTGTTATGAGGAAGTTGTATATGGAGTGCACCTTACAAATTCAAATTCAAACAAATTGATACTCATGGCATATTGGTAGTCACGATTATCTTTAGAATACCAAATCATCATAGTAGAGACCATATTTCTTGAGGCGATCGCCAATGACATTGCAGAATCAAATGGTAACCCAATCAACTGTGAATTTTGTTGCATTGGCCAACACGTTCTTTTAAACTTGAATGGTCATGAGACTCCTCCTTTATTTCACTTATGAAAGGATGGCATATATTAAGTCTTTAATATGTTGTGTAATATTATTAATTAATGTTTCTTTTGTTATCGATGAGATCATTGTGTTTCAAGATAATTGTCTTTGAACAATGTGTTGTATAGACTCCATATCATTGCCTTTTCAGTAAGGTGTAAGTCACCAATGACAAGACGTCAAGACCACTCTTCTTTGCCCTTGCGCAGTACTAGACTTTGGAGATTTACTCAAATATCTACGTAGTAATTTGTGTATTTATAGATAATATATCACCTTCCGATCACATCGGATAAATGAATTCATTGGAAATAGATCACCTTTGCTAATAATGTTAGATAAGAAAAGACTTAGGTCACCAAAAGATATGACCATTTGTTAGATTAATAAAGTGTTTACTTATTAATTGAATCATATTGATTTAATTACTAAGTCACTTATTATCTCTTTTGACTTAAGCTAAAATTTAGGCATATAATAATTAATTGCTTTATTAATTATTATCATGCAATCTAGGTTTGTTCACCCTTTTAGGGTTTTGATCTCCTTTTATAAGTATTGATCTCCTTTGTATTCAAAATAAATTATTCATTATTGAATTACAACTTTTGTTTTTGCACATCAAGAATGATTTCTCCTCTCCCGTGGATCAATGTGTTTAGGCCTCTATAGCTTCAAGTGCTTCTTCTCTCTCTTTCTATGACAGGTGTTTGCATGCAGGTGTTCTTGGGAGTTGTGGGTTGTTTACTCATCAACTCCAATATGGTATCGGAGCTTTAGATCTATTTTCCCTTGTCCTCTTCCTGAGAGATTCGGTCATGTTTGTTAGATTTGCATTTTAGAGGGTTTTTATGTTGAATCTAGGGGTACCTCTCTTTCTGGTCATCTTGGCTTCAAACAAACCTCATGGTTGTGTTCACAGCATCCAAGAACCCTTAGATCCATATAAAGTTTATCCAATTTGGACAAAGTTGGAATTTGTGGCAATTTTTTTTACAACCAGCCCTAACACAGATCCCGAGGTAGCCACTAGTTTTTTCATGCACTTTAGGCCCAAACGGACCTCGCCATTGAGCTTGCAACACCCAAAAAACCCTATTTCCATAAAAGGCACGTCAAATTTGGACGTCATTGCATTCTAAGGTATATTTTTTTACATGCCAGGCTGTATGGCCTTGGCACGCAAATTGAGGCAAAAATTATACCATCATGGCATGCAAATCGAGGCAAAAATTTTTACTACCCTAGCATAGAAATCAAGGCAAAAATTTGTACGATTAGACATGCATCCTGAGGTGCGCATGTGATTTTGAAAAAAAATTGGGTAGTGACGACCATTTGGCCGTCAAATTTAATCCCAAGTGGATGCAGTCTCAGCCCCTGGTCATATGGTGACCAGGGGCCCATTTTTAGCCCCAAGGGCCTTTTATGCTGCGATGTCCATTTGACTATCAATTTTAGCCCTGTCAAGTGCTGACGTCAGCACATGTCAGCACATTCAAACACCATTTTTTGGGCCCATCAGCATACCTGTGGTTTTTTACTCATAACTTGAGCATACAGTGTCAAAATTGGGCAAACAAGATATCATCAAAAAGCTATTTCTGAGCTCTATCCAGATATAGAGGTTTTAATTTCTAATTTTTCTTTTTTGATGGTGTTGTTTTACTATCAAAGCCAGATGTTCATTTTTGCACTCTGGGAGCTCTATCTTGCGCATCCAGACTCCATTTTGGGAAACCAATATATTGTTTAAAAGCTTGTTCTGAGACCTTTCCATTGTTGTGAGTCTTTTTCCAGATTTTTCTCCAGGTACATTTTATTCATATTTTTGCATTTTTGTAATCTGGTAGATATCTTGGATGTTTCAGCTCTTGGGATCTCTTCCCTTTGAGGGATGGCTCATCTTATGTTCTTTTGTTTCAGCAGCCTTCGCTCTTCTTTGAGCAGTATATACTTCACTTTTGTAGCATTCTTTTATGCATACACACTAAGATAAAGTGTCATTCTATTGCATGTATGGAATCTTACACATGTTCATGCTCTATGTACTTGCACTTCATTATAAAGTGCCAGGGGGGTTTGATGTTTGCCTTTGTTTTCCATCTAATTTTTTCATGTGAGCATTCCTCCAATGACATTAGCCTTAGGTATCTTTATGTGTGTTTGTACTCTCTTTGCACCTTTGATGTTCCTGGTATCATGTAGTTCATATTGGATGATCTTTTTAGTGTACTTGTCATTACTCCCTTGTCAGCATTATGGGGGGGTTTCTATTGTTGGTTCTACTACTTCCATGGTTCGATAGTGTGAGCTATGTATTCAGTATTTGATTCTATGTACTAGGTGGATGTAGTGGCTCAGTATCTATGCATTCCGGTGAGATGGATCATTTACCATATGGACACTCTTTTCTTTCCTATTTTTTGGACGCACTCTTCCAGCTTTGATTGATCAAATCTTCAGAATTTTGGTGTTTTTATGCCATCTGTATTTTTGAGTTCAGGTGTTTTCCTTTCTTTGCCTCCTGATTTGAGTAGTGTCATTTGAGGGCACTCATGCAGATTATAGTATTATGTATCTTTGACTTCAATTATTTTCCTTTGTTTGCCTCCTGATTCGAGTAGTGTCATTTGAGGGAACTCATGTAGATTATAGTCTTCTCTACTTGGTCATATTTTAGTGGAGGATCTTCAGATTAGTAATTACTTCTTGACAAATTTTCAATCTTTTTTCTTCGGTGATGTTGTACATGTTCATCATTCTTCCTATTTTCTAGAACATTCCTAGTTTTTGGAGGCTTCTTTAGTCCTTCAGACTAGTCTTTGTCTCTTTTTGGAGTCCACTTTATAGAGATTCTCTTTTGTACTTGGGTACTTGATTAGGCCTTTTGTTGCCGGGACCCATTTTCTTTCAATAGTTCTTTCTAGGTTTTTAGCTTCTCCCAAAGTTTATCTTAAGGGGGGGTGTTAGAGTAATAAAATGTTTACTTATTAATTAAATCATATTGATTTAATTACTAAGTCTCTTATTATCTCTTTCTACTTAAGCTAAACTTTAGGCATATAATAATTAATTGCTTTACTAATTATTATCATGCAATCTAGGTTTGTTCACCCTTTTAGGGTTTTGATCTCCTTTTATAAGGATTGATCTCCTTTGTATTCAAAATAGATTATTCATTATTGAATTGCAGCTTTTGTTTTTGCACATCAAGAATGATTTCTCCTCTCTCATGGATCAATGTGTTCAGGCCTCCATAGCTTCTTGCTTCTTCTCTCTCTTTCCATGACAGGTGTTTGCATGTAGGTGTTCTTGGGAACTGTGGGTTGTTTACTCATCAACTCCAATACCATTCACAGACACCTTTAAGACAAAATGGAACTAGTGATCAGGTACAAATCAATGTGAGAAATGCTCCATATATCAAAGAATGTTGACCATAAACAAAATTCTTATATCACATAGACACCATATGTCATTTACTGTCATGTATTTTAGACACGATCTTTTAATAACCGCTAAATTCATGTTTGATCATTGTTTCAACACTTTGTGGTTTTGTCTTCAATTCTCCTTCATTCACAGACAATGAGTAATACGCTAGTAGATGAATGTCTACCAATGAAAACTCCTTCATGGTGTAAGTCATGTTTCAAATGCTTGCACTACTATAAATATCACACACCATTATAATAATTTTGATTAAGGAAGAAACTCCCAAAATTCATCTTTCCTTAGGCAATTATTTTCTTCAATATTGTTTAGCAATATTTGAGACAGTCAACACTCATATTTGTACTTCAACGCATATTGTCACTCTAGTATTGAGTTATGCGACAAATCAATATATATGTCATTCCGCATAGACACATTATTCATTCGATAGTTTCAGAGGATTGTTATATAGATCAAGCCTTATAAAACAATGTAAACCACTCCCTTATTATGTCTTATCATTGATAATGAAATATTAATCGATAACTTCATTATCGACCACACATTATCAATTATAGAAAATCACTTTAAACTCACTAATGCAACAGACACAATGATATCCTAGTTGCCAAAATATACAAGACCACCAAACATGTCTTCTGCACTATATATTATTATTGGAGGGTCTGTGACTGTCAATTATCAGTACCTCTTGTCATTTACATTTTTTGTTGAATATTCTCTTGATTGGTATGATCCTTAGTGAATTGCTAGTTCCATTTTCATCCTTGTGTGATATTCGATGAATGGTATTTCATTGATCCTCTTACCTTTCTTACATTTGCAACTTGGCTCTGATACCATGTTGATTTTTCTAGAGATCAATTGCAAATGTAATCTCAATGCTTCCAAAGTGTGTGTTTTCCAAATGCATTGATCTCTTGTATATATATGTGGCAAAGACAAGAAGAGGCATGTCCCTTCATGGGACATGTCTATTCATTAATCTAATTTATTAATTTAACTATATAGTTATTATAAGAATAAATATAGATTAACTTTATATATATGCATATTAATATAAATAATATTAATTATTATGCATCTTAATATATATGTATATATAATAAGTTATTTCTTATAATAATCATATAGTCAATTTTATTTATCTGGCTGATGCTACATACATCAACACAAAGAATATATAGAAAAGAAGATGATTATGTATATAGTATGGATATCTACCAGAGTTATCACTTCAGGGGAAGTAATAAGTTTTACTAAGGAAGAGAAATAGACAAGGACAAAATTTTGCAGATATATGACTTTGAAGATTTTGAAGGTTTTTAACAAATATACCAAACTAATGTCAAAGGGGGAGATTGATACTCCTAAGAGTTAATTTTTTATCATTAGCTATATGGATGTTATTATGTTTGTCAAAGTCATTCGATAAGGAAGAAAAGATGAGTCAGTAAGGTAGAGAAATCATTCAGTAAAAGGAATAAGTAAACATAAAATTTCGGTAAAGAGAAAGCAAGTATAGGCACCGAGTGAGGTAGAACCGAGCATCAAGAACCAAGTTATACCAAGCACCAAACCGAGAAGAGAAGGTAGTTAGTGAGTTAAATAAAATGTGTTGCCGATATAACAAGCCGACACCAGAAGATTTCTAAGTACATCAAACCTGGACACTGATTAGAAAACATTCTACAAATATTGAGGATATCGTATAACAAAACATTAGAGATTGAAATCTAATGATTGCACATAATTACAATGTGAGATCAGCTAATGAGAATTAAGGATGAAATATGCATTGGAAGTGTACCCAATGCTAGCACCACTTGAAGATGAAGATTCTAGAACATCTAGCACCGCTTAAATTTTGTATATAAGATTATCAGAGTATGAAAATCATTAAGGTGGCATATGTATGTGTGAAGAGAAATTGGAGATTGAAGATCAGAGCTGAAGGTGAATGAGTAGTGAAGCTACCGAGTAATAGAGTGTTAAGGAATAGTCAAAGATTCAAAGCTACTGAGTATTGAATTGATAGTATAATGGATACATAGAATGAACTAATGAATTGATGAACACATAGAGTCTGAATAGAATTTGTTGATGCAAGTTTGAGAATTGTATAAGTCTCTTAACTAAGAAAATACTAACATATCTTAACTGTAAATCCTTTAACCAAGTAAAATTCTTAGATTAGAGTTGTGAAATCTCTTAATAGAGTAGACTTAGCAGTCTTTAGAACTCTTAACTAGGTTAATACCTTTAATAGAGTAAGCTATCAAAAATAGCTAAACATTATAGCTCTAACCGAGAAAAAATATTCTGCAGTAGTGAAGTTTTGTGGGTGTCATCCCCACCATAGTTTTTATCTTGTAACAAGGATTTCTACGATACCAAAATAATTGTGTTGTGTGTTGATGATTACATATTTTATGTATTTCATGTGGGTAAGTGCACAAAGATCGGGGACCAAAAAGATGCCACTTTTCTTTTTGGCCCCCCATCATGCATAGTGTGCATGCACTAAAGGGCGTACGCCCTATGGCTTGGGTTGCCCAAGCCTTAGGCTTGGGCAATCCAAAACAAAGTGCATGCGCCCTATAGGGCACACGTGCTTTGGAAAACACTTTTTTAGTGTTTTTCAAAGGGTGTACACCGTATAGGGTGCACATCCTTTGAAAAAACTCTCTTAAAGCTTGTTGCGCGGGTTTGAAAGCTCATTTTTCTTTCTCAAACCTACATTTTCAGCTAAGAAGGGATTCTAAAGTGCGCATGCATTGTTATTTTGGCTTGTGAACTGATTGTTTTTATTCATCCATCCATCAAATGGCTCCACAACGTCATCAAGTTTGATCTGGAAGAAGAGGTAAGTGTTTTTACAGCCCATGCCTCTTATTAGTTTTAAAATTTTAGTTTTGTTGCAATTTGTTTTGTTAAAATTTGTTTTTGTTTAAATTTGTTGTGTAATGAAGATTTTAAAATGTAGTTTTTTTAATTGCTAGGAAGAAATAATCTCCCTCAACCAAACTCTCCACCAAACCCTCTTTCTCTTCATGAAGAACCAAATGAAGAACCGAATGAAGAAACAAATGAAGAAAATGAACCTCAATTGCCTCCACCAATCGAGAAACCTCCTCCTGGAACACAACAAAATTTGATGAACCAAATTGAAAGAGGGCAAAAAGAATTAGAATCTTTAATTAATAGATTAAAAGATTCTAGTGGTACAAATCCTGAAAGGGAAAGACTTGCAAAATCATTGGAAGCAATCTTAACCCACGTAAGCATGGTTAGTGGGCAAATTAATTTATGGCGGGATAAAAGAGAAGAACAAAAAAAATATTATGCAAATAAATTATCTTATGCGGACATAAAAAAGAAAAAAATCACAAAAGATGACATTTTCCAGCTATTTAAAAAACCAGGGGACACAAATACTCTTAGAACTACAACAAGGAGGTTCCCAATTCATTGGTCTGTAAATGAAAATATTAAAAAAAAAAATTGGGAGAGATGGTGGATGGTTTTTGATTCGCCTCCTTGTAACAATCATGAGGTTCCTATATATTTCTTAAGGAAACTCTATTGCGAGTTTGTAGTCAAGGAGGTGCCAAATTATTTTGACATTCTGGATTCTTAGGGTAGAGGAGGGGGGTCATCATTTGATCAAGAGGGGGCACATCGTGACCCTAATGCACCTAGGGCTGCTATTGGCAAGCCACAGGTGGATCATGTTAGTATTCCTTCTATTGTGAAGGAAAATGTAGAGGCAGACACACTAGGCACAATTAGTGCTTTGACACAGACTCTCATTCAGTGCGCCACTCCTTTAGTTGAGGGTGACTATGGTCAATCCTAGAGAGGGCATGTTTTTCGGTCATGTGGATGCTTGTGCACATTTGGTACTAGTGAGAGAGAGGAAGAGGATTCTAGAATGATGATTGATAGCTTTCTAAATACAGCATTTGGCATTGACACACAGGTAAATATTTCCAAGTTCATTAAATTGCTTTGATCATATTTCATTTATAAAAGAATAACTATTTAATTTAGTATCTATTGTTTATGATCAAAATTTAGGGCAAGAGTGTCAGTAGCGGTGGCAGTGGCAATGATCCTAATGTCCCATTTTACACATCATCATCAATTCCACAAGTATGTATTGAATAAAACATTTTAATTAACATATTTGATTATTATGTAATTATACGAATAATTTTATCATAACTTATTGTGCATGTGCATTAGATGTGCACTAGTGGACCATCAACGTGCACAATAGACAGTGAAGGGCATCATGCAACTTTCCTTGAGGTATCTTTATTTGCATATTAATTTGATTTACTTGATTATATTTAATTAATGAATGAATGACTAAATTACTAGACAAATTATGATCAAAATCCAGAAGCATGATGATTACATTCTTTCACCTAGGTTTGTGAGGTCACCATTGAGTCCACAGGTATATATGTATTAATGCATTATAATTAACATGTCAGTAGTACGTTCTTATATGAATGGTTATCTTATAATTTTCCATGTACATGTGCACTAGTTGAATGTTGGAGCTTCGACTTTGACACCGCACACCGGAGGATGTGGTGGAACCTTCATGGAGGTATCATTTACTCATTAGTAGGGTTGTAAAAAATATATGTAATCTTGATAACTGCATAATACTTTTTTTGTTTCATTTTCAACTTTTGACATCAGAAACTCCTCCTTTTGTCCATGATACTTTGGATCGTGGAGTAGCTGCAGCAGTAGCTAGTTCTGAAGCACTGACTGAGGTATGAAAGAGATCACTTAACTTTAATTGTTATTTTAATAGTTTGTATTGAATTTTATAATGATATTCATTTATGTATTTTAATTATTATTTTGATCATTGTTGTAGGGACTTATTACTCTGAATTTCTAGCATGTGCCTTCGGTAGATGAACATAGTGACTATTTGCTAGCGATAAGTGAATATTCAATTTTATGTCATTGTATAATTCAATTTTGATGTATATTAGTTATCTATATCTAAATTTTTGTTTTATCAGGTCGAGCTACAAAAGAGTCTAGACAAGAGGATGAGTGAGTGCACTTGGAAGACTACAACATCCACTACATCTCCATTGACGCGATGATCAAAGACAGCTCGAGATTTGTTTTCTTCCCCTAGTGGGAAAGGACTAGATTAGGGATATGGATTGTATGCCTATATGGCATTAGTGGACATATTTTTTGTATATTGTATAAGTGATACATTGTGCATCCATTTGGCTTTGAGGAAGCCAATTTTACTGTATTGAATATATTCAATGTATGACATTATTGGACATATATATTTGGCTTCATGCCCTACGAATTTTATTTTTTTTATGTTTTAGGTATGCAATTCATGTGTTTGGTGTATTGATGTATACTAATTTATGTTTATGTGGATATCTTATGCTTTGTAAATTTCCCATGCCTTATAGTTATGCTTGTATGTTTATCGATGTATGTTTAACTTGCTGACTGTGCTATAAATGCCAGTCACTATCCTCAATAACAGTCAATTCATTGACTGTAATAATAACAAAAGTAATGAAATGAATGCAGAAATGTATAAATATAATATAAGGCAATATTTCTATGTCACAACCTATCCAATATCACGTGGAATCAAACATTTATATTCATTGGTGTGATTCCTATTGCACGGGACAGTCACAATATAAAGACATGACCTCGAATAGGTGAGGCAGCATATGGCAAGGTTGTCGTCTATTGAACCCAATACCAAGCCTATTTTGATCTATGGATACCCTAATGTTGACAAGAGTTATTTTATTAATAAGATTACTATGATAGATGTGGATGTGCAGCCTTATGCTTTTACAAACTAACTTCTAATTGTCCCCTAAATGACTGATTGTTAATGACAAACACTAGAATACATATTTGCACTCATCCTACTGCTCGCCCCAGAGTCATCGGCATCATTTGAATGACTGTGTGTGCCAAAAAAGGTTGTCAGTAGCATTTATCTAGCCATTCAAAGTTGTTGGAAGAAACGGTTCGATGCTACGACCGACGGTTGGAAAGATACACAACGTTGTCCATTTGAATTGAGGAACACTTTAAGTTCTGACATCGACCAAGACTGTGTTGCCAATTTTTAAAGAAGTTGAATCTCTAAAAATTGAGACAGGCTTTTGTAGGCCTTGACAACACAGTCCTATAGCGCCTGATGGATCAATTCTACCTCACACAAACTCTGAGATATGAGCCCACAAAGATCGCTGATTTCATGCTGAAGGGTCCTTGAGGGACACTTCAGCATGGAGTCGTCAATGGGGATCAAACGACTGTGCGTGGTGAACAAGGTTTCCCATAGCATTTACTTGACCATTCAAAGCTATGAGAATAGACAGTTCGATGCTACGATTGACAGTTGGAAAGATATGCAACGTTGGTCATTTTCCACTGAGGAACACTATGAGTTCTGACATCGACTGAGAATATGTTTCCAAATATAAACAAACTTGAATCTCTGAAAATAGAGACAGACTATTGTAGGCCTCAGAAACATGGTCCCGTAGCACCTAATGGATCCATGCTACCTTGCATGAGCTCTGAGATATGACCCCGCAAAGATTGCTAATTTCATGCATTTGGGACCTTGAGGGACATTTCAGCTTGGAGTCATCAGCGGGGATCGAACGAATGTGTGTGCCAAACAAGGTTGCCACTAGCATTTACCCAACCATTTGGAGCTATTGGAATAGATCATTCATTGCTATGACTAACGGCTGGAAGGATACACAACATTGGTTGTTTGAACTGAGGAACACTTTGAGTTCTAACATCGACCGAGAATGTGTTGCCGATTTTAAACAAACTTAAATCTCTAAAAACTAAGATAGGCTTTTGTAGGCCCCGACAACACAGTCTTGTAGCAATTAACAGATCAATTATACATCACACGAGCTTCAAGATATGACCCCACAAAGATCACCCATTTCATGTTGTTGGGACCTTGAGGAACACTTCAGCACAGAATCATCGGCGGGGATCCAACGACTGTGCATGGTGAATGAGGTTGCCAAAATCATTTACCCAGCCATTCGGAGCTGTTGGAACAAATGGTTTGATGGTACGATAGATGGTTGGAAAGATACGTAACGTTGGCCGTTTGAACTGAGGAACACTCTGAGTTTTGACATCAACTGAGAATGTGTTGCCAATTTTAAATGAAGTTGAATCTCTAAAAACCAAGATAGGCTTTTGTAGGCCCCAACAACAAAGTCTCATAGCACCTAATGGATTGATTCTACCTCACACAAGCTCTGAGATATGACCCCACAAAGATCATTGATTTCATGTTGAAGGGACCTTGAGGGACACTTTGGCACGGAGTCGTTGGCGGGGATCGAATGACTGTGCATGGTGAATGAGGTTTCCACTAGCATTTACCCAGCCATTCAGAGCTATTGGAATAGATGGTTTGATGCTACGACCAACGGTTGGAAAGATACACAACATTGCCTATTTGAACTGAGGAACACTTTGAGTTCTAACATCGACCGAGAATGTGTTGCCAAATTTAAACGAAGTTGAATCTATGAAAACTGAGATAGGCTTTTGTAGGCCCCGATGACACAGTCCCATAGCACCTGAAAAATTGATTCTACCTTGCACGAGCTCTGAGATAGGATCCTACAAAGATCACTGATTTCATGTTGAAGGGACCTTGAGGGACACTTTAGCACGGAGTCATTGACAAGGATCAAATGACTGTGTGTGTTGAACAAGGTTGCCACTAGCATTTACCTGGCCATTCAGAGCTATTGGAATAGACGGTTTGATGCTACGACCAATGGTTGGAAAGATACGCAACATTGGTCATTTGAACTGAGGAACACTCTGAGTTCTGGCATCAACCGAGAATGTGTTGCCAATTTTAAACGAAGTTGAATCTCTCAAAACCGAGATAGGCTTTTGTAGGTCCCGACAACATGGTTCCATAGCACCTAATAGATCGATTCTACCTTACATAAGATCCAAGATATGACCCCACAAAGTTTTTTGATTTCATGCTGAAGGGACCTTGAGGGACACTTTGGTATGGAGTCATCGACAGGGATCGAATGACTGTGCATGGTGAACAAGGTGTCCACTAGCATTTACTTGGCTATTCAAAACTGTTGGAATAGACGGTTGGAAAGATACATAATGTTGGTCATTTGAACTGAGGAACACTTTGAGTTTTGGCATTGATCAAGAATGTGTTGTTGATTTTAAACAAATTTGAATCTCTTTTTGTAGGCCTTGATAACACGGTCCCATAGCACCTGATGGATCGATTCTACCTCACACGAGGTCTGAGATATGATCCCACAAATATCATCGATTTCATGTTGAAGGGACCTTGAGGGATACTTCGGCACGGAGTCATCGGCGGGGATCAAATGACTATGTGTGCCGAATGAGGTGGCCACTAACATTTACCCAGCCATTCAGAGCTATTGGAACAGATGGTTCGATGCTACAACCGACGGTTGGAAAGATACCCAACATTGGTCGTTTGAACTGAGGAACACTTTAAGTTCTGACATTGACCGAGAATGTGTTTCCAATTTTAAATGAAGTTGAATCTCTAAAAAATGAGAAAGGCTTTTGTAGGCCCCGACAACACGGTCTTGTAGCACCTAATGGATCGATTCTACCTTACACGAGCTCTGAGATATGACCCCGCAAAGATCATCAATTTCATGTTGAAGGGACCTTGAGGGACACTTCAACATGGAGTCATCGGTGGGGATCAAATGACTGTGTGTGCTGAACAAGGTTTCCAATAGCATTTACCTAGCCATTCGAAGCTGTTGGAATAGATGGTTCGATGCTATGACCGACAGCTGGAAAGATACACAATGTTGGCCATTTGAACTGAGGAACACTGTGAGTTCTGGCATCGACCGAGAATGTGTTGCCGATTTTAAACGAACTTGAATCTTTGAAAATCAAGATAGGCTTTTGTAGGCCCCAACAACATGGTCCCATAGCACTGATGGATCGATTCTACCTTGCACGAGCTCTAAGACATGACCCCGCAAAGATCACCGATTTCATGCTGAAGGGACCTTGAGGGACACTTCGGCACGAAGTCATCGACGGGGATCGAATGACTGTGCATACCAAATGAGGTGGCCACTAGCATTTACCCAGGCATTCAGAGCTATTGGAATAGACAGTTTGATGCTACGACCGACGGTTGGAAAGATACGCAATGTTGGCCGTTTGAATTGAGGAAAACTTTGAGTTCTAGCATTGACTGAGAATGTGTTGCCGATTTTAAACAAAGTTGAATCTCTCAAAATTGAGATAGGCTTTTTTAGGCCCCAAAAACACGGTCCCATAGCATCTAACAAATTGATTCTACCTTGCACGAGCTCCAAGATATGACCTTGCAAAGATCTCCAATTTCATGTTGAAGGGACCTTGAGGGACACTTCGGCATGGAGTCGTCGGTGGGGATTGAATGACTGTGCATGGTGAATGAGGTGTCCACTAGTGTTTACCTAACCATTCAAAGCTATTGGAATAGACTGTTTGATGCTACAACTGATGGTTGGAAAGATACTCAATGTTGGCCGTTTGAACTGAGGAACACTTTGAGTTCTGACATCGACCGAGAATGTGTTGCTAATTTTAAACGAAGTTGAATCTCTCAAAACTGAGATAGGCTTTTGTAGGCCCCGACAACACGGTCCTATAGCACCTAATGGATTGATTCTACCTTGCATGAGGTCTGAGATATGACCCCGCAAATATCACCGATTTCATGTTGAAGGGACCTTGAGGGACACTTCAACACGAAGTCGTCGGCGGGGATCAAATGACTGTGCATGTTGAACGAGGTTGCCACTAATGTTTACCCGGCCATTTAGAGCTTTTGGAATAGATAGATCGATGCTACGACCGATGGTTGGAAAGATATTCAATGTTGGCCATTTGAACTAAGGAACACTATGAGTTCTAACATCAATCGAGAATGTGTTACCGATTTTAAATGAACTTGAATCTCTAAAGACTAAGATAGGCTTTTGTAGGCCCCAACAACATGGTCCCATAGCAACTAACAGATCCATGCTACCTCACACAATCTCTGAGATACGACCCCGCAAAGATCACTGATTTCATGCTCAAGGGACCTTGAGGGACACTTCAGCACAGAGTCGTCAGCGGGGATCGAATGACTCTGCATGCTGAATGAGGTTTCCACTAGTGTTTACCTAGCCATTCAAAGCTATTGGAATAGACAAATCGATGCTACGACCGATGGTTGGAAAGATACGCAACATTGACCATTTGAACTAAGGAACACTGTGAGTTTTGACATCGACCGAGAATGTGTTGCCGATTTTAAATGAACTTGAATCTCTGAAAACTGAGATAGGCTTTTGTAGACCCCAACAACATGGTCCTGTAGAAACTAATGGATCCATGCTACCTTGTATGAGCTTTGAGATACGACCCCACAAAGATATTTGATTTCATGCTTAAGGGACCTTAAGGGACACTTCAGCACGAAGTCATCGGCGGTGATCAAATGACTATGCGTGATGAATGAGGTTGCCACTAGCATTTACCCGACCATTCAGAGTTGTTGGAACATATGGATTGATGTTACAACTAATGGTTGGAAAGATATGCAACGTTGGAAAGATAGGAGAAAAAATTCTCATTTGAGAACAAAATTTTAGGATCTATAATAAACTTAATCCTTGTCATTATAATCATGTTTGGACAATCTCACTGATTGAGCTCCTCATTCTTTTACAAGTCATTCATATAACAGAAAATAAATAAATAAATAAATAAATATATATATATATATATATATATATATATATATATATATATATATATATATATATATATATATATATATATATATATATATATATATATATATATATATATATATATATATATATATATATATATATATATATATATATTCAATTGAGAGAATCAAAACAAGGATAACCAATTCATTACAATATTAATCAGTAAGAAGCAAGCCAAACTTAAATAATATCACAACAGGCATTAGAAATCCAAATTCTAATTAGGAGTTTTAAGCAAAGTGAGTAAGCTCCTGGATAGGGACATTACAAATCCATGCAAGAACCTTTTCTTTGATATTGCTCGCTAACCCTTTACAAGAGAAAATGTTTACAAAAACTGGCATGTACTTGCATGAGGACATTATATATTATAAAAATCCCACACAGAAGCAACTGGCAAGCCACTCAAAAAGTAGTAACTGATAGCAAGTGGGATAATGCAGATGCTTTGATAAACCACTATCTTCTTTACTCTAGCAACATCTCGTTCATATGTTCGACTAGGGTATGTTTGGGAACATATAGTCTCCATTTAAACTCAAGTCTCTGGAAGTAGTTATATTTGTCAATGGAGGAGATACACCCATTGGATCAGCAATAACTTCATGGTCACTGGAATTTTCATTTCACTTCAATTGGGATACTCTTTCCAAAATTGCATCTACTCTTTTACCAATTTGGGAAATTAATGGGTCTATTTGTGGACCTCCAAGGAGTTGGTCACCTAAATGAGAACCTTGAGATGAATCGGGAACTTTTCTATGAAAGAGATCAGTACCTTGAGAAGCTCTCCACTTGTCAGCTAAATTAAAACCTTGGACCATAGATGGCTGCCCTTTGTTGTAAAATGAGGAGTGAGACTACCTTGCCAAAGGTGGTAATGAACTTACATTTCAGGGATAATGCCCAACATGAGTAACCTGGTTTCCCAAGTCTCCATTTAAACTTGTCAGCTAAATTAAAACCTTGGACCATAGATGGCTGCCCTTTGTTGTAAAATGAGGAGTGAGACTGCCTTGCCAAAGGTGGCAATGAACTTACATTTCAGGGATAATGCCCAACATGAGTAACCTAGTTTCCCAAGTTTCCATTTAAACTTGTCAGCTGAATTAAAACCTTGGACCATAGATGGCTGCCCTTTGTTGTAAAATGAGGAGTGAGACTACCTTGCCAAAGGTGGCAATGAAGTTACATTTTAGGGATAATGCCCAACATGAGTGACCTAGTTTCCTAAGTCTCCATTTAAACTTGTCAGTTGAATTAAAACCTTGGACCATAGATGGCTGCCCTTTGTTGTAAAATGAGGAGTGAGACTACCTTTCCAAAGGTGGAAATGAACTTACATTTCAGGGATAATGCCCAACATGAGTAACCTGGTTTCCCAAGTCTCCATTTAAACTTGTCAGCTGAATTACAACCTTGATACCCTTTGTTGTAAAATGAGGAGTGAGACTGCCTTGCCAAAGGTGGCAATGAACTTACATTTCAGGGATAATGCCCAACATGAGTAACCTAGTTCATCTGCTCAACTGGGGCATGTTTGGGAACAGATAGTCTCCATTTAAACTCAAGTCTCTGGAAGTAGTTATATTTGTCAGTGGAGGAGATACACCTATTGGATCTGCAATAACTTCATGGTCATAGGAATTTTGTTAGAAGTATGAAAAAAAATGAAAAGAAGTTGAGGAAAGAACCCAAGAAAGTGTAATGCAAGAAGGAATTTTACCATAGACCAAGATTGAGATAATGCTTCAAGAATCCAAACAATGAGCCAAGAGATTTTGAAAAGGGAAAGCAAAGAAAACCCCTTGTGGCATTATGAATGAGGCCATAGCCTAAACTGAGAGAGAGAGAGAGAGAGAGAGAGAGCAAATTGCTCACTTACAATAACTTTATCATAAGAAATGAGAGAGAGGAGCATCTCTTAAATAGAGATGAGAGAGAGGAGTTAGAATGTAACTCCCAAGTCTATGAATGCCACCATTCATAAGTGTGTGTGACAAGTGTCCATATCCTCTTAAGGAGGATTAAATTAATTTCCTTATTAAAGGAATTACAAAATATGAGTTGTCCTCCCACTTGGACTAGAGGACAAAATTACATGAAGGATACCTTGGTTTATCCTTATTTAAATAATACAACCAAGGAAAGATTATAAATTCTAACAAATTTCTATTTCTCTTCAATTGGGATACTCTTTCCAAAATTGCATCTACCCTTTTACCAATTTGGGAAATTAATAGGTCTATTTGTGGACCTCCAAGGAGTTGGTCACCTAAATGAGAACCTTGAGATGAATCAGGAACTTCTCTATGAAAGAGATCAATACCTTGAGAAGCTCTCCACTTGTCAGCTGAATTAAAACCTTGGACCATAGATGACTGCCCTTTGTTGTAAAATGAGGAGTGAGACTGCCTTGCCAAAGGTGGCAATGAACTTACATTTCAGGAATAATGCCCAACATGAGTAACCTGGTTTCCCAAGTCCCGTAAATGCAACGCCATTGATGAATAGGCATTTCTAATAGAAATATTTGTGGTGCTAGAATGAAGTGCACGACCAAATTATTTGCCTACTGATGAACCAATTTGAGGCTCGATTTCATTTTCTTCTTGATCATTGCAATATTTTCTCCTCAATTGAACATTTTATAATCAATTGATATACAATCATAGTTTTCTCTTGGTCAATCCTATGGGATCGCGATTGCACCTGTAGATCCACAAAAAGGTTGAAATTTGGATCTGGTGGAAGAGTAGTATTAGCAAGAAGTCATTCACTAACATCTCATCTTTATAACAACTAAATTTGGATTCACTAGAAGCATTAGTTCTAAAAAAAAAAAGTAAAACATACCATATATAATGACTGTGTTGACACTCGGTTGCATCATATAATAAGTTGAAATTAGATAATCATAAAACACTTTGTAAAGTACAACGTACATATCATATAAAGCCAGATAAAATGAGTTCAGCATCAAGAAAGATGAGCCTCATCCCATGAAAGTAAAGGCCTAACTTTCATGGAATGAGCATATCTAACATGTACCATACAAATATAATGCTTTGGTGTGCAGACAAGTGAAAGAAGACGTGATCATAGTCAGCAAATGGTGGAAAATACATTGAATTTCATGGCAAGGGTATAGCACCAGAAGATTGGTCTTAAGGATAAGGATATATGATGATTTGGATTATCTTATATTGTTCGTTTAAAGGTTAATCAATAACCATTTGAACCTGGAAGTGATTGGAGGACACGGATTTGAGAAACCCTTAGTTTAAGGGTTTGAAGAGACCAAATTTGGGGTTTTCTGGGGTTATAGGAGGTTTGAGTATAATTCCTTTGGTATTTAGAGGTTTTATGACATAATAAGACACTGTCTATAGTTTTAAGTCTTGGGGTTAATTATTTCATATAGTTCCTTTGTTAAATCACTCAATTTTCATGCATTTTTTGGAGCCATAGGGGTGAGCAGTAGTACACGCTCCAAAACAACCATATATTTCCTTTGGATATGACAATTTTCTAAGAAAAGGGTACTCAAAAAAGTTTTTTTTTTAATTTGTCCTTTGGAAAGTTTAAGAGATAAGTGACATTTTCCTTCGTTGCAGGGCTACTAGACAGGGCAATTCATTGATCCATCCCCTTTATGTATTTTTTGTCACTTGGGGATGGATCCAAACCTTGTAACTTAGTATTCTAACATTGGAAATGTAGGAAATAAGAAGAGTTTGCAAGTTGAGAGTGATTGAAGGAGTTTGATGAGTTTGAAGGGTGCATAAGGGTCATGAAATTGGTGCAAGGGTACAATAGTAGACGTTCTAGCCTTTGGAGGGGGGTATTTTATGCATTAATCCATCATAGGATGGTCAAATGATGGTGAATAAACTTTTTTTTAGTTTCTATGGTGCTGGGAGACAAGACATTGGGCAAGCCCTAGTTTCTAGGGGGTTTTGGGACCAATTTGGAGCTTTTACATCTAGAAGTGTCAAATATTCAAATTGATGGTAGAATCCTCTAATTAGATTCATTTTAAGACACTATTGAAAGTGGCAAGGTCTGGGAGTGAGTCCTTAAGAGGGCTGCTTTGTTAATTGAGCCTATTAGGCCTAGTTGGGAAACATGAATCAACAATTTTAAGGTGTGATGTTCCAAAACACATAGTCTTTGTTTTGACATATGTTATGCAACTTGAAAAAGGGTATTCAAATACTTTGATCAACATTTGAAGAGGTGATCAAGAATTTGGTTGATGGTCCAACTAATTGGCAAGCTTAAACAAGCACGAACCAAGAACTTGTTTTGTATGGTGGATATGGAGTTGTTGAAGGAAACCTAAGGTGTGGAGTCTTAAAGAAGATGGTATGAAAGGAGAGAATGAAGTAAAGGATTCTCCAAAGCTGAGAAAAGAAAAGAAAGTGATGTTCAAGCCCGCAAAGGATTCAATAGTCAAAGCCATGAAATATGAGAATACAAGGTGTTGAAACAAGTGCATCCCTCCAAGGGAATATCCAGTGCTGCCATGGATATCATGGAGAGCTTCATGATTGATATTTTTTATAAGATTACTCTTGAGGCTACTTCTCTACTGAAATATAACAAGATCGTGACACTTTCCTCCAGAGAAATTGAGATTGTTGTCAAGTTTGTTATTCCTGGAGAGCTGGCTAGGCATGCTGCTTCTAAAGGAAGTAAGGCTGTTACCAAGTTTCCTACTAGTCTAGGTTAGGTTTTGTTGGAAGATTTTAGGTTTTTTGTACGTGGTGTTTATGGTAGGCTTGTTTAGAAGTTGGTTTTGGCTTGGGTTTATGTTAAAATGGGCTTGTTTGGATGTTTTGAGGTAGAAGTGACTGTGAACTTAATGTGTGGAAGTTAATGTTGAATTGGGGCCTTAGTGTATGTAAAGAATATATGAATTATGTTATGTATGTTACATTATGAATATAGTTTATGGTTATTATCGTACATTATGCTATGTATGCTATGAAAAATCTCAATTATAAGATTTCTATTATAAGGATGTGGTTATTGTATAGATCTCTCATTTTAATAACTTGGAGTTTAATTAATTTAGTCATGTGGAAGGGTTATCTATTGCTCTAGATTATGCCTGAAGAATATGTTTGTTATAAGATTTATATTATAAGAATCTATTTGTTATAAGATTGGCATAACAACATAAAGTTTTTTTATTAATAATGAGAAATATTTTTACAACTCAGCTCAATAGGAGCACCAAAGGAAAGAGTTGAGCAGAGAAAACCTTCTGGTATTGCCCAAAAAAATAGAAGAGAAAGGTTGTCATTAAATCTTACAAACTTCTCGTTATACATACGAGGTAATGCATGAGCAATTTACTATCCACCCAATTTACAGTGCTATATAAATTTGACATGTTATGATATTTTGTATCTCCATTTAGTCCAATGAACCAATTGGGCCTGCCCTACCCTTGATTGTCTCGAGTATTGCCTCATGATCTGACTCACGAACCTTCCAAAGAGTTTTATTATGCGGTCTTCCCCCATATCTGATCAAGTGGACATTTGATGCAACGCCGAGGTTTGAATAATGAAGAATCTTTCTATGTGTCTCCCAATCTTTGAACAACCACAACCTAGGGTTCTTCATAGCACACCGTCTAAGCCATGTAGCAGTTACAACCACTGCTCCTATAGGGTATTCTAATTCTTCACCATCGATAATCAAGTGATCCAATTTCTTTTTTGCCTCAACATAATGATGAAAATAATAATCTATCCCTTCTTCATTGTCTTCAGGTGCAATAACAGAAAAAACATGGCCTGTAATGATATAAACATAATGAGGACATTAGTTTACTAAATATTTATGATAAAGTACTAAATTTGAGATTATTTGTGTGGAAAATTTTACCTAGTTGTACTAGATCAGATAAGCAATCAAAGTCAATGGATGATTCCATTTCTGTCGGTTGTAGTGATTCATGGGGATGATAGGAGGCAAGTGGACTCAAAATACATGTATACCATTCATCAACCCATTCCTTTGAATCACACCCATCCCAATCTTCATCTACACATGATGAACAAAAGCATGCCATATGTCGTGTGTGGATACTCCATGAACCTGCATTACAACTTCTAAAAGAGTGTAGCTCACTTGATCCTGTCAATGTACAACAATCCTCATATGGTGCAATGTTAGTTTCATCCATCAACCAAAAAAATCTACGAACTGTAGACTCACCTTCATTACCTGGACCCATTGTAGCGTTACACCACTGGACAATACATTCCGCATCTGAAAATGTTTCTTTCTCTTTGTACTTTAATTCTTCACATGCTAAGGCTCTTTTAATACATGCACCTACGCCATCATGCTCTCCCTTTCCATGACCAACCTCTGTGAAATTCCACATATATTGAATTCCAGTAATCTTATGCATCCTGCACAACCAATAAAACATCTGAGAATTCTTGAATTGTGATGCACAATTATCTGACCATATGATATGTCGATGATATTTTATGCCCCTGTTTGCCAAATGACCATAAAATAGTTGAAAGCAACCGTGTACAAACTCTATAGAATGTGAGTGATCATCGCTGATATAAAAATGATACTCCCTCAATATCTTCCTATTCTCCTCTGTACTGTCTGGTGCATACATGAATGCTATATGAACAAATATAGAAACCTGTTGAGAGCTGTAATACTTTGCTTGCACCTCATTCTGTGGTTTTAGTGTGTAGTTCTCTGCAAAGTCCACAACTAAAACAATGGTATCAAGTGGGAATGTGTCCTTGCACAACTTGAATTGCATATCTAACCATCGCGCTCTATGTGTATGCCTTGCATACTCATAAATAATTTTTTACAAAAAATGTCCATGAACTGATACACTAGAATTTTTTCAATTACTAAATCACATCTTTTAGCCTCTTTTCCATCTTTTAGATTGTATGTCACAGTCTTATATTTTCCAAATTCCACTATTTCATTATCGATTGCATGCGTACTCTCCATATGTTGACAAATTGGCAAATGTCGCAAACCTCCGCAATCTACGCATGTACCATTCAAGCATGAGAGCTTGTAAAATTGTTGACCATCCACTCTTTCACATAAAATGTAGATATTAATTCCCTTGAAGATCTAGGTGGGACATTTATGTTACAATCCTGCAAAACATTGTTAGAGTGCAAATCTACGCATATATTCCTATAAACTTCAAAATGGTTAGAAAATTCAATATGTACCCTACAAAAACAAGTTGTGCATGTGTGATTTATCTTCACATAAAAAGGTTTACACATTTCAAAATATCTCTGACTAATTTTAATTTGAGGATACATATGCATAAATTTTGCAAAGAATTGCATCTGAGTTGAATCCAAAAAATGTTTTGGATGTGGAACAAAAATTTGACTACCAATCCTCCTTACAACATCTCTTTGATTAGGAGATACCCATGTATTATTCTTCCAAAATTCTTCAATCAAGGATTTCAAAGCTTCAACAATTGCTTTATCTTTTCACGGTAGTCTACCGGAAAATTCCCATAACTCATTTCTATTTGGATCTTCCACTCTTTGACACCTTCCCAGGGCTCTCATTAGAGACTTTCTACTTATTTTCAATGTTTTGCTTGTCTTTCTAATGAGTCAAGATTTCTTCATTTGAGTGCTTACTATCATTGATGTAACATGTCATGTGACATTACTATCTTTCGTGCGTGATGTAGAACCCACACTCTCATGTGCAGTCATTAGATTCTTTACAATAGATTTTTCACTTGACTCATCCATTGTTCTTAGCCCAAGAATCTTCATGATGGGCCTAAATTTCAGATTTCTCATCATTTCAACAAATAGTTGACATCTTCCTGTCATGTTTAAATTCTCAAAAAATGATCTCCAAATATGATTAACATTTCTTTGACAAGTACACTTGGGAATCTTGTCAGGCATTGCTTGCAAAATGTTAGTATCAATATCAATAATTTTTTTGGCTTTCTATATTTAATAATTCTAGGAGCATCAAAAATATTATGTGTGAATTGCGTACCATCTTGAGTGCCTTCAACATGAGATGATGTTGTGCCTACACCTTGGGATGTAGATAATTGTGTGCCTTCAACATGAGACGATGTTGAGCCTACACCTTGGGATGTAGATAATGGTGTGCCCACACCTTTGGAAGTAGAAAATGGTGTGCCTTCAACATGATACATTGGTGTGCCTCCACCTTCGGAAGTAGACAATGGTGTGCCTTTAACATGATACATTGGTGTGCCTCGAACATTGGATGATGATGTCTCTTGAACTTGGGAACTCATAGATGATGTCCCCGCATCTTCATAATTCAATTGTCTCGTTGCACGCAAGTTTCTCATTCGTTGTCTTTTTTATTCCAATTCCAATTCTCTCTTACTTTGTATTGATGTTTCATGTTCCCCATCCAAAGAAAAATCTTCTTCTATGGTGTCTAATTTTTTTTGTTCACGAAGTTGTCTCATTCTTGCCCTTTTCTTCTCTTTGTCTCTTTCATGCTCTTCCGGTGTTAAATTCTTTGCTCGTTTCATTGGCATGATGATGATGATTTCTACATATAAATTGATTACAATTTAAAAAATATAATATAAATGTAAAACAATAAGTCAAATTATAATATAAACCTCTTATAATATGACAAATTATAATATAAATTTATTACAATTATATCAAATTATGTATTGAACAAGTCTATATCATACCAATTATAAACCAAAACATTTTTTATTCACATTTGATATGTAAAAAATTAAAAAACTTATCTCAATCGATAAATTTCGGTGATAATGATTGACTTTCACAATTCAATGTTGATTTTTAAACAAAAAGATGGTGCAAATTGATAGAATATGCTTCTTTGTCACTATCAACACCATGAAAAGTGAATACTTGTCGGATAACACACAAAACTCAGACAACAACAGAAAAAGTGGGCCTCTTTCACGAGATCGTTGGCAAAGAAGACTGTTTATTTTAGTTTTGCATAGCCGAGCACGCTATAGCACGCTCACCCTATGCAACACTAAAAAGTGTTATGAATACTATTAAATAGGGCGTGCTCCCTATGTAAAACAAGAAAAAGGGAAAATATAAAGGGTATGGGAGAGGGAGAGAGAGAGAGAGAGAATATGGGAGAGGGAGAGGGAGAGGGTGATGAGAGAGAGGAGAGAAGGGAGAGAAAGGAGAGAAGGGAGAGAGAGTGAGAAGGTGAGAGAGAGAGAAGGGGGAGAGAGAGAGAGAGGGAGAGAAGGTCAGAGAGAGAGAGAAGGAGAGATAGAGAAGGGGAAAGGGAGAGAGTAGGAGAGAGAGAGGAGAAGGAGAGAGAAGGGAGAGAGAGAGAGAGAGAGAGGTGAAGGAGAGATAGAGAAGGGGAAAGGGAGAGAGTAGGAGAGAGAGAGAGAGAGAGAGAGAGAGAGAGAGAGAGAGAGAGAGAGAGAGAGAGAGGAGGAGAGGTGTGTGTGTGTGTGAGAGAGAGAGAGAGAGTAGGAGAGAAGGGGAAGGAGATATAGAGGAGAGAGAGAGAGAGAGAGAGAGAGAGAGAGAGAGAGAGAAGAGAGAGAGAGAGAGAGAGAGAGAGAGAGAGAGAGAGAGAGTAGGAGAGAAGGGGAAGGAGATATAGAGAAGAGAGAGAGAGAGAGAGAGAGAGAGAGAGAGAGAGAGAGAGAGAGAGAGAGAGAGAGAGAGAGAGAGAGTAGGAGAGAAGGGGAAGGAGATATAGAGAAGGAGAGAGAGAGAGAGAGAGAGAGAGAGAGATCTCTATCTCTCTCCCTCCTCATACTCTCTCTTTCTCCCTCCCCCATACTCTCTCTCTCTCTCTCTCTCTCTCTCTCTCTCTCTCTCTCTCTCTTCCTCTCACTTTGACTATTTCTCATCACTATATGAATCTATGTCTTACATAGGGCATGCACACTATGTAAATTTATGATTTTCATAGTGCGCTCGTGCTATGAAAATCATAAATTTACATAGACTTTAGGGCGTGCACACTTTGTAAAGGATTTGAATTTACCAATCCTAAGGCTTGGATTTTCCTTAGAGATCCAACCCAAAGGCTTGGTCGATTGAAATAGGTCTAAGACGTGTTTCCAGCAGACATACAAAAAATGACATCTTTTTTTTTGTGTGCTCCTCGTCGGGTTTACTCGTGGCTCATGAACGTAAAAATTAGACGATGTGATATTGCAGATCTCTCTATTAGCTATCTAAGCATATAATTTATTTTGAATTCTGATTATGTTAAGTTTTTCAACTCTAATTTCTTTTGTGTGTATGTCCATTTTTTGTAAAAAACCAACATGCAGTATTTTGGGCATAGATTTTGGCTCGTTCATCGAATTTTGCAATAAGTTACAATTTTAGAAACTAGACTCCATTCTACACACTGTAAAAAAAAATTGATTTTCGACTAGTTTTAAATGATTTCCAGGGGGAGCACACAGAAATTTCATGTTTTTAGGATGTGTGCACTTCGTAAATTCATCAAAAATTATACATTCATCAAAAAATTACCCAAAAAATCTGGGATAAACTACATGGTGTTAGCTAACTTTTCACTGGAGCGATTAAAAAAATTCAAAAAAAAAGTGAACATTTTAGGGGGAGCACACCAGACGCTATGTTATATTTTTGGACAAAAAACATGACCACTTTTTGTGCTCCCCCTTTTTGAGGGCCTTAATCTACACCATTTTCAAAATAAGTTAGTAGTTTAGGAACTAAATTCAGAGTATTACAACTCTTATTTTTGTCGCATCTTAAAATTTTGAATTTAACTATCTTCAATTTCTTGTTGAAGTTCAGAGTTTGCTGATTTCAGGAAAAAAGTGGCATCTTATACCCCCTTTTTGGTCCCCCATCTTTGTGCACTTACCCATGTGATGAATGCAAATATTAAGGAATTGGTAAATGAATATGGATAATGTTAAAATAAGTTTAAAAGTGTGTAATTATTGATTCACCCCTCCCCTCTCAGTACTTACCTTTCCACACCTGAATCCAACAGTTAAATGTTTTGGATCTTGCATTACTATTTTTTTTCAGATCTAGGTGACTAAAGTGGAATTACATTAATTAGGTATGTACAACTGATTTACCCCCCCTCTCACTTGTGCTTGCCTCCTTTTGGGCATGTATGTGTATGTGTGATGCAGTCAAGGATGGAGGATCCAAGAATGGATAGTCCAAACCCTAAAGCATAAAACAACACAACGGAATTCCTAAACAAAACATAGATAGAGAAACAATATTCAATTTATTGCAACATGTTGGGCTATAAGGCCTTCCTAGTTACAGCCAGATACAAAGTGAGTGAATCTAAGATCTAGTATAGATCTTCTACAAGCATCGGGCCATTCACCTTCTGCCCAAAAATACAACCTTGATCCAACACTCAGACCTTTAGATTTGATCTCTCATCCCCTTTTCCTCTATAACTCTACCCCTGAGCTCCTTAAATACTACTTCTTCAGCCACAAGTCAGTTGGAAGAAAGAAATAATTCCTAAGCCCAAGTCAGCTCCTAAAACAAGCAAATATTAAATGTAATACAAGTCAGCACTCAAATAGCCTTACAAACAATTAATTCTCCAAGTCAACCTCCAGATCCACATAGGAGAATACAACATAAGTTACCCACATTAAATACATCAATTCGGCCCACCAAATCCACAAGAACTTCAGTCGGCAAGCTATATTGTCGAGAGCCAATAAAATAACCGAGCAAGCCAGGCATCATCGAGCAAGCACGTCGACCGAGTACCAAAAACATCACCGAGCCAACATACCTGCCGAGAAATCAATACATACCGAGTAATACCGAAGTGACTGAGTCCTTCAGTTACCGAGCTCCTCGGCCAACATTGCAACTGAGAAACAACACTCATCGACTGAGTAACACTTCACCAACTAGGATTAAAACACACTAAGTAATCTCCAAAGAAAATACATTTTTGTGTGATATAGGATTGCCAAGAATCCTAGGATGCTCTTGCATCAATGTGTATGCGTGTGTGTATGCGTATGCATATGTGTATGTGTATGTGTATGTGTATGTGTATGTGTATGTGTATGTGTATGTGTATGTGTATGTGTATGTGTATGTGTATGTGTATGTGTATGTGTGTGTGTATATATAGGAAACATCAAAGACAAGTTCCAAAATATTGAGTGTTATAATTTAATATTATTTTCATAAGATTAGTTCATACATATATAGTATGTAAATAATGTCCATATAAATATATTTTAGAATTTATAGATTCAGTAGCCTAACTTCCTGTATTTGTCTGCAAAGGCTCTTTTGATATCAATGACAGGTCTATCAAGTGGGGCTAACAATCTCCCCCTTTTTTTATTGATGTCAAAAAATTAACCTAAACTAGATAGATAAAGAAATCTAAAATTAGAACTATAAATCTAAACCATAACTGAATCGTATATCAGAACCATCAACCATTTTTCCCCCTTTGACATCAATAATAAAGGGATGGGGTATAAATGATAAAATCAATAAAATACTCTCCCTAAGTGCAAGCCAAGATGCAAAAATTTAGTGTGTCAAAGCCACAACCCTAAGTCTATGATGAAGGGATTCAAAAGTATCTTTAAGCATATGTTTAGTAAAATTATTTGTTGGTTGGTTCCATGTAGAAACAAATTCTAGTTGAATCTCATTATTTGCAACTTTTTCTCTCAGATCATACACATTATTCTTAGTTTGTTTTCCTTCAACAATTAATTTTCTAGGATCATGTTTTCTTATCTCACATCCTTGAACATTAAAATTTACAAAGTAGTCGTTGTCACATAATTGACTAACACTTAGTAAATTGTATTTTAAGCCATCAACATACCACACATTATTTGCTTCTAGCATACCATTGATACTCAAGGAACCTTTACCCCATATCGACACTAAAGACTTGTCTCCAAATTTCACCGAACAACCGATCCATTTTGCACATGTGGAAAACTTTCTTTTATCACTTGTCATGTGGTTTGAACAACCACTGTCTACAATCCAAAGGTTTTCTTTTGTAGCATGTGAAGTTGTAAAAACAAGGGACTTCTTTTCTTTCTTTCTCCAAACTTTTCTTTCCTTCTCATTAGAGAACCTGCTTCCTAAACCAACAAAAATGAATGGACAATTTCTTGTAGTATGTCCAACATTATGACATTTGAAACAAATCAAATTGAAATTCCTAAAGGAATTAAAATAATTTGGACTTACAAAATTAATTCTTCTCCTTGGCATAACCCTGCAATTTGTTTCTTTATGACCAAAATAGTTGAAAAAGTTGCAATAACTATAGAATGAGTAAAATCTTCTAGGAAACCACTTCTTAGTTTCAACAAAATTCTTTTTATCTTTTACACTATTTAAAATTTCTCCTTTTTCAAACCCCTAATCCTAATTTGATGTTAGTCCCTCGTTGTTGACTCAACATATCACTTAGTAATTATGAAATTTTCATGAAGTTTATTTGTTTATCAAGAATCATAGTTAACTTCTTGACTTCATTCCTTAAACTTACTATTTCACTTTCTAACTTAGAAAAATCTTCAGTCTTGAGCATAAGTTCAAAATTTACTACTTCTGATTTTATTTTAGTCTCTTCAAGATCAACTTTCAAATTTTTAATAATCTCATTTTTAGCTTCTACATCTTTTAAAAGATTTACGTTACCTTTTGAGACTGATGCTAACTATTGTGACATTTCTTTCTTCAATCAGTTGATTTCTTCTAGTGCACACACCAATTCTGCTTCAAGATCAACTTCATCTTCTGAATCACTATTTGAATCACCATCACTTTGATATGTAGAACATGGTCCTAGTGCCATAAATAAAATTTCACAATTGTCAAAAATAGAATTATCAGAATTGGAACTATCTTCTATAACATATAAACTTTTCTTTTTCCTTCTAAACCTAGTTGATTTATGAACAAATTGTTTATTTTTAAACTCTTATTCTTCATCTCTATTAGAATAAGGACACTTGGCTACAAATGTATGTTTTTTCCATAGTTAAAACATTTTAAAGATGCTTTTCCTTTATTTTTTCCAAACCTCTTAAACTTCTTTACCAATTTTATCAATTGTTCTTCTTGATCTTCTAATTCTGAGCTTTCATCCTTCTCCCTTTTAGTTGCCTTAAAAGAAACTTTCTTTCTTGTTTCTACATCACCTGTCATTCTCATATCATAAGCTATTAGAATACCATGTAAACCATCCATTGTTAATTTAGTAAGATCTCTTACCTCTTCTATAACATAAATATTTGCATTATATCTAGAAGGCAAATAACGTAAGATTTTTGAGTTCAACAATTGTCTCTTTTACCTTTTCTCCTAAACCGTTAATTGCATTAACAATTTCAACCACTCTTAAAAGATAGTTAGCAACACATTCTTCTTCTTTCATTTTTTATTCCTCCAACTTAGCTTTGTATGTTTGTAGTTTTGCTTATTTTACCTTATCATCCCCTTCATAGATTCCTTTTAACTTATCCTAGATTTCCTTGGCTATTTTACAATGCATGACCTTAGTAAATTCAATATTAGCTAAACCACACAAGGCATTTCTAGTTTTAGCATTGTTTTCATAATCTTTCTTATATGTAGGATTAGTTAAAGGATCTTTAGGTAAAGTGTAACCATTTTCAATAGACATCCAAGCATCATAACTTATTGGAGCAAGGCAACTTTCCATTCTAATACTCTAGAAAAAATAATTAGTTCCATCAAAGAGAGGTTCTTTATTTGAGGATGCTCCTTCTAAATTACCCTTGTGTTCTTTTACCAAGATCTGCTTAGACTGATTATGTCTTTGACAAGCATTGTGCTTTGATACCAATTGTAGAACACATATTCACTACTAAGAGGAGGGGTGAATTAGTAGTGAATAAACCTTAGACCAATTGTCAATTTAATCCAAACCTTATGAAGTTACTTCAAAGCATCAAATTAGAACATAAGAGAAACACCATGAAATCAAGAAGCAAAGCACAAGAAATAATGCACAAGAATATGGTGTGGAATCCAATACGGGAGAAAACCACGGTGAGAATCACTACTAGGATCTACTAACCTAATCTAGCCTCACAAATCTTAAATCTAGTTGCAATTTTAAGAGCTCCAACCCTAACTAACATCAACCTCTACTCTTAGAGCAACAACTCTCTCAAAATCTGAGCATCCACTCACCCAATATGAGCACCAACCCACTCACCAATTCAAAATTATAATTCTGATCTTCACAAATTTTGACAAATATTTTTCCTTCAGATTGATATAATGACAATTCCCTTGAACACTATAAAGAATGGAATAAGTTACACATATAGGAAATCAACACAATGTCCAAACAATCTACAATCAGACACTCCTTCAATCTATAAAAATATGTAATGAAACAATCTCAAATTGTCACAAAAGGTTGAAAATATTGAGTCTTTACCAATTGCCTTATATGTTCAAATATATCAGTCTTTCATACGCTTCTCAAAGTATCTCCAAATGTTCACAATCACTGACAATATGATCTTTCACATTATTCCATTATATTTGCAACCAATTTTTATTCTCAATCCAACATTAATCATATACATGTTACCATTTGTTGCAATAATCTCCTCAATATTCACAACATCTTTCCTTTAAGTATTTACTTATGAATCATTTTGTATGTTGCACCAAAGTGCTGTAGTGAAAGTGAAATAGAATTTTTTCACTTAATAAGCATCAACCTTCTTCATCTTCTTCACTTCATTTTTTTCTATACCACGTGTATCAAAAACTACCTGCAAACTGTCGCAACCTCTAACTTAATTCCCTAACCAGTCGAATAAAACAAGGAACATATTATTTCCGTATACAAGAGGTTTTGTAAGATACAAAGAAGACCTTATTTCTTCCACACATAAGACAAAATAATTTTGTCTTTTATGCCTTTGTCTAAGACACAACCTTCTTAACGTGAGGAAAATACGGTAATATACTTTTTCAAACCTAATTCATGCCTGTCTTAACTCGAGGAAATTGCTCTCTTTATAAGCCATTTCTATAACATGACATATGGTAAATAATGTTGTGTTTATTTGTATAGGAAACATCGAAGACAATTTCCAGAACATTGAGTGTTACAATTTTATGAGAAAATAATCATTGTTATTTTCATACATATTCAACATGTAAATAATGTCCAAACAAAATATATTTCAGATTGTATAGATTTAGTAGCCTAACTTCCTATAGTTGTCTGCAAATGCTCATTTGACATCAATGACAAGTCTGTTAAGTGGGGATAACATGGCTAACTACCCAAAAGTAATAAGGCTCATTGTTAGAATATAAGAAATGGAAATGAATCCATAGCTAAAATCACTATCACTAATGATCAACAATACAAAAATGATATAACAGTCTGCTACCAATTGTACCAACTCACATACACATCAATATACATATCTTTCCTTGTCATATTCACATTCACTTTGCATATTGCTCGCATACAAGCACACCACAACAAGTAGAATTATTGCTCTCTTATACTATGTCATGCCAAGAACTAGGTCAACCTAATTCAATTTGAGATAGGTCACACCAAAGCATTCCCGCTGTGGTAAGGAATGAAACATGGACCACACAAATCTTCCTCGCTCAAATCAACACACCTTGCTCACACCAGCATGCTACACAATCATTGAGATCTTCAGAACCAAGAGATAGGGTCTATAGGTTACAATGCAAACACTTGAACTGAAGTACAACGACCACTTTCTAGATAGGACCAAAATGAACCACATTATGTTGCAAGATGAATGAGACCAACACAAACACGACTAAAGATAGATCTTCACAACACATCATCCAAAGCACACTATATTGGAACACCAAAGCATTAAATCCACATCAAAGCATATGATATGTTGACATCAATGACAACCTTTAATGGCAACAACAATGATAGCATCAACATTCCATTCCAACAACTTATAACTATATTTTTTAAAAAATTAAACAAGTACTTGTTCAATACAATTCTTTGTAAAATCATCAATACTATGAAAAATCATTTGAACATGTTTATGGAGCTTCAAAAAATTTGTAACAAATATCATTTTTCCTTCCAATCATGAATACATGTTTAAAGGAGTCTACGTGACATAGACCAAGTAATAATTATTAAAAGACAAACATTGGTTGTGAATTTGAAAGCTTGGTAATACTATTCAAAGTGGGGCTAGCCTTTAGCTTGGAAGTTATAGTGGTTGTTGTAGCTTGTATGTATTAATGTGATATTTGTCTAAGTCTAATTCTTCTAGATACTAATGAAATATTTTTAGTTACATATTTTGAAAATAAAACATTTTTATGCAATGTCAAACAAAAGGGAAAAGAAAAGATTGACTCAATCACGACTCTCTTCTAGTGCTATGAATTATTTTAATTTCTTATTTGTTTTTTCTTTAGTGGAATCAACCTTAGCTTTTAGGCTAATTACCCACTTGCCATAAAAAAATTTAAAAAACAGTCAAAGATTTAAACTATAATAAAAATTACATTTATAGAATTTTTTGAATGAGATCTATAAGAGTTTATTAATTTTTCTAAAATTTATTATTTGCAAGTGTAAAATTCATCAAAAATGGAAGGAAAAAATGAATTTGGCCCTAAGATGGAAAATAAAGAAAATTGATTCCAAAACTTTGTCACCTAGGCTATGAATGGATATGTTGAGTTGAACGAGTTTAGGCAAAATGGAGTTTAACAAAAACTACTTTAGTTCAATCCCCATACATCAAAAGGAGAAATTGATGTTTTCACAATTTAGGGGGTTTGCTCCAACAAATAATTATTGCATGCCCACAACATCTATCCCACGAGTTAAACTATTAAATATTCTAGGTTGTCTAAAAGGGTGACAAAACTTTGTGCTTTCTTTCAAATGGTCAAAGTTGATCTTTTAAGGATTTCTAAGGAGTCAACCCAATAGTTAGAGGGGGTCCTAAGAGGATGTTTATGGACCTAACTAATAGTAGTAAGAGAGACTAATGCAAGGAATCATCTGCTTATGATAATATGTTGATTCAACATATGGTACACACATACAAATAGAACAATCCATAGATTTTAAGCATATACCTTGTGTGCACATATGTTTCCTCACATTATTCAATGGATAAACAAGTGTTTTTCTTATTACACATAAAAAAATTATATGCTACTGAGTATGTGTGAGTAAATGATAAGTTTTAGAAATACAAATTATTGTTTGTGGGATTCAATATACAAGATATGTGATGTTAACTTTTTACAGAAATAAAAGATACATTTCCCCCCAAAAAAAGTTGTGGTAAAAATAATGAATGGAGGTAAGATAAAATATTATGGCTATTTTTATGATTGCAAAATCAACTTAACAAATATAATTGACTTTCTTGTGTCAAACCATAGTAAAGATATTAAGACAATGATATTGAGCAAGATTGGTAATAATACATAATCAAATAGTATGCACAAAAATATTAAAATGATACCAATATGACTAAATGATTCTTGTTATACCTCATAATATATGATAGAAAGTGTTCAATTCATAAAGTCACAAGTTCTAAATGAATTACAATTTATCTTTAAATACAACACTAAAATATTCAATTTAACTATTTCACTGTAAATAAAATAATTTCCCAATTTATTTATTTTTAAAACATCAATTCCTACAAATATAAAAATAATTATGACTTCCCCAACCACAAATCTAATAAAAAATTTAAATCGTATGTGAACGAACGCTACAAACTATCCCAATTTCATTAATAATGTTCCACCGCTCAATCCACGTTTTTCTCCATCCAACGTTCTTCGGTTTCCAAGAAAAATCGACCCTCTCGCATCGAAGAACCTGTATTTTACATTGTCAGTTCCGAAGTTCACTGATCCATAAAAAGAATATTTTACTGAGGTACTGTTTTGATCTTTTAAAACAAACGTCCACAATCCTTCTATGAAAGATTCTCCGTCTAAATCATGTGCAAACCAGCATTAAATATGACAACTGTAGAAGGTGTAGTTCTGTTCCATCTTTGACTCTGTATATACAGATGACTGTTTGATTGAATTATATAAAACAGATAATATTGTTATTACGTTGAGAGGAGTACCCATCTGATTTCTTATTCTATCTTGGTGGTGGCATAGTCTAAAACAGATTGATATAAAATATGGGAGTCATTCATTTCTTTTAATTCATTTTTTTTAATTTAATGAAAGAAATCAATTGTAGATATAATGTAAGTAATTTTTTAAATGTTAATCATTTTTTTTAGAAATATGTCAACATATATAGATGTCTGTTTCTCTGTCTTATATAACAGATTATAACAATTTGAATAAGTATACATCTAAATTACAAGCCTCTTTCGACACCTCTATTTTATATAATGAATTACAACAATTTAAATAAGAATTCATCTAAATTACAAGTCCTCTCAACAATTTTATCTCATATAAAGAATTACAACAATTTGAATTAATATACATCTAAATTATAAGCCTCTAACAGTCATATGTAAAGATCTAATCAGTCAAATAATCATTTAAATTTTTTATTTTCCTTCTATAAGATGATAAATATCATACCCTCCTCCCTATCCCTATCCCTATCCCTATCCCTATCCCTACACCACCCTACATCACCCTATACGATGAACCAGTGTAGATGAACACATCAGCAAATAAATCTTATCCCGAGTCTGCCCATACTAAGTTCATAGTATTGTATGAACCAATATAATTTATGGGGAAAAGAACAAACTATATAATATTCACAGGAAGGAGGGAATCTAGGCTGGTCTGAAAAGGAGCTCCTAGCTGTGCCATCACTCAACCGTCAACTCTCCAAACCCATCCATTCATTTTCGATTCTCTAAACTCAACACACAGTCAACTTCCAAATAATGCAAAAATCACATGGGACTACTCGCTCTTCTTAAAATCTTCTCAATTCATATGTATTCCATTTTCTGAGTTGTTTTTTAAGTTGTTCAAGATTGGGTAAATATGATAATGGTTCTGCTAAATGCCAAGGATTGAAGAGTATTTATTCAGTTTTAATGTGGAAGTGCCCCTCATATGATTACTTGAATAGGTTCTTTGTGAACTATTTTTTTTTTCCACCAGTGAGAGTTTGCTCCATCCATACGACCTTGAAAGCCATCCATACAATTTTCTTTTACAGAAAGCACTTAGCATGGAGAATCGCCCTGAGTTGCTCTGGAGGAAACTTCCTGTATTGATTTTTCTCTATTTTGTGATCATGTTGCCTTGTGGGCATGCCTTACATAGCCTAAAAAATGATTCAAATGTGAAGGGTCGCAGCTTTAGCAAAACCCAGATGAAAATGGATTCAAATGATCTCAGTTGTAGAGCAAGTACAAGAAATTTGTATGAACAGAATAACCCATCTATTAGTTATGGGGCTTTAAAGTCAGACAATGTTCCGTGTGCTATAACTGGACAATCATATTACTACTGCAATCATACAGATGATCAAGCTAATCCTTACACAAGAGCTTGTACTGCAATAACTCACTGTCGAAGAGATATGAATTAAGCTTTGTTCAATATCTTCAATTTCCCTTGTATTGTTTCATCACTAGAAGTGCATAATAAAAACTTTTTCTGATAAAATATGCCTAGGTTGGTAGTTGTGTCTATTAAATGGAAGTTACAATTTCTGAGCTATTTCATTATCCAAGCTGTACTTTTATTCTTTTTAAGCCATATGTTTTGACTCATGCAAAATGTGCATAATACTTTTTGATCTAGGGTTTACTTGGCATTTGTTGATCTTGACTATGCATGGATGAAAATGTTAATATTTAGCTTGCTAAATTAGAATGGTCATCTGTTTCAATATTTATCTGGCTGAATCACGTATTCTTTCTTAGAGAGCTTCCAATCGCTATGCTATGGTATAGTAGAGAAGATTTACCATTATATTCTTTCGAATGATCTTTCTAGTTGATGGTGTAGAGGCCCTGAGTTTGGTATGTATTGATTCAACCCCTGGTGAGAATGCAGAAGCTGGCATTCGCGTATATTTTATGGAATATATGGCTTGCACGTATTGGCATGTAAGAGTGCATCCCTTATGATACAGTCAAAATTTTGTGAAAAAATAGAGAATGAGCACTTATGTCCGTCGTCATCTTAGGTATCTAAAGAGTTTTCAATTTTCCCTTGACGGGAAGGCTTCCAATTGGTGGAAAAATAGGAATTTTTTTGCTAGATATGGAAGTAGTTGAACGAGCTTTCTTATCTAACAAAAATGGAACGACAAGGAACATGTAGAAGAGAAAATAAAAGAACCTTAAAGCTTGGACCAACAAAAGCCGAAAAGAGATCTTGAGTGTTTTTATCCAAACAAGGAAGCTTCGTGGTGTAGTTTCATGGACGGATTCAAAACGAGAAGGCCGATGTATCCATTAACCGTAGGCTATAGCAGCGGGTTAAACTACAACATTGATTTGGCTAGGCATCGATATCTTCAAATGTAAAAATATCATGCACACGAGCAAAATCGTGAGAAGGCTCAGGTATTTGAAATTTTTAAGCACAATAAGGGCAAATATGTTTTTCATTCATAATTCTATGTTAAGGCTATGGGTGGTTTCAATGCAGTTATTAGATATTCTTAGTTAGAAACTTTAGTAGTTGAAACATTAATTTCCAGAAGACGTTCATGTAACTTTAGTAAAAGATGAAGTAGAAATTTTGTATAACATTAATTAGCACGGAGGGTAAATACAGGTTGTGAAAGAGATTTCTGAGAATAAGGAAGAATTACTGGAGTACCGAGGATGAACTAGGGGAAAGGTCGAGAAGAAATCTCAAACCGTTACTACTGAAAGACCAAAAGCAATTTGGAATATAAAGTTGAAGGGGCAAACGAAGAGTAATAAGAACAGAAATTTACAAAGGTTGTGGCATGCCCGCATCCTCAATGGGAGGCAACAATCATGGAGGCGCAATGTGGAGCACCATGGAAGCAACAACTATGGTCAGAATCAAATGAAGTCACAATTACGAATATACAGTGTCTGAGGAAAATCAAGTAAAAGCATGTGGGGTAAGAGTAATGAAGTGGAATATGAGAACAGCTATGGAGCCGGGAACCATTAAGGACCATCAGCTCTTTTAAGATTCCATTTAGATAATTAATGGTCAAGCATTGTGCCAAGTGCATACAGATTTAACAAGTCCCTCCCTAAGATTTACTAGAGGATACCTTGGTGAAGGAATTATCCGGAGGAAATTATCCCTTTAGATATTTCTTTAGCGTGGAAACAGCGAGTTATACTTGATTCTCGTCAGTAATGACCAAAATTTGATGAAGGTTTTAGTTTTGTATGGTTAACCATAGTTGAAAAACTCAGACTCAGCAATAATTCAGCAATTTTATCAAACATTTATATACCTAAATGTTTTAAAATATTCTTCAAACCGCACATATTACTAAATTTGTTGAGCATATTACTAATTTCCATCATATATAAATCAAAATTAGAATTTAATACATACCACAGACCAAAAGACTAGTTCAACTTTAAATGAGTTATAATGCCACTTCCACCAGACATGTCATATGTAGAAGTTGCCTCATCTAAAGAGATTTTTGACAAGTAGGCACACTCAAGAGTTATATCCCAATTCCCTGAATAACTAATGGAGATTTGGGAGTGGAGTTCCTAATGAGGTTGAGGGGTAGTGCCCCTCGTGGGGGTCTGGGGGCAATGCTCCCACTGGGGTGAAGGGTCAGTGCCTCTTGTGGAGGTTTGGGGGCAATACGCCCCCAAGGGTCAGTGCCTAATGAGGTTTGGGGGCAGCACCAATGAAAATCACATTGTTTTAACTGTGAGCAGGTAAAAATAAATTATATGGATTTGGACTAGTTTTTAATACAAAACTGCAATTTTTTGCATTTACTTGCAAGATTTAGGGGAAAAAGTTGCTGAGTTTTGCAAAAATACATTGGGGAGTCTATGGGTGAGTAACTTGCCTGGCATTTTGACTCAGGAGTACTCACGAGTCATACATAATCTATGCTGTTAACTGCTGTCCTGTTAAGAAAGTCCAAGTGAGCTTTGTGCCTGCAGTATGGTGGAACTTGCAGGTGTTGAAGTATGATAGCTATGGTCAGATATATGAATGATAATCTATATATATATTTTGTGTATACTGACATATATATATATATATATATATATATATATATATATCATATTGCTTGAAAAATGTTTATCATTCACATACCAGATCATAATATGATAACAGTTCCAAGTATATTGACAAATCTGTTCTTGCAGATTATAATTGACTAACTATGATTATTTCATGTTCCTTTATATGATTGACTGCAGATATCGAATCAGATTAAGTCTAATTATATCTTCATGATTGGCGATCTCATATATATTATTTTGGTTAAGAACAAAGTCATTACAAACCCTGATTAGTGATCGGGTTTCTCCTTGGAAATGAATCGGTGCATATAATGGGACATGTCCATTCATGGACATATCCATTCAAGACAATATATATATATATATATATATATTTGATCCGATCTGCCTAGAGAGCATCGAAATCAATAAATGCTTTATATAGTGCAGATCGGGTATTACCAGAATTAAATTCAGACTTGGAAAATATTCAGCATTTGTTAATATTGAATTGCATCGCATTCACATTTGACATAAGATCAAGATCATTACTTTCTGATTGAAATCTGCAAATAAGTAATCTGAGATTAGTAATCATCAAAATTCTGAAAATTGAAAAGACATCCATTCATAGTTCTAATCTGAGATAAATGTAATCATCATTTACAGCAGGGTCCTGTCTTTAACCTTTGGCCCTAATTTTGGGCAGTTTGGAGGAGCTTTGTGTGAGAAATCATCTATGTTATATGCCTCTGGCCCTTAGCTTGCTCCATCGTACTTCCCTTCTGCCATTGAATAATCCTTGGGAGAAAAAAATCCACTGGGGAATTTTTAGATAACATAGCCTGTATGTCTGAAGCTTGAGGAGATACGCCAAGAGTGAGATGGGAAGTTGTGGAGGAATCAGTGTTAATCGAGTTAAAGTCTATGAAGAAGAGAAACAAAAGATAAGAATCTACTTGGGCAACTCAAACTCAAAGAAATGGTGAAAAAGAATGAGCACACAAGTGTCCAAGGCCCAAGCGTCATGTCCTCTAACAGACTTGCTAACAGTTTCCATAATGTTTTACAGTAATTGATAGCAAATCCATAACAAAGAAGTTGGCTAAACACTACTGTTGATATTGGAAGATATCTTGACAGAGATGGGAGCCAGAAAAATTAAGCAATCACCAGAAACCTAGCTATAAATGATCCCTGAACAAAAAGAAGGGGGAGGCAGAAGGAATGTGCGTGAGCTTTCCAGGGCATATTCATTGCTACTTTCTTGGCTAAATCAGCAAACTCCTAAGGATTACATAGAGACATTGATGAGTATGACAAACAAAAAGGAGAATAAAAATTGATTTCTCATTGTTCCAGGGCAGAAATTTGAGATCTAATAAATTTTACACGTCAGCGCCAGAGATAGCCATACAGATCATGGTTAAGCTCTGCAAAGAGTTAATACAGGCTTTTGCACCCTCAGAAAACCACCAAAACTAGAGGATCGGTGAAATTGGATGATGTTGAAGATTGTGTTGTCCTTGATGCAGTCAAGTAGGATGAGAAGAACTAATCCCAGCTTTTGGTATACTGTTGTGATTTTTACTTTAAATTCACCTAAAAGGGTTTGTATAATGTTTCCTTTTTATAGTGCGTGTTTCTTTTATTGTTGGCAACAATGCATAATAGGTGAAAGTTGAAACAACTTCTTGCTTCATTTCAATGAAAAGAATGAATCCAAATTAATGCAGCTGCTTCCTATAAAATGATACTGCATACACAGAGTAGTCAAGGTGCTGACTGATTGTTGGTCTTTTGCTCAATATATTCAGGCATTTGTTGATTCAGTTTTTTGGAATAGCAATCTACACATAAATATAGATTGTCTTTAACCCATGTTTTTTGGGCTGAAGCCAGATCATGTTCCAGGTAAATAGTTCTGTTGTGAATCCTTTTCTTAGACAAGGGTTCCTATCTTATTTTAAAGGATAGCATTGTTTTCTTACAGAAATGCCTTTTACATAAAAGCAGAACTAAACAGAGAATCCACTTGAAACTTGTACAGGCCAAAAACTGCAAGTGCTAGCTCGCACCTCAGCTTAACAGAACTTGGTCAAAATGATTGAAATACAATAACTTCATAAGTCAATAAGAGGCTGAAGAAAATATCCTCCCTTCGTCTGATTTATTTCAAAGAAGATCCTTTTCAATTACTTAATTTTTCCCTTGCACTTAATACTCTAATTTCAACCACTCTGTTGATGCCAAAGATGAATATGGCTACTTTAGTTTGTCAAAAAAATATCGGCCATTGTGTTATCCTTGTTCTATAGGTGATAATGATTTTCTGGACTTTTCCTGCCTAGTTATAACCTCCTCATATTCTCCACAAGTTCAAATCCAAATCATATTATTATCCTTAGGTTACTTAAGAATCGGAATATGATTTCCCCAATGTCTATGAAATACTCATTTTATGCTAAAGACAAAAAGTGTTTGAACTTTGCATCAGAAAAAATAGAAAAAACAAAAAATCAACATTTCATAGAAAGTATAGCCAAATTTTTATATCGGCTAAAGCATAACATGCTTTTTCATAAATGACAGAATTTGTAGTGTATATATAGATCCCTCTGATTAAAGATCCACCATAAATCCAGGCATATCTCTTTACAACTTGTCTCAATAATCATAAACCGATTATTGGACATCCACGGGAATATCATGTGTCACATTTATTGGCTTCACAGGAAACACAGAGCCATGTGCTGTAGTTGTGAGTTGCATAGCCTCTCTCAAATAGGAGGATGCACTAAGCAACATCAATTCAAAGATACGACTATACAAATATAATATCAAGACTCAATTCATGGCTAAGAATTGTTACAAATAAGATATGCATATTGGTAGCTTCCATAACTAAATTCTCTTAAGAAGCCAGGTAACAATCCATATACAGTTTCGGTCAGCTACTTAAAAAATTAAAATAATATTTGCAGATAAAGTATATTATACATGATATATTTTGATTCTCAAATAGCACAAAATTCAAAATATTTAATACCATTACACTAAATGTTTCTCTCTTGCCAAAATCTATTAGCAAAAATTTCAGCACATGATATTCTTTATATTTTAATTTGATGAAAAGAAAGCTCTACAAAGAGGCATGCATATTGGAAACAGATGACATAGGGTGAGAAATCATTTTTTTTTGCTTGCTATCTTTGTCTCACAGGCCTTTCATCCAGCAATTTGTGATGGAGCAGTGGGAACTGGAACAATATTCATTTGCTTTTCCCTTTCTTTTCTCAATAATTCTTCTGCTTCTTTCACGGCTTTCTGCCTCCTAATTTCAGCTTCACTTGAGCAGGCTTTTATTTCTTCTGCAAAGATATACATAGCCTTTGCAGCCTTTTCCCTGACCAGAAAACAAAAATAGTACCCATAAATCAGCTGGAAAGAAAACAGACCTGTCATTCGCAGCGTGTGGTGGAATTTTTAAGATATAAATTAGAACACTTCTGGTAAAAACTGTGAAAATTCTTGAATCAAAGTTTTGAATCATGGAGCATCAGGAAGATGAAAGAATTATTCTCCACATTGTTTCCTCTTCCCAATGATGGATTATGGAGTGCAATTTGTATTGATTCAAAAAATTGCAATGAGTTCTACCAGAAGCATTCTAACTGTAGAAATATAAAGTCAATAATTTTTAAGCTAAACAATTGATAACAATTTCAATTTTCCAAATCAGAAGCAACTCAAATCTAAAGGTGTTAAATAACTACTTCCTCAAACAAAATTACAAAAGCTCTCTGATAATCTTAAATCAAAATCTCTGTGAACCTGGTATGACCAGTAAGGGTAGAAACAGATATGTTGGAGGATGTGCACATGTGACTTGATACTAAAATTTAGGAAGATGCCATTTCCTTTTGAGTAAGGATAGAAACAGATATTTTGAAGGCTGTACAAATGTGAGTCACTATTGAACGTCAAAGAACTCAGATAGATGGACTGATGCTTATAGATTATAAGATTATTCTAAAAAATCATGCTCATGCATATATTTACAAAATGAAGGAAAATGCCAGGACCTTTTTAGAACCAGTCATATAAGTAGTCAAATTCATCATTACTTTAAGTACTGATATAAACATTAAGGGTAGAAACAGCTTTCTATGAGATCGCGCTCATGCACACATTTGGAAAACATAATGACAGATCCTTTTAAGTGTCAGTCATATGACTAGTCAAGTTCATCATCACTTCAAGTACTTACTAAACAGGATGACTACTGTAGAGACAAAATATCTCAAACAAATGATATGTCATTTTTTTCAAATTGATGTAAACCAGGTAAAAATTAAATAAATATAAAAAACAAAGAATATCCCAAAAGGGGACATTACACCTCTTCAACTAACTTGTGTTCATGGGCATCTTTCACCCAAGGACTATCCAAATATCCACTTCAAAATAAGATCTAAGTCGCATGTCTCCTAGAATTTCAACTATCAAAATGAGAACTTGCACTTTCCTAGGTTAACTTATATAGATACTAGGCATAGCTATTTATTTCACATTCATCAATAATGTATAACCCTCTAGGAATCCTAGCCTTCATAGATAGCTTCCCTAAACAAGCCGAGGACTAGCATAACCAAGGAAGATCATGCAGATGATACAAAACACAGCTATATATGATTTTACTCAATGAACTAGTCCACTACGCCAAGATGGCTAATTACTAAGAATGAGATTTCTCAACTAATTCTACATAAAAGGGTCCCAGTCATCAACCATCTTTATACATATCTAAGCATTACAATATCCTCCATCTTAACAACACACCTTAAAGTTTTAAACAATAGTGTATTTTAAGGAGAGATTGCCAAATTGGAATCCATACATGAAAATTATACATTACAACATCATAAATATAAAATAAATCTCATCATATTAGATCATAGGACATCAATTGCCAAAACACCTCCACAATGCAATTATTATGCAAGCCCAAATATGGTTCCATGTAATGTCTTACTATAATATAATATAATTTCATCAAGGATAGTAATCTTATGACATCCGAAATAATCAGAACACATCATGCATCAACAAGGCCATTAAAAGCTATCCAATCTTCAAAAGACTTATGACCATTAAACAAACTTGCTTTAAGCACGAACAATATCTGAGTCGTGCCCAATACAATTGGCAACATTGAATCCATCAGATCACCATACAAAGTTATACATTGAATAATAATCTTGAACTTCTAATTTCATTCGCCTTACCTGCAATTCACTAGCTCTTAAAATAGTCCAGTTAATGAACCAGATCGTATTTGCATGTGCCATTTATACTAAATAAGACATTAACGATCATCAGCTAGTGATTTCATATGGCACTAATATGTTTCCATATCAACCCATATTCTCATATTTCAATGGTCATAAGATGTAGAAACATCACATACTCACTGCATATCATTCAACAACCAACAGCATGCAACCAGCAAGCAACTAGACACAACAATAATATAAATGCAATGTCTTTAAACTCAATAAACAGTCCTCATACTTTAATACCTAATAGTTCAAATATTTTAGAAGTAGAAAGAACACAAGGCTTGCAGGCAAAAGATCAATCAACAATTCAGATTGGATTAAATCTAAAACAAAGTTTCTCCAAATTCCCACAGTTCTAAGTTACCCTACAGCCCCTGTATAACACAACTCACTCAGTGATTCTACACCTTTATCAAGCCCCACAATTTTTATTAATAATTTAATCTCTTTTCCAACAATGATGATATTAAAAAGACTGATCTCAAGGACTTTATAAAAAGTGAAAGGATATAAGTTTTGTCATAATCCTTTTCAGACAAAACTGACCTTCATAATCCTAACCCTTCATATGCAAGGTGGAAGTAGAATACTATATAGGGAGAGTTTAAGTCTAGTATCAAGGAATACCAAGTCAATCATGTATCCTAAATAGTAAATATATATAACAAGTCAATTTCACCAAAGTCAACCCTGGCCAAGGTTTAAGGAATAAGACATAATCAATCTATCCAATCAATTAAATAGATAATACTACTGTTATGTCTAACTCCTATTTTCCTACAACTCACCCACTCATGTAACTAGATTACAACTATACAATGGAACAATAACACAACTCAGCTAATACTATTTGACAAGACCACCTCTTGACCTCAAACTCAAAACTCTCCCTATACATATATTAAGGATGATGGCAAAGCTATCAAGTTATTACAATTTCATGATCTCGATATGGTGTATGACTTTATAAGTTCTACTTGTTAGTTCACCAATATTAATAAATTTAATGCTCAAAACCCTATTTAGGGTTGTCAAAAAGATACCCATTCAATTTGATTTGTCTTACTTTCAACATTCACACCATAGTAACAGTGCACCTACAATAAGCATAAGCAGTAATTCCAATTTACAACCATAGTATATGATGTACATAGTACTACACACATCTATCCAATGATTCTTTAATCATCAAGATCTATAATGGCCTATTATTGTCTCCCTATTTTATAATGACTGCAACATTGTTCACATGCAATCAGAACAAAATGGGACCTGACCAAGTACTTCGGAGGTGTGTGATGGAAGAAGTACAAGGTGTTCTGAGGGAGGCCCATGAAGGTCTCGCGGAGGGCATATGGGACCGGATACGACAGCATGGAAGGTTTTACTCGCAGGGCTATAGTGGCCCACATTGTATAATGACGCAAGAGAATGGTTGATGAGTTGCGACACCTGTCAAAGAGCTAGGAAACCACTCAAGCGGGACTTTATGCCATTAAACCTGTCCAGCGCTTAGGAGTTGTTCGAGCGATGGGGACTAGATTTCGTCGGACCGCTAAAGGCAAGCAAGAGACACAGGTGTCGATACATTGTGGTGGCAACTAAATACCTTACCAAATGGGTCAAAGCTAGAGCCCTACCCGACAACTCTACAGTAAGCACGGCGAAATTCATCTATGAACAGATAATCACACGGTATGGCATACCTATTCAGCTCACTAGTGACAGAGGAGGGCATTTCGTTAACCATGTAATACGGTTGCTCACCACGGAATTTAAAATTTTTCACTCACTCTCGAGCCCCTACTACCCGAGGGCAAACGGGCAGGCCGAAGCTACCAACAAGATACTTGTGTCGGTAATTTACAAGTCGTGCGGAGTAGAAGGCGAAGACTGGGAAGAGCGACTTCCGTCAATACTATGGGCATACCGTACGGCATACAAGGTCACCACGAGACACACTCCATTCCAGTTGATGTATGGACAAGAGGCTGTCGTCCCGACGGAATTTATGGTGTCTAGCCTCCGAATAGCACTCAACAACAAACTGGGCAACATGGAGAGCCTCCGCGAACATTTGCATGCCCTTAACAAACTCGATGAACGGCGGATGTTGGCATAGTGGGCAACGGACGTGGCCCAACAGCGTCAGAAGCATTGGCATGACAAGCACCTTCAACACACCCGATTCTCCTTGGGGCAACTCGTACTGAAGTACAATGGGCGGAACGAGATCAAACCCGACAAGTTTAAGGTGAAATGGTTAAGCTCGTACCAAGTTTGGGAAGTCAATGCCAATGGGGCAATTAAGTTGTCCACGTTAGACGGGCAACCCATAGCCGACACTGTCAACGGCTCGAAGTTGAAGCCGTATCATGATTGCTGGGCCCACCATGCACCATCGGGTGACCACTAAGGAAACAGTTAAAAAAAAAGAGAGGAAATGAGCACCGAAAGGTGGGGACCACCGAACGGTGGCATGTCATCGCACGGTGACATGTCCACTACGGAGACATGAAACCACCGCGTGGAAATACACCGCGGAGACATGAAACCACCAAGCGAAAATAAATAGCCGCACAAGGCACGACAGACATAAAGGTACCGTACGGCTAAGGAAACAATACAAGGTACGACTAAGGAAACATTACAAGGCAAGGAAAGAATACAAGGCATGGCTCAGGAAACATTACCGCACAAAAATATAAAGGCACGGGTGATAGCAAATGCAAACACAAGTTCATTTTTTTTTTAAACTAGCATCCGAAGCCGTACGGTTAGAGAATCGAGTGCAACCACAAGGGTTTACGTCAACCACCGAAGGGACAGATTGTGAAGGAGAAAATTAAAGAAGAAGAGAAGACCTAACCGCCTCGTGGAAACAATTATACATTCTGCTAGGAAGAGGAGTCACTGGAAGCATCAACTGCAGGCAGGGAGTTCAGGAAGTACAACCATGGACAAGAAGGCTACCATATTGCCTTCTGGAGTTAGAGTTGTAGGGCACAAACGGGCAACTGGGAGCAGCACGAAAAAGCTCAAGTCTGCTCAGCAGGAGGAAAAAGAAGCCATCAACTACTAGACTGTAGCATTTAAAGGCCTCAATGGACTTGAGTGCAGGAAATGGTGGAAGGAAACTTCGGAGGACGACGAAGTGAAGAAATTCCTACGGTAGGCTGTGTCCATTGGGCTATTCAAATGCCCTTGTTTCCTGTGCGCAACCTTGAAAACACTTTGAGGGTAATGATCCAGGGTTTCGATAAGCAGACGAGGAAGAGTACTTTTGTGTATCGGAACCACCGGCTCACAATCTCGTGTGGCGCTGAGGACTTCACACGCGTCTTTGGCATTCCAGGGCGCAACAAGGGGAAGGTGGAAACCAAAACGCAGAAAATGCCAGTAGAAAGGAAGGAATCTTGGATAAAGCGTGTCTGTCGTCCTCTCACTCCAGTGGAGTTGGACTCTGTGATAAAGGCGACGAAAGCGAGAGACCTCCAAAAGGAGTTCATTGCAGAGGGTGCCTGGCGTTGCATTCTAGACGTAATCAAGAGCAGGTTGACAGGCTCGAGTCACGCCTCTGATATTGCCCTCCCACAGATTGTTTACATACAGGGACTGATGAATGGCGTGGTATATGATTGGGCTTCGATGTTGGCAGACAAAATGTTGGAGTTTATGACATTATAGCATTGGACTTTTTACATGCCCCATTACGCCATCGGATTGTTTCTTGAGGCTACACTCAGGCAGATTCCCATAGCCGAGTTAGAACTCAAGCCACAAGGAAAGCTCACAATGGGAGCCCCTCCTGTGTTTCATTGGCTCTATTTGGATATTAGAGGTACAACTAGTGGACAGAAGCGATGTCGGCAAACAGTTGTAGAGTCCGACCCCAACAATATTGATAGTGGTCGTGAAGCCACTCCAGAGCCTTTTGACACAAACTCAGAGGAGGAGGATAGTGATATGATCGAGGAGGCAGTGCGCATGGAGGCAGTGGTATCCACCTCGGCAACCCCACTGGTCCAGTTTATTGCGCTGTTGTTGTCTGCCTCAGCCCACTTGACTTCCACAGGGGTGGTGAGTCTGACAATTCCTGTAGTTGAGTTTCCACCTGAGGAAGAAGTCACGGCCATTACAGCCGAGGGTGATACTGAACCTCCGGCAGAGGTAGCAGTGGCAGTTGCAGCGAAGGAAGTACTCGGAGGCACCTAGGACATTTGCGAGGGTCAGGTTCAAATGGATGTGGTAGGATCAGATGCCGTAGTGACAATAGACGCAACACTTTTGCAGGATTCTTCACTGATTGATCCACCTCCCCCGGCTGACCCTTCCCGGGTTGGAGCCATGCGTTCTTGGATCAGCCGATAGTTTCAGTTGGTTCATACTTAACCACCTGCAGCAGTTCTTTCTCCTCGATGTGAGGGCCCTCCAGAGATTATTGGTATAGACTCTGCGAATGTCATAGTGGCAACGGATATTCCTTCCTTATCTGAAGAGGATGGGGTTGTGGAGCTAGTCGCTCCGTTGGTAGTTCAGCCGATAGCAGCAGTGGGTGGTGTGGCAAGGGAGGCACCTTGTGGATTCGAGTTGTCTCGCCTGACAGCCCTCACCCAATCCGGGTCGTTGGAGGGAGAGGACGTGGAGACCTATTTGGCAGACATGGTCACTCGAGGACGTCAGTTGGTGGCTGTAGTGTTAATACTTACCGGTTACTGAGAGGGGGGGTGAATCAATAAATACTCTCTATTATACTTTTAATTCTGAACTTCTTAACCTTAACTTGATAAACAGAATATAACAGTCATTCAAAAGCATAAACAGAATCACACAGATCAATACAAGTATTTATATGTGGAAACCCTTGATTATAAGGGAAAAAACCACGGTGAGATAGAGCTCACAACTTCACTACTTCAGAATGAAGGCGCCCTATTAGGAGCTTACAAAGCACTGGTTAAAGTGCTACCCGGTTAGGGGATTTTACAAGAGATCTGTTAAGATCTAAACCCTATTAGGAGCTGCCTGGTTATAGGACTTTGAACATCAACAAGATGTTACCCTATTAGGGGATTCTTACAATGAACCGATTAGGTCCACCCTAATAAAAGGATTTGAATATGCTTTCACTACTAATAGAATTGATGATCTATTATGACACTGAATGTCTGATTAGATCATACCTCTTCTCTGGTTGCCTGGCTATTGATCTCTGCTGCCTCTGTGTCTGCAGCTCTTCTCTAGAAGATGTCTCTCCTTTTCTCCATGCAATCACCCACAATCAACAACAACTTTCTTTGCGTCCTATATCTTATATTTATATGAGAGTTCACCGTATAATGAAACCCTTAACTCATAGAACCGCCAGGCTGCAAACTCCGCAATAAATCATGCAATCAGCAAAAAGCTATGTGCTCTAATCTAGAGTTTACCTTGCAAAACATCCGTATGAATAAAGCTAACTCCTGTTAAAAAGCTAACTCTACTTCTAAGTAGTGGATGTCCCATATAATCCTACTTTTAACTCAAACTGATCCACTAAACCCAGTGCGAATCTTTAGGCCGCTTTAGATCAGTATAACCTTATATCCGGTTCAACTTATGCACATTGAGACCGGTGCGTGTTCTTAGATTGGTCTACTGGTGCATAGGTTATGTTGCTTGTCTACTGGTGGCGTCTAAGTGTTGTGAGTGACCGGTGACCCCTTACCGGTGCATAGTGTTTGTGGATGTTGTTCACGAATGACAACTTGAATTGCTAACATGTAGCAGAGTCCCAAGCTGTGGCAATTGTGGTTCAGGATTTGAGGCATCTCCTAGCCTTTGCTCGAGCATTGTGTGGTGTAGCGTTTGCCGAGTGTTTTGAGCAGGGGTTGTGGCTTGCTAAAGAGACTTGAGGGTTCCAATGTGTCAAAAGGGGTCATGGGGACTTCCTAGGGGTCCTAACGTGTGATAAGGCATACGAGGACCCCTAGGAAGTCCCCATGACCCCTTTTGACACATTTGAACACTCAAGTGTGTTCGAAGGGGTCGTAGGACCCCTTAGGACACACTTGAGTGTTCCAATGTGTCGAAAAGGGTGATGAGGACTTCGTAGGGGTCCTAATGCATGATAAGGCATACTAGGACCCCTAGGAAGTCCTCATGACCCCTTTTGACACAATGGAATGCTCAAGTGTGTCTAAAGGCGTCGTAGGACCCCTTAGGACACACTTGAGAGTTTCAATGTGTCGAAAGGGGTCATGGGGACTTCCTAGGGGTCCTAACACGTGATAAGGCATACTAGGACCCCTAGGAAGTCCCCATGACCCCTTTTGACACATTTGAACACTCAAGTGTGTTTGAAGGGGTCGTAGGACCCCTAGGAAGTCCCCATGACCCCTTTTGACACATTTGAACGCTCAAGTGTGTTTGAAGAGGTCCTACATGGGGACTTCCTAGGGGTCCTAACGTGTGATAAGGCATACTAGGAGCCCTAGGAAGTTCCCATGACCCCTTTTGACACATTTGAACACTCAAGTGTGTCCAAAGGGGTCGTATAAATATTATGGTGTTTTATGGCACTTTTATAATAATTGACTTTTCTATACTGATTTCAACCACTTTATTTATTTTTTCAAACCCTCGTGTTGGAAAAGCTAACTTTATGAATGATATTAAATGTCATTGTTTATTTTTCCATTAGACAAATGGTGAATACTCACACCTCTAGGGAGGGATAATCTATCAAGCCTGGGATATCAATAGGTCAGGAAGCCTCCTCATTTTTTTTCTAAAATATTTATGTCAGAACCTTGGTTTCCTTTCTCCTTTGACATATCTCAACACCAGATACACTCAAATAAGAAGGCTTGGTAGCCAAATTGTAATCCACTTTATTGCTTTTCTCAAAGCCTTGTTCATTTATTAAATGTCAACAGAAGATATTGTTCAACAAGGAAGCCTTGTTCAAGGGGGTTCTTATTTTTCTTTAGTTTCCTGGGCCTTCACATCTAATCTTTATTTGGCTCATATTATTACAACTTCTTTAGTACAAGGAGTATGCCCAAGGTCCTTGACCCTAAGTCATCATCATGGAATTGCTACATCTTACCAATAGGTCATGGATGGTTGGAGTAATATCAGTAGATATTAATTAATAATGTATAATATATATAAATAGTTACGAGGATACTGATATGAGAATATATACAGATACAAATATAGGGATATGATAATTAATGGCAGTCTCATATATGATACAATATGAATATATTTGTCCACATGGCTTGTATTGTTTGTGCTTTCTACAGGCACATTCATTGTCACTCTTTTACATTGCTTGGGAACTATTTGACAATACCCTTTCTTTCTGAATGAGCTCTATTAAATGATAATGGCAAAACTTAAGTGATGTAGTTATTATAACTCTTGGACTCACTCATGGTTTCTTTGAATTAAACATTAGTGCAAAATTTCTCACAGCTGGATGGATATGCTTTATTTGTAATATAAGTAGTTCATATTTTTTAGATGGATTGCTACAAAATATATGTTAAATTAAAGGATTAGAGCTATCAGAAGAAGAAAAAAAAATGTTTATTCATGACTGGCATAAGATGGGCACTAGAATTTTTTTTCCGATTAAATTCAACAAAGATGAGACAATTCCTTACTTTCCTATGACACATATATGAGGCACTAAATGAAATGATTTGAGCTTCATATGTTATGTTTGTGTGCATTGAACATCTTAGCTTTGTGTATGTTTAGAAGTTGAAGCTATATGAGGAGAAATATCTCACCGTGTGGTGACATAGAGATTGTCTCCATGTTGGACCTATCTTCAGAGCATATTCTCAATTAAGAAGGGAAAAGTTGTAAAGCCTCTTGACCTCTATCAAGTGGTCTCTGCAAGGCCGAGTTGATTCTTCATTTTACTAGGTGTAATCTTGAGATTGTGTAAATGCCTACTTGCAGTGATCTCCTACTAGAGAATTTTGAAGCAGCCAAACTTGTAGTAGGGCTTATTGATATGGGATAAGAGTTTAGCAGAACACAAACAAAAAATACTTGGCATAACCATATAGATGATATTCCTAGACAACAACATCACTTTGGATATTTAGCTGCATTTACTCACTACAATGTTTTCTATTGGAATGTCACTTTGGGAATAGCATTTGTACACACAATTGGGGATAAGAACCTAATTGGTCTATAAATTTTTGGTACATATTTTTTTGATAGTGTTGGGCTAGGTTGTCAAGAAAAGTCAGAAATGTAGCAGAGAAATTTTAGGGCCCATCCTAAACATGACCAGACAAAGCGGTGCCACAATTAGTAGTGAAAGTGTTCTCTCTATTGAGGTTTTTTCAAAGTGTTCTTATGCATCCTTGATCCCTGCATAGGACTTGATCCTGCTACCAATTTTGTTACAATCCAAAATCAACATCGCTTCTTCACAATTTCTGATTGTTTTGCCTTAAAAAAAATTATTTGAGCCAATCATATGAACTAAATAAACCAAATATTTGATGAACATAAATGTGTCATTTCCACCAAATGTAATGAGGGAAAATTGCAATGAGTTTAGTGAAGCACTGAAACTGAAGGCACTTGTCATATAAATTGATATAGATTATACCATCATTTCGATGCTTGACAGTTGTGAATCTGAATATCTTATGGGTTGTACTATTTGTACTTTCTATAGGCACACTACTTATGCACTAATATGGCTATTTGGTGTTGCCATGGGACGTTGAAGAAAGGGAAATAGGAAAGTGGCAAGGAAATCAAACCCCCGACTTGCTTTAAATTTTTTAATTTCCCATCTACCAAATTATCTAACCAATAGTTGTCATTGTATTGGGAAGAATGGGGAAATATGTAATGAGAAACATCAGAACCAAGATAAAATCCATTGAATGCAACACGGGAAATATGTAATGAGAAACATCAGAACCAAGATAAAATCCATTGAATGCAACACAGTACTAAAAAAAACCCAGTTTGAGCATTTGCCTGAATCATTTGTTTCACAATTTCTGTCACCCATGATGCAATTGATGGTTTTCACTGTAATGATAAAATGGAAAGACTTTTTCATGTTTGAGAGCTTTGTGATGAAGGCTAAGAGACCACTACACTGTGATCTACCAAAATCAGAAGACATGCAAAGCAGTAGAAACAAAATTGGGGCTAAGAGCTGAACAGGGGAGGCCTCGTTAAGATAGTTACAATTTATTGTGAAAAATGTGAATGTAACAACAATTACAATAAATTTGAGTCAGGTACACTTCATAGAAAATAATGTCTTCATACTCGTATATAAATATCTTCTGAAAAATACAGTTACAACAAAAAAGATATGAAAACCAAAGTGAATTTTAGAATCAAACTAGCATTGTAATGAATGTGGACATTGTAAAAAGAGTAAGCCTCATAATAACTTGTTCATCTTCTTGTAATATCTTTTATGATAAGAAATCCACGAGGCGCACCTTCTGTCTTGGAAGCATTGGTAGAAATATGTATGCCCTCTTTAGGGAACTTTAAATATCATAGTAGAAAATCTTAAATCTAATAAAAAATATGATATAAACATGGATGTAATAAGAGAAATAATAGTATTTATGTAGTAATGAATACTAATAGTTTCTCAAAAGAATAAATATTAAAAAAAAATAGAAGATTAAAGCTCAACCCCAATAACCATATGAGCACCTTAATGTGCTCTTTGATTTCTAGTAATTCTAATTGTAGCTGAAAGGTTATAAATAAGATCAAGTTAGAACACCTTTAGCAAAAAATGGAGGGTGAAAAAAAAAGCATGGACTAAGAATAAAAAAAAAATCCTTGCACCTTTTGTAAAACAAGATATAAAATAATTTTTTTATGTGGAAGATTACCTTTAATGTCTCACCCATTCGTGAAAAAAAATCAATCTCTCTGAAAAATACTACCTTTATCAACAATGCAAGAAGAAACAAGAGAAATAAATAAATCATTAGTTGGACAGTTGAGAATGAGGGAAGCCCTTCATGGGTTGTTCCTACGCCAGTAATTGAGAGTGAGGTAGCATCTCTTGTTCGAGAGCTTGAGCAGACAATTTGGGATGGGTACTATGCGTTGAGGCGATCTAAGTATGTCTCGTTGGACCATGAGATTGCCTTGGTGACAGCACAGAGAGCTCGGGAGGAGCTAGGCACCAAGCTAGAGGTAGTGGAGGGAGACTTACTCTATCATACCCAAGAGTTGGTGGCTGAACAGGCAGCACGGGTTGCTCTAGAAGAGAGACTGGCTAGGGAGACCGTGGCTTGGAAGCAGAGGTTGGTAGCAGCAATGGCGGAGAATGAGGCCAAGGAGAAGGAACTTTTGGAGGCTGCTTTGATGATTAAGTCCTCCTTGGAGTTGCAGATGGTAGCTAAAGCGCACTTGCAGACCAGAACTACACAGGTGTATGAGCTTCGGGCTCAGTTGGGGTCATCCACTGCACTAGTTCCTCCAGCGGAGCAGCACGCTTCCTCATCAGGGACGCTTCCCCTGCCCCACTCTTCTTCTCGATCCTAGTTTTTGTCTATGGTACCTTTGTATTTGAAGCTATCATTGTATATTGCATGTTTGGGCAGTGAGCTCATTTTGCAAACATCTTGTTTTGTAATAGCAACTCCTAACAGGGTTGAGGCTTCTAACAACCGTGGCTTGGAAGCAGCGGTTGGCAGCAGCAACGACGGAGAATGAGGCCAAGGAGAAGGAACTTTTGGAGGCTGCTTTGATGATTAAGTCCTCCTTGGAGTTGCAGATGGTAGCTGAAGCGCACTTGCAGACCAGAACTACACAAGTGTATGAGCTTCGGGCTCACTTGGGGTCATCCACTACACCAGTTCCTCCAGCGGAGCAGCACGCTTCCTCATCAGGGACGCTTCCTCTGCCCCACTTTTCTTCTCGATCCTAGTTTTTGTCTATGGTACCTTTGTATTTGAAGCTATCATTGTATATTGCATGTTTGGGTAGTGAGCTCATTTTGCAAACATCTTGTTTTGTAATAGCAACTCCTAACAAGGTTGAGGCTTCTAACACGGCCTAAAGTCCTTTAACCAGGACAGAGACACTATATGTATGTAATATTCTCCTAACAGGGTCAACATTCTTAACCAGATATTTTTTATTAGTGGATCAGTTGTGGGTATCATCCCCACCGGGGTTTTCCCTTGGCATGGGTTTCCTCGAGAACAATCATGGTGTTATGAGTTCATTCATTTTATTGTTATGCTTGTTATTCAGTTTACTTAGTTTAGTTTCTTATGCAAGCTTCAAATTAAATTCATATATCCATAATTGGGCAAAAGTAAAAGTTTGAGAAACACTGATTCACCCCCCCACCCTCTCAGTATTTCCTATTTCAAACATCCCATCCCCCAAAGAACTGAACCAACTTCTCAATTGATGAAATTCCTCTATCCTTTATGCTTTGATGGATGTCCATGCCCTCTGCCTGCTTCCAGCAAGCTCGTGTCAATCCAAACTCAAGACAGAAGAGAAATGTATCTTAGCCACAGCCCAATTAACCAAATTTTATTTTTGTAGAAAAATTAATCTGATCTTCCAATAGCCTGCATCCCAAGATAAATCCAAATAATAAAATATATAAATGTTAGTTTCTCAGTTACCAGCCAACCAGGCACCGACTTAGTGTATGAGATTACCCTTGTGGAAATCCACAAGAGGATGATTTTTCCAATTACCTATGTCCCTCAGGATTCTAAACTAATTGATTTTTTACTTTTTAAGCTTCTAGCCATTTTAGAATAGACAGACTATAGAGCTAAAAGATTAAAGGTTTTACTGAGGTGACATTGTGAACTAAATACACTGAGCAAGATTAATGTGTTAGCAACATGAACTACAAAATAAACATAAGAAGGGTTTTGCACATTAGCAAATGAGAATGTAAATAAAAATTAAAAATATGTTGATGTTCTGTAATGTCTACAACGTTAAATTTCTATAAAATTGATTAAAGCTTTAAATTACGAAATCCTTTATTGCAAACCTCAAGTTTCTGCATTGAGAATTTTGGAACATTACCTGGGATCACTTTTGCGATCAGTCACATGCACTGCAGCTGCAATTACTTGAGATGCACCATCCCTGAATGTCTTTTCTAAGGACTGCCAATGAGATCCATAGTTCTGACAAAAACATCATAAAATTCCATAAGACCACTCCATATGTTACCAGAAAACACCTACTGATATATTTAGCACCTATAATCTACTAGAACCGACATGATGTATTCTTTGAACACTTAAGTTATTCTCTTGGTATCAGTTGACATGCACGTGAATGGGGGTAAATCGACCTATTTTGTTTGTCCAGAATGACGAAATATGTAACAAGGTTATCTTTTCAGAATTTCTGGTTACAAGATAACATAAGATTTTAAGTACTTTTTTTTGCAATTTTTCAAAAGCCCAAATCAAATATTATGAGTGCAAATCCTGATAATATTAGCCACTCGGGATCTCTCAATTGTGTGTAAAATAACACATTTTTTAAACTGACAATTCAGAAGTTTTGTCTTTTGAAGTTTGAAATATTCACAATTGACTAAGCCACTATAAATCAAAATCTAGAACACAATTCTACATAATTGTTACAAACAACGACATGATTAGCACATGAATGTATCAGTGAATAAAATGCTGTGCTAACCAGTTTGTAAGAATATAGCCTAGCAGTAAAATGGTGCACCTATTGCCATAATCACCCAGAATTAACACTTAATATGGCTTGTACAAAATGATGGAGTTAAACTTCATATAATTCAGCGTTCCAGAAAATATGTGAAGAGTTTACTTTGTAGCTAAAGGAATATTGTATCAAAGTAGGCATGCTCCTAGATAAAACATTTAATCTTTCGGGCTACCTGAAATCAGAGTGAGTCTAACTACCTCAACAGTAAACAGGACTGCATAATAAATATCGCGAGCAATGGAATCCCTGTCAAAGTGGTCTTTTGAAACTCTGGACTTGTTCAGAATATCTTGCATACTCTGATAAAATTTCCCTTTCTCAAAATCTCCATATTTCTTGCATTCGTTGGACACTGAGTTTCCCAGCAATGAAACCACGTCCAAAGGTGCAGTACTCTTCTCACTGTCTGTCTGCAAAAAGTTTCAAACAAAAGATTCCCTTCTTGAAACATTCGGGACCAACCATTATTTTTCTGTTCTTGAAATATAAGTATGAGTATGTTCAAAACATAAAAGCACGAAAATTCAGAACACTTACCAGGCGCTTGCCAGCCAACTGAGACGCGGCAACTAACTCATGCTTGTATCCAGCCAAGTACAAAAAGTATAATCTCTGGAGTGCTGTTCGTAAACCGAAATAGATATCTTAATAATCAGCTATTTTACCAATAATGTGAAACAGGAACTGAAAGGGAAACAGGATACCTTATAGAACAGAAAAATCAAGGTTACACTCAATATTTCCTAGCTATTCAAAAATTATTATTAATACAGATTTATAAATAGAAAGCTTTCAACATTCGACAATTATAAAGACATATCATTATTCAGATTGATCGTTATGGGTTAACAGAAAACAAACAGCGTTTTCATAGGATAATTACCTTAATTGGCAACACACTTTGAATTTCACCGTATCCCTTCAGTCAAAACATTAAGTACGAAAATGTACATCATAAAAATTGTGGACAGATGAAAAAATGATTGGTGAATAATGGAAAGAATTAGTTTTCTTATCACTTTTTATGTTTTCTGCAGCTTGGATGGCCATTTTTCTTAGGCCAAAAATGGCCTGAGAAATGCGGATTTCTCAAGAAAAAGGTCTCAGAATTTGGAAACCCCTGACAGTTCTGTTTCTGCCATTCTGGTTAAAGAAGTAATAAGAAAAATGTTGTTTCCTTAACTGAAATAAACCTCTAAAGGCTTCTATGATGTGCTTGAATAAATATAGACTTGGTGTATGTTAACTTTTTGTTTTAAACCATGTATATTGTCAATTGACGTTTCCGATCACACTAACAGTGCAATAACTCCAACAGTTTAAGGTCCACGAATCAAAACTTCAACAATGATTAAAGAAGAGAGCGTAGTGAACCTAAATTTCAAAATTCTAGTGTCAAAAAGAATTAAACACCCCACCTTGGAAAATAAGATCAGAAGGGCTGTGACCCTTTTGCCTAATCTCTGCTAGCACAGAAGCCTCATGACTGCTTGCATACTCCTTCTTGGCTTTATTAAATCCACTAGAAAGAACTGCGAAGCTGCTCTTCAATAATCCAACCCCTTTTTTGGCGGCTGCTGCACTCATTTTAAGAGATGCCTAAATACTCAAATGCCCTAATTAACCCTTTAATTCAACTCTGGACCTTCAGAGACTCTTATTAGCCGTTACAATCACCTCTGATATATTATCTGTTCACCGTCTCTGATCAGCAACAAAAGTCAAACCCAACAATTTGTCTGTGCAAATTTAGCCACCCAGAAGCTCTAATTAGCTCTAACGTCTAATTCAAAATTTTCAGATTACCAATTGATCTGATGGGTCCTGTAATCCAAGACTGAAATTTCAGATGCCCAATATGACAGATCCAACAAATTGTGTAATTCAACCTTAAAATTCGTAGTCTTATTAAAACTTTCTTTCTGTTATATATTTAAAATTAGCCCGCTTTGACTCAATTTATACAAAAATCTATGAAAAGGGTATATCTGCTAAGCTTTGACAGGTGTTTACTGGATTTTCAGCCACCAACAAACTGTACCCAACAGTTTGACTCTGCAAACTCGGTACCCAGTAAATAAGTTCCAAACAAAGCCTAGTAAATGATTCCGTGAATGCTGGATCCTCCACAGTCAGTATTTTTCCAAAACAGATTATGATCGGATATGCATCTACTACTAGAATGTCTCACTGGGTGTTACTCTGTCAATATTCATCTGAAGCTAATTTCATCGAAAAGTTTCAACTCAAATCTTCCAATCTCATAACAGAAGCATGTCAAACGAAACGACCTCTAATATTGTTTTTTTCTTCTTGTCAATTCAAGTTCCTCGAATTTGAAGCCAAGCCAAAGGAATAAAAACAAAATGTTGGAATTAAAAATTCCAGACGAACATTTCCTTTCTGTATATAAACTGTTTTATTCCAAACAAATTCTTCCACGTATCACCGCAAATAATAACTAATTAAAATTCAGAAACTAATAGTCATGTACTGTGGGAACAGCCGCCAGAAGAACGCGGATACTTCCTTTTTCTTAACTAACTAATTAAAAAAAATGGTTTTATCTTTGATGATGACGCGACGAGAGGGACCCGCAGTTGAAAGCTGAAGAATGGATAATCACCGCTGTTTGTTTTTTTTTAAATTATAATATATATAGTGAAAGGTTAATATTTAAATTTATTTCTTATTCTATAGTGTGTTGGTTAAGCAATGAGGTCTTCTAGTTGTGCCTTTATAGATTGTGGTAGGGGAGGGGTGTCCTATTAGTAAAATCATTCATAGCTTAGCAGATATACCCTTTTCATAGATTTTTGTATAAATTGAGTCAAAGCGGGCTAATTTTAAATATATAACAGAAAGAAAGAAATGTATAAGCGGGCTATTTTGGCTAGCAGACAATAAAAGAGAGGGAAAATATATTCTGGAGCCATATGTCATTTTTTCTCAATAAGCGGTGGCTGTGTATTCCAATCCCTCCTTTTTTTCAAAGCTTATTTTAAAATATTAAGTGGTGGTTGCTCCACAAAAGTAGGGATAGATTCTAAATTATCCCTTTTCTATGATTAAAAAATGGCATGGGAACACTCCCTCTGCTTTAATTTAAGCACAAATTGCACTCAAGCATCAACATGGGGACATGGGGTAATGTGCTTTAGGTCTTAAGAGTTTACTAATTTCTAAAATTCTTATGACATTACGGTGTTATATTCTTTATGTGTCATTACCAAGAGAATGGCCATTGATTCGAGTAACAAACTTTAGCATACCTTATCACCCAAAAATAATCTAATGTGATTTAGGTCTCAAAGTGGGTATAAATTTAATCATATGATTATTTTAAAATATTATTGTTATATACTAAGTTTGCACCCTTGTTTCAAGCTCTCTTGGTCTTGATAACCTAGTATAACATGGGAATCATCTCCAAGTTGTAGGACCTATGCTAACTGAGATGAGACCTCCAGGTTCTAGGCTGGTTCCTCTTGGATAATCACCTTAATTTGCTCTTAACAGAAAAGTAAATCTTTGAGGGGAAAAGGGATAGAAGGAGTGCATGAAAGGGAAAATAACTGAAAGCAAATTATCCTACTAGGTGATACACTGAAAATATGGTATGAATTGCAGTATGGAGGATGAAGTCAGTGCATGAACTTAGGTCTAGGAGATCACAACTTACTGAATAGGCTTGCATCAATACTTCATAGAAGGGTTTGCAAACAAACATTCACTTCTGCAACTAGGTATAGGAATGAGACAGACTGTCAAGGGGTTGAAGAATACCCACAAGATCATTCCAATCAAAGCATCCACAGGGATATACAAGAATCGCAGAAAGAAAGAGGGATCAGGAACCCTAAGATATCACTGAAAATATGCTTATATTGAACTCAATAAGAGAAAATTCAGACAATAAGGCATAGGGACAGAAAGAATGTCACAAAATACCTTTGCAATATCTAAAGTTCCAATGAAAGTTACAAATTGTAGAAAGTCAGAGGGCAGAAAGAATGCCACAGATAACTCCTCAGAGAGAAAATTCTCTTTTACAATTGCCAACTCTGAGCTCTAAAAAGCTCCAAAAACATTATATACATCTCCCTTTGCACATAGGCAGGAGTCAAAACCTAATTAGGGTTACATATGATTTGACATAAAATAATCAGAAACCCTTCTGTCATGTCTGATCATAAATGTGTCTTTGAAAGTATCCTGACTGATCATATCTCATATTTGTGTGTCCATCTCTGCAAGTTAAAACCTCACGCCAAAACCATGACCCTGTCTCTACTGAATTGAGTCTATCATGAATGCTCAAATCTGATCCTTACAGATATTTGTATTTTGAAGTACAAAAGGCCACAGGTGGCACCAACCTTTAATGGTTCTTCGGCCCAAGAACACCGATATGGTACCCTGAGAAATCATATGCAACGGCCATCAGATATTTTTCATCATCCTCCCAACTGTAACTGTCCCGGAGACATAAATTTTGAGCTACCCGCAACTGCATTCGACCAACAACAAGAAACTAGCAAAGAAATATTTAAATTTTGAAAACAACGGCTAGCTAATCCAATTTAAAATGTGGCTATCGATATCAATCTTTCTCGGTAGATGAACGGCCCAAATCAACTTTGTAATAGTTGCAAGCCCCTTCTGAAAAGTCAAACACCACATCACCTGGTCGAAAACCAATAAAAAATGAACACCTCAGCAAAACGGAGCACATCGGACCCACGACCCTCTGAGATCTTCATCGGATGGTTGTTGTTATACCGCAACCCTAACTCTCGAGCACTTTTCCTCAACGGTATAACAACGATCGCAGATCCTATCTGAGATTTAACCTGCCTCATAAGCCAAAGACCACGGGCCCACTGACAAACTTCCACATCACAACCCATCCAGCCAATGAAACGCGAGCACGTCAGACTAAGAGGACCCACTTGACAGAGCCTTGGTGATAAAGTAGAATCAACGGCTGGCACATGATCTCATGGGCTACGAATATTCCATGCGATCATACGACAACCGTTAGATCCAAAGTTGAGACAACACACTGCACCCGCTCTGACATGGAACCACATCACTAGCCTTTGACCAATCAGAAGTGTACACCTCAAACTACGTGGCAATGGACCCACTGACACAGAAGCGTCGCGTTATGATGAAGATCAACGGTCATCGCAAAATCGCAAGGGGAAAGATTAAGCCTTACGAACATGCGACAACCGTCGAATCAAGTGATTAAGCCCATTAATCAAGGCCGCTTAGGATCTTTAATAAATCGGGCCTAGACCTACCATGTGTCACATTTTCATTCGCCGTTGACTACCCCCTCAGATCCATCTAACACAGGACCCACCTGATAGGAGCGCTAAGCTAAAGAAGAGGATTGATGGTCGTCATTACATTGCGATGTTAACCTTCGAGCACATCTCCTCAACGGTATAGCGACAATCGTCGATTCTGTCTGAGCTTTAACTACCAGGAAAGCGAGACCGCCAAACAAACTGTAACCGCTCGCCAGGTCGCTGGGTGTTAAGGGTTTAACCGCAGGAAATCTAAGAACTTGCGAACACAGTTAGAAAATAAAGAGCACGTGGAAAAAGAAACCCTTAAGTGACTGAAAAGGTAACGGTGAAATATAATAGGCTAAAGGGTTTAGGGTTTTTTGGCTCCAACGGTCACTTTTTTAAAAAAAATTTAAACTTGCAAACTAGGGAGTTGGATGGTTATAGAGGCCAGAAGAAAAGGCAGAAGGCTATGAAATTTTTTGAGGTGCTCGGCAGGGTTAAAATGGAGATCTTGGATTAAAATTCAGCCCATGACCAAAATTGAATAGATATGAAATTTTGGGCAACAATTATATCATTTGCACAACATTTTTTTAAAATAGGAATGTTACTTGGATTAAGTGTATTTAATGAGAAATGATTTTTGAAACCAATTCAAATTCCTCGAGTTTGAAGCCAAGCCAAAGGAATCAAAACAAAATGTTGGTATTAAAAATTGCAAACAAACATTTCCTTTCTGTATTTAAACTGTTTGTATACATGAAAATCAAATGAGTTAGTCAAATGCAAATAAGGTAAACAAGTTAAAACAAGCATCTAACTAATCAAAGACCAACACATGCCTTCGATTGAGCTTAAATGGAAGCACTCTCAAGCCGTTGATATTCTCTTTAATAGGAGAATGTGGATATGCTCTCCAAATACAACTAATGGATTCTCTAAATGATTGCCAAGCCTTCTATGGATGAAATGAAGCTCTAATATGCAACTAAATGAAGAAAATAATAAAGCTAATTCAATAGAGATGCTCAAATTAGCATGAATAATGATAAAACTCTAATAATACTACAATGATGCTTAAACTATCAAGATTCAAGATGGTAAATGATACTAAGAAGATATGAGAGATGGAAGATGATATACTAAGATGATCCAGCAATCTAACTATGCAAAATGAGAGTGAATTCCAAAGATAAAATAACACAATAACACTACCAATATGAGAATTTAAAAGATAAAAATCATAATAACAACACATATGAAAGATGGATGAAATGCTCAAGGAGAGGCTCATATTTATAGGATTTGGAAGGAAATGGATGGTTGAGATTCAAAATGGGATGAAGGGCTAGGATGCAAAAGGATCAATGAGGTCGATCCTAAGTGGAAGCCACATAGATGCCACACAAGCAATGTGGTTGGTCATGCAAAGGGGATGAGTTGCTCACACGTGTGAGCAACCTTTGAAAGTGATGGCTCATTAAAGAGGGGAGACAAAGTGGAAGAGGGGAGATGGCTCAATGTTGCTGACACATGTGTGAGAAAATCCCAAAGAAGAAATAGGGGACATTCATGTCAAAATGTAGGTGTTTATTTAAGGAAGGTGGTTAGTCGCCTTGGGAAGGGTTTATCACACACATGTGAGCAATATTAGGGGACTAATTGTTGTAGGAATCACAAAATTAGCTTAATTAATCTAGGATTAATCGTAAGAGTGGGTTTAGAGGTGATGGCGATGGGTATAGGTTAGGGATTTAAGCTAGGCTTAGGACTTAATTAATTAAGAATTAATCAAATCAAGGATTTGGATTTGAGGGGAATATAAATAAATAATAAGATTATTTAAATAAAGTTGTGAGAAGGGATTAAATGATTTAATTAAAATTAAATTCATTAGGGACTATAGAAGAAATGTGAATATAATTAATCAAATAAAATTAACTAACTATATAGAAAAAGAATGATAATATAAATAATCAATTAAAATTAATTATATAGTTGGAGTCAATTAATTAAGATTTAATTAATTAAAGAGAGAAATAGCTTAGAACTAGGAGGGATGTTTTTAGATGTCGACATTTTGTCCCTCTTTGATGCGATGTCTGAAATGACATCTCATCAAAGAAAATAAAATAGGATGTCCCATAGTGAAATGGAGTTCTGGGATTCATGTCAGAGCGATGATGGTGGAAGGGTGTGCCCCCTCGAGAAAATAATGCAAAAAATTAATTTTAGGGAATTTTCTCAAAAAAAAGGCAAAAAGGGAGAAAATGGAGGAGAAAATAGAAGTCATAAGGAATTTGTGTGACCAACAAGGTGGTGAGAAAAAAATGGAAGAAAAAATAGGATTAGTAATAAATTAGGGTCCATAGGGGGGCTATAATTAGGTCTGGAGGACCCTACAAGAGGTCATTTTCAACATTGACTAGTCAAAAATAAGATCTTAAGGTGAAAAAGATGGAAAACATGAGGCTAAGGGACCAACTTGGGGAACGTTTGAGGGTTTACTAGCAGCTAGTAGACTATGACCCTTCGATGAGTGCCTAAACACTTCTTTGCACTTTTGTTTCTTGTTGTTTATTACATGTTAGGTAGGCATTGTATGGTATTAAATGAGGTTGAAAGTGGTCAGGTAAAAAATGTTGATTATACAATTGACGTCTGTGCAGACATTGATTGTGTGATCGACACCTTCGCATGCAACTAACAAGGTAGAATAGAGCATGGAAATGTCAGTCCCCGAATCGGTGTTTACATGTCAATCACAGGAGGGGTTATGGATCGGTGCCTGCACAAACCAATGTAGTGTGAACTAACACATGCTTTGATGAATCAGTGCCTAGGCCTAGGAGGGCCAAGGGAGTGAGGGAAAAAATCCATAAGTGTTGAAAAACACTCCATGGGGGTTTTCTTAAGTAGGTTGGGACATGATTCCTCAATTAGGATTGGAATGGAGAAACAAGGTTAAGTCTAAAGGGTTAACTGACATAATTTTGGATGGATGCAAGCTTAGTTTCCACCATTAGGGTCGTGTAAGCATTGATTGACGACTAAGGATTTATGAGAGCAGCTGACAATGTAGGAGTGGGGGTTAGTTACAACGTGGGATTAGACCATGTGCACTAGTAGCCTAGGTTACAGGTGCACAACGATATGATGACAACAGTCATGGAGTGATGGCACAATGATATCCCCACATTTCACCTACCCATAGGGGAGGCTACCACTACCCTACTAGAAGTATGGAGGATATACCAAGTCCTGATCAGAGGGGTTATTCCCAAGTACCAACTAGAGGATGTTAATTACTTTATGGAGCTTTCCTTTGAGCATCTAATGAGGAGGATAGCTAGGGATCACACATGGATGTCCTCGAGAGAAGAAATTGATAGGAGGTTACCTCGACTAGCATTATATCTGGCAGGACTGATCAAGGCTCAAATTCTTTTGGAGCTATTAGGATATAGGTTCGCAATTAGTTGGGCGTTATCTTTGGTTGAGATGTTGGAGTCTAGCACTATCTATTGTTGGGCATACACTATACTAAGTTAGTTGTACCACAATCTGCACATGTATGCATACTGGGGGTATAAGAACCTAGGCATGGGAGTGACTTTGTTGTTAGTATGGTCTTGGAATCATATCACTATGATGAGGCCATTGAGATTATAGGATTGACAACTTAGAGAGCCATATGCATGCAAATATAGACCATTCATCCAATGGGAGCCACAAGTTACTAGAGGATGTTACTTTATGACCTTCTGATCTTCACATAGACACCTTTTAGTGACTTCAAGGCTTGGGGAGTCTCGGATGATGTTACGAGATAGGAGGATGAGAATGGGGATAGGTATTATCTTTCCTTTGTGAAGAGTGGTTATTTGTTGATGAGCTGCATGATACATCAAATTGAGAGTTATCATCGGCTATGAGTTATGCATCAGTTCGGGATCACATGGGATGTTGTCAGCGGGGGACTGGTTCATCCACATGTGACTAGGGAGGTGGGTGTTTGGGGGAGCTACACATATGTGGCATCGATACACTCTAGTTGGCTATCAATGACTCTAGTACTATAGGTTAGGAGGTTAGATCTGCAAGATGTGGAGGTGACAATGGCATATGCTGCATTATGGGTGACACACTTACTAGTACGGTTGAAAGACCCTAGACATGTAGTTAAGGTGAGAAGCCAAGGGATGATATGGATATTGATGAGTAGATAGGAGGAGGAGATTATGGAGATGTGGGAGATGGAGAGGATGGGGGTGTAGATCTAGTAGCTATAGGAGAGGCCCAGTTACATAGGTAGAGAGCACCACAATCATTGGTTAGGAGGGCATCTACGCAAGAACAAGTATAGGCACATCCTGAGGGTTCATAGGTATAGACTCCTTAGGGATAGGGTGCAAATGGACAATGACAAGTACCATAGGCTTGACAAGTACAAGCACAAACAATTACAATCCCAAGAGGGATTATTAATGCTTGTAGGATAGACTGACATTGATCAGTCGGGAGGGGGATGAGAGAAGGACACGCGCTACTAGCTTGAAGCTGGAGAGAGATATAGCCAAAGGGGAGAGGGATAGCCTGTAGATTGAGGTATCTCATCTACAGGGGGTGATACAAATAGAGAGAATGAGTTACTAGCCTAAAGACAACCTTAGCTAACATGGTGAGGTAGAGGGATGCATCGCAGAGCCTAGTGGAGGAACTACAAAGATCCCTAGGTACCATGGTGGAGGAGGCAAGCAAGGTTTAGATGGATATTTTTGTAGAGTGGGAAGGGATAGGATAAAATGTCACTCAATAGTAGATAGCTTAGCTGATCGCAAATTTGGTTGAGGCACAAAGATATGTATCATAGTATAGAGCTGAGAGAGATAGCTCAGTAGGAGGTGTCTAGAGGAAGATGACTCAGGCAGTTACTAACGTATTTGCATCCCACGGGATAATCTCTAGAGAGGGGTGAGAGGTGGATTAATACCAGACCCTATACTATCATGCAATACTTGAGGGATAGCAAGTACCTGTATTCTCTGAGATGACATAATCGCAAAAGATAGGGAGTTCAATGGCATCAGGAGGGTCTATGGGGATGAGGGTGCTAAGGTCATTGAAGAGGGATGAGGGAGACAAACCTTCTTAGCTTGGACAGTGATTGTAGAACCTACCAGGCACCTGAAAACACATAGTTTTGATTTTTGAGATGATACCTATACACTAGAAAGTATTTATGCATTGATGTTTATGTACCTATTTGATGGACTTATGATGATTTCTACATGATTTATATGAAACACTTTGATGGACATTTTTATGATGGCATTTATGGACTATGCAGATGAACATTTATTATGATGATTATATGATGATGTAGTTCATTTCCTATATGTTGTCTATATGGATGAGGGATTGAGTATGATTTCAGTATGATATAATTTCTATGATGCATATGTGATGCTTATATGGGACTAACACTTTTTGATGCAAGATGTGTGTGTATCTGATGCAACTATATGATATGTTTATGATGATGCATGTATGATAATGGTACTAACATGTATCATGTAAGGATGCATAGAGCATTACGATTATGTAGGTGGTAGATGATAATATGATGTATAGATATATGATGTAGATAGATGATGCATGATTAATGAAATGTATGATGTGATAGATTATTGATGTTTTATGATTGTGTGATTTGGATGCAAAAGTGATGTATGATTTCTATGATGTATAGAAAATGTGATGTAGGATGTGATGGATGGATATGTAAAATGCAATACATGTAAGTGGTACTAAATGGAATAAAATGCAAATGGGATGATTTTCATATAATGGTTAATAGTTATATGGTTATGTGATGCAAATGGGTTAAATATGTAATTGAATAAATGATAATGTTATGCTTATGAACATAATGAAAGTAAGTGAACCTATATGGATGTCATGGAATGAGATAAATGAAATGATTATGTAATGATGTAATATGAATTAGACTAACTAAAATGAACATTAATGAATATATGCAAAATGAATGTAATGACATTAATGAAATGAACTAAATGAAAAATGAATGCAATGACTCTAATGATTATGAAATGAATATGAAATGTACCTAATGCAAGATGTAAATTGGATGTAATTAATGATCTTTAATGATATGCATCCAATATGAAAAATGTACTTCTAAGAAGTTGAAATGAATATGCCCCTAATATGAAATGTAATTAATACAACTAAGATCACTAAATGTAACAATGCACAATTTAACGATGAGCGGGAATGGGAGCAGCGCACATGGCGGAGGGTCTAGGGTTTGTAGTGGAAATGGAGAAGGGGAGGATGCAAAGGGAGGGGAAGGAGGCAGCGATGACAATGGAGGGAAGGATGAAGCTGTTGCCGACCTCAAAACCTTCATTGGGCAGCTTCTGCTTTTGTGCCAGGAATGTTCGGGAGGCTCATTTCATGGGCGCTGCTTGTCTTACCTCAGCCTCAACGGTTGGGGTGTTTGGGCTCTATTTTTTGGGAGAGAGGAAGAGGAGGTCGAGACCATGGGTGCCCCCAATGTGGTTGATGGTGGAGATACATCCTGTGGGGGATCTCTACACGTTTCTAATGAAATATTTTACAACGTTGTTGGAGGCATGTCTCTGGTGTGCTTCCCGTATATTCTAGAGCCTAAGGAGGTGGGGAAACAAGATTCTTTTTTTTTTTCTACCTGTTTCATGGTAGAGGGAGTATCTCTCATGTGGGAGAGCCTCTATGGTTTTCTTTCTTTGAAATAATTTGTTGGGGGTTTGAGGATGCTTTTTCCAGAAGGCTTGTCTTTTGCTTTGCTGAGCTTGTCTCTTCCCCTTCTTTTCTGGTTCCAATTGTGGTCGATTTTGTCCCTCCTTTGGCCTATGTCTTTATTTGGTGCAGGGACTTTTCCTTTTCTGTTCTTTCTCCTCTTTGCATTACTCCTATCGAGGGGGAGCTCATCCCTATCAAGGTGTTATTTCTTCTTGTGGTTTATTGGTGGAAGATTCCTTCTCTGCTTATGCTTTCCTCTCCCCTAAATCCTATAGAGGGGGAAGATCCTATTGAGGCAGAAGCCCATCCTATTGAGGTCGACAATGGCTGTTGGGTGGAGGTGAGTAGCGACATTTGGTCTTTTCCATCTTTGAATGACTTGAAGGTGTTGTGGATTAGGATGGAGGATGACCCTTGTCTTAAGTGGGCAAAGGGGACTATTTTGGGTTGCCAGTTTAAAGCTGGGATGATGCTTTTGGTGCTAGAAGGTTTGTGGGTTTGGGACATTATTCATTTTAGGCCTAGCATCAAGTGGATTGGTGTTGAAGGAAACCGTAGAGATATCTCCTTGACGCAGATAGTTATGGCTTTAAGTTTTAGAGTTATCTCTAAAGATGTGTTTGAGGGTATTTGTGTGTCCCATCTGTTAAAGTTTTTAGGGTTTGTTGCTTTGTTGGTTGCTGGTAGGAGTGTGCAGATGGATGTTGCAAATTTTCAAGGGCCCATCATGGCTGAGGGTTTGCAATTATGGTTAAAGGTAGATTTTGGGCCTTTTTCACTCTATGAAGATGGTGTTGTGGTTTCTGGGTTCCCTGCAAAAACCTAGGACATATGTTTGGGGAGATGTAATTCTCTAGCAAACTATTTGGTGTGAGGCGTTTGCCTATCTTCTGTTCAGCTAGGTCCTAAGTGTTTTATCTTAAGTTGTTGCTGTTTGATTTATTGCTTTGGGTTGCAGTTTTAAAATGGTCATACTTATGCAGCTTTTCACTTTGTTTGGGTTCTAGATTCCCTCCAAAATCTGAGTGTATAGGGTTTCGGGGCCCCTTCAAAACCTGCTTTTACCATAATCAAAAACAATGGTGTGTGTATCGGAGTGACTAGGGGGACACTTAGTGGGGTAGAGATGGGTGAGCAAATAGGAGCCCCAAAATGAAAAGTGAAAAATGAAAAATGAAAATAAAATACAACTATGACATGCGATGGGGATTGTGGATTTAGTCGTATTGATGTTGAGAGCATACCTTAGTTTGATTTTGCAAAAGGAGGTATGCATCACATGTTAGAAAACATGGATAACATGGTTCCTTTGTGTGGATTAGACTCTCAAACAGATAAGGTAGATTTAGGAACATGCATTTAGATCATCAATCATGGTGGAACTAATGTAGTGAAACACATAAGGAGATCTTAATACACCCAAGTATTTGGCAGAGACTTGGTGGAAGTGAAAAAGACCATGCCCCCAGTGAGACATACATAACCATGCTTGATAAATTGACACAAATGTACTAAAGTACCTAAAAATAGATCATTCTAAAAACAACCACGTGTAGCAATATACACCTGTCAAAATAAACCAAGATATGGATAGATCAAGGCGATGATGAGAAGGTTTTATTCAAACACAAAGATAAAATCAAAGAAACAACCTTATGACCAAGTGGTCATTCAATGAATAGTTATTTCCATGAATATGATTGTATGATGATGGATTGATAAGATGACTCAAGAATGATATATCCTAAGGGAGAGGATTTGACAGATATGATTGGACATTTTATAGGAAATAGATATGGATGAAAAATATTTAGGAAACTTGATCTCAAGATTCAATTTTGATAAAACTTATGTAGTCAAAGTGTCTGTGACAAGCTCAGTGTGATGGAGTTAATCTCAATGTTTTGGGATAGAGTGAATGATGGGACTCGTTGATGGATTATGCATGGAACTATTTCATATGCATAATGTTGATAGGATCAGGGAAAATATCTCCTTCTGGTGTTGCTAACTGATAGGATTCAGATCCAAACTCAGCTATGACAACATATGGGCCCAACCAATTAGGCTCAAACTTTCCTTTCTTTTCACGGCTCTGGAGGTTTTTCTAATTTTTCTTTAGGACAAGCCCACCAAATTCAAACTCACAGGGTTTCATCTTCTTGTTATACTATAACCGCTGGTGATTTTGATACGCATGAAGGTGGTTTAGGCCATTGAGGAACCTCTCATCAAGGAGTTGAAGCTCTTGAAAGTGGGAAACTCGGTATTCTTCATTAGATAATAGATTCTTGAGGGAGATTTTGAGGTAAGCAAATTTGATCTCGATGGGGAAGATGACTTCAATACCATACACGAGGGAATATAGAATGAATCTAATAAGTGTTTCGATGGAGGTATAGTATGCCTAGAGGGGGGATTCATTTGTAGATTCTAGTATTGGCCATCTTCATTGACCATTTTATTGAGGATTTTAATGATGGTTTTATTCATAGCCTCATCTTAATTATTTTCTTATGGGTAGTAGATGGAGGAAAAATGATGTTTAATACCAAACTTCTTACATAGCTTTGTAAAACCCTTATTTTTGAAGGGGGAAACATTATAATTAGTTATTTACTGTGGGATACCATGGTGGAAAATAAGGTAATTCAAGATGAACTTTGAGATATTCTTTCCAATGGTGTAAGTAAGAGGAATGGCTTCAACCCATTTAATGAAGTACTTAGTGGTGGAAATGATGTACTTATGGCCAATGGAGGAATTAGGGCATATATATCCCCAGTGGTAAAAAGGCTATGGTTTGATAGTGGGCTATAGGGATAGGCAATGTGCACATATCAAATCAGCATGTCACTGATAGGGCACACATCTCTTCAAACAATGATAAGATTTTTACTTTGGATAGTAGTATCATATAACCAATAATTTCTTTGCAAGGGTGAGATCACTAGAATCTGTCTAATAGATTCCTTGGTGAACCTCTTATAATGTTGTTTTAGCTTCTTATGAACTAAGACACCTAAGGAGGGTTCCTTCAAAGTTTTTACAAAAGAGGGTATCTCTTAGGATTCTATATTGGGAAGTACAACAAATGAATGTCTTTCATTGGTTAGAGGTGAGTTGGATTGGAATGATCTCATCATGTAGGTAAGCGTAAATTTCTTGGTCCCAAGGAGAGTGAAGACCAACAATATCATGCACCATTGTGGATTCTAACATGTCATAAGTGGGGACTATTGTGTGTGTGAAAATTGTACTTGTTCAGAAGACACAACACATCAGTAAAACATTACAAACCAATTATAGGAAAATAAGTAATAAATATATATATCATCAATCAGGTGCTTTACTATCTTCTATTAGATGTGAGTATGGTATTCTCAGAATATGACCAAGATCAGTGACAATGCAACACCTAAATGAAGGATTTGAATGCAAAAACAATGAAAATGGATGCAAGATTAATCTATTATTTTGTGATTTTCTATGCAATAATAACGAGGTAATCTATATGAATTGATCTAAAACTTGATATCAATGAAATGAATCTAAGCTATGAATACAAAAATAAGAAATAATGATAGCAATGAATCTTAAAAGTTGCACAATTTCTCAAGAACTCGACAGTATAACATTGTTGTTCTCAAAATTGCACATGGTTATTATGAAGGACTAAGGCCTATTTATATAGAAATCCAAGATTGAGAACTCGTGGAAAAGTAAAAAATCACTCCTTGATCAACTCAAATTGATTGGTAAGTTATCAGGGAATTAGAAACATTTATCTAGTAAAATCATGCAAATCATCTTTTTAACTCATAATTGGAAGTTCAAATCACTCCAATCTACTTTCAACTCACAATTGCATGTTGAGTTCAGAAAGCTAACAAAATGAATCAAAGAGTTGATTTTGAGTTTAACCGATCTTCTGATTTTTGCATAGATAATTGCGAGTTTATTTAATTTCCATGTCTTTTATTCTCAACTTAAGTAATTTTGTTTAAAAATAACTGATTTATGGGTTAATCAATTATTTAAATCAAAATTTATCCAAAATCATATTATTAAACTTGACAATTTGATTTTAATCAATTAAATAAATATTCAATTGATTTTTTTAGAATTTGCGATTAATTGTCAAATAAACAATATTAATTAATGAATAATTTTATTAAATCTAATTAAAGGGATTAAGTGGCTAAATGAAATTTAATAAATTAAATATTTAACATATTCAATTAATTGCACTTAGGATAAATAAAATAATATCATTTATCACCAAATAATATTTAATTAGCTGGATGATTAGGATAAATTAGGAATATTCAGGAATATTTCCTTATGCAGATTTAGAATAGGATCGATTAGGGTTTTGATGATTCGATGTGCATATGTGCCTTAGGTTAGGTCTTTTTAAGGTTGATTTTGATTGATTTGTTGATGTAGGAAGTCAATGGTACTGAAGCCCATTTTGGGGGTATTACAACTATAAGGTTCTCAATAATAAATTCTCACCTATGACTATTCTCAGACATAGATATCAAAGATCCAATGGTAGTCATTGCATCAACAACTTTGATGTTAGTTCTAGGAATCTGTTGGAACTAAATTTCTGCAAAGTTTTGTTTTGTATCTTTGACCATCCTACAATAGGGAAGCAATTTATCATCCTTGTTCTTATATTTATCTTTAGATTGTTTGATAACCAGTTGAGAGTCACCAAATACAAGTATGCTAGTGTTTTCCATCTAACAACTAGATGAAGTCCTATGACCAAGGCCTCATGTTCTGTAATGTTGTTTGTACACCCAAATGCCAATTTATAGGATTTTGGGATATAGTCTCGTTGTGATGTCACAAATAATACTCCTTCCCTCTATCCTTTCTATGTGAATGATCCATCGAAGTAAAGGTTCTATTGTATACTCAGGGTAACAGTTTGATGGACTCATCAAGTAAATTTGCAATGAGAGGATGGCCTCTTGTAATAGGAGCTTCTTCTAACTAATATAATATGACTTGTCATTTTATAGCTTTATGATCTGCGTACTCTATATCAAACTCATTGAGGACCATAACCCATTTCGTTATATGGCCTACAAGAGAACATTTAGACATCAGGTACTTAAGTGGATCAATCTTTGCAATGAGTTAGGCCTTGTGATTAAGAATGTAATGACAAATTTTCTATGTATAGAAGACAATGACCAAGCATGCTCATCCTATAGAGGTGTAGTTCAATTAATATCCAACTAGTATTCTAATCAAGTAATAAATTTCTTGTTATTTTCCATTATCATCTAGTTGTGCTAAGAGTTCCCCCACTGCAATAATGGTAGAAGATATGTGTATAATTAGATGTCATCGTAGAGCAAGTGGGACTAGCACTGGTGGTGAAGCTAGATCTAGGCATGGGAGAACATCCCTATCTATTGGCCCATATGTGGTGATGAGAGGTAGCCACAAGAGCCTCTCATTTCTAGATATGAAGGTTATGTCACACAGGTTAGGATGGGGAGGATAGAGTACTTGCACAAAGTATTGGATGCCATGACCATGGTAATCTGACGACCATACTTACATGTTGAGGCCTGGCCCACTTCTAGGGCACAACTTGACTATCATTTTCAGAGCCATATTTTGATTGGCTGCTCTACCAATATCTTGGAGAGATTTTTTATTACTAGGGTATGGAAGTAGTATGGCCTCATTTAGGATGTGCCACAGGAGTTTGCATCCTATGCTCGACAGGTGAGGGAGATAGCACTTGGGTGGGATCCCTAGCTATCCTTCGTTGTTTTCACTCTGGAGTATAGTAGCCTACATAGCCATGATTAAGACTATTGTGTATAGGTGGTTGATGTTGGGATCATAAATGCATATAGGATATATTTGGCGTAGCTTCCATTTTGGTGGTTTTCTGATCCTATAGAGTTGATTCCTACTATGGAGGAGGTAGACGATGTCATAGGTGCACCCTATGGGAGAGAGCAAAGGAGGAGGGAGGTACAGATCCCCGTAGCATAGTTGGTCCCTCTAGTACAAAGAGCAGTAGGTGCTCCACCGTAGCTAGTACCAGATGTGAGGCCTGCTCTGATTCCACGAGGAGTGTCATTAGTGAGGCCATCAGTTTTGTAGCAGCGGTATACTAGGGGTGAGTGATTAGGTGTCATGGGTAGCACAACAGAGGAGGTGTTGGGGGCTGAGCAGGTACTAGGAGCTCAGCAGGATGTCCCGATGGGTGAGGTAGAGGGAGCACCCAATTTTGACTTAGGGGCCGAGATTAGACATTGTAAGAAGTAGGCAGTGGCAGGTGGTGGTGATGAGACAATGGATGGAGAGGAGGATGTGGCTGAGGAGGCAAATCTAGTTTTGAGACAAACCCCCCAAGATGTGATACGTAGACTACACTACCAAATTTGGGACCTAAGATCCCAGAGATTACCATTGGAGATTAGGTTGGCAGAGAGGGATACATAGCTATGTGACTCTTGAGCAGAGGTGTGACAGTTGCAGGCAGAGGTGGTTCACCAGACTGGCAGGGCAGTGTACTATGTCTCTACATATTTTTTAGTTGTACCACCAAGCCAAAGAGTTACATCATATTCTTAGTATATGTTGGGATCTGAGGGAGTCAAGGCACCATGAGCTGATCCACCACAGGACATACCAGCTAGAAGAGGAGCTGCACCTAATGTAGAGGATTAGGCTAAGAGTTGATTTGATAATCGATTCCTAATTTTTGACATTTTATTGTACTTGATAGCTCGTAGTAGTTTGTGCACCCCATGTACTATAGATTTTTGTGACACACCATATATACTATATCGATTTATATATATGAGATGTTTAGTTTGACTTCATAGCACTTGTCATTTTGATTTATGATGTTATTTATCATGTGATGCAAATGTATGCAATGCTTAATATTTACTGTGAATGTATGATTATGCTTTATGCAATGTGGATGCAATGATGATGGTTATATGAGTAATGAAAATGCATTTCTTTATTATGATTATGGATGTAAATGTATGTATGCAATGGATATATGAAATGGTTATGAAAATGTAAATGCAGTGATACACATGATGTTTTTGTAGGTACATGAAGAATTCAAGTGCTCAGTCATTTGTCAAAAAAGGATGTTTAACTCAAGACAGTGATTGCTTGCTAGTTAGATGGAGAGACCTTTGTGTGAACCTCGGTCTTTGTGATGTGTTAAGTGTAAATTTGAGAACATTAAATGCCATACTGAATTCAAATTATGAAAGACATGCAACCAGACTAAATGAAAAATGAAAATGACATGCAAACCTAGGACTTAGTCACTAATCATTTGTCAATCTTTTTCATCATTGAATATGTTTAGGTGACACTAGGTAGTCAATACAATGTCCACTGGTTAGACAACCATGAACATATGAATATTGACTTTTAGTCAGAAATGTCAGATTAGATATAAGCACCAAGGCACATGAGCCAGGATGACCTGAATATCATGTCCATTTTGATTTAGCAATTTGTATAAGCATCAGAGCATAAATGATGTGATGACCTGAATATGCCTTGTGTACAAACACACAAAGCAGTTGAGAGGTCATTCTTGTTTCTATGTGAGTTACCCGTAGTGACCCTTTATCGTTCACATCCTTGGGTAATGTCACATTTTACAATAGGAGCAAGAAATTACTCAAAATATAAAGTTGGATCTAACTTCCCTAAAGCATCTAGGTATCAAAGGTCGAGGTACACTTGGCGATCCAATCATGATGGAGGCACTTATAGTGGACACCAATTCAATCCAAAGTTTTTAGAGTAATTCAATCGTCACTCGCACAAAAAACAAATAAAATATTATGCCCCCATTCATTTCTCTCTAAATCCTGTAAAGAACATCATCGATGATCTCAATGGGACATGATATGCAAAAATCTTATGCAAAACAATGAACATACACAAATATTTTAACATATCTCAAAGATTGATTTTTTAGTGTTGCAGTTTGCATGTGTTGGTTTCAATTGCAAAATCCTTTTCTAGTAGGGAGACAGATAGACTAGCTCAGAGAAAGCTCGATAGGATACTGACTAGATATAACTCATTTGAATACTAAGGACCATAAGACTAGTTACCCCCAAGTTGGAAACATTGATTAGGTTCTCACACTGGTTGTTTGGTGCACAGACCAACTTTATTGAATTGCAAGATATATACAAACTAAAGCATGACAGAAAGCTGGGAAATTACCAAGATTTATTTGATAGATGGAGAGTTTTGTACAAGAGGCATCCATTTTCTGGGTTTTCACCATCTTGGCAGAGATTCTATTTTTGCCACCAAAGTTCCTATTTGCCAGGTTTTCACCAAGGCACTTTTTCTTTTTCTTCTTTTTTTGTATTTTTTCATTTTTTCAATTTTTTTGTATTTTTTTGTTGAACCATCAAGGTGCCTATTGCTAGGTTTTTACCAAGATGTTCTCCATCATTCGTTGAGATTTGATAGGCTCCAGAGCCAAAAGTAGTAGTGACAACAAAGGGACCCAGCTAGTTGGGTTCAAACTTCCCTTTGCATTCTCGATGGGATTGATTTTTAGTGTTCTCTCTCAAGACTAGATCACCAACCTAAAATTCTATGTGTCTGACCTTCTTGTTGTATCCTCTAGACATTCTTTTTTGATATACTCTGAGATGATCATATGCAGCTTGTTTGTGCACATCTAGTAGTTCAAGTTCTTGTAACCTAGACACTTTGTAATCATCATCGGTTACCAGACCATGCATTTTGATTCTGAGTGATTGGATTTCAACCTCTATAGGTAGTACCACTTCAGTCCCATATACTAAAGCAAAGGGAGTAGCCCCAGTGGGTGTTATGATGCTTATTTTGTAAGCCCAGTGAGCTAGATTTATCATTAGATGCCAATCTCGCCCTGTTGTTGACTATGCAGTGCAAGATTTTCAGTAAGTTCTTATTGGACACTTTAGCCTATCCATTCCCTTGTGGATAGTATATAGATGACCAATGTTGAGTGATATTGAATTTAGAACATAAAGAATCTAGGTCCTTGTTCTTGAATTGGCCTCCATTGTCAGTGATAATGGAGTGTGGGATACTATACCGACAAATAATGTAGTTCACGATGAACATGGAAATTTGTTTTTCGGTTTCCTGTGTTAAAGGAGCTACTTCAACCCATTTTGTAAAGTAATCAATTGTTGTGATTATATGGGTGTGACCATTTGATGAATGTGGATAGATGGCTCCTATGAGATCAAATGCCCACTATTGAAAAGGTCATATTGTTGTAAATAGGATCAAATCTCTTCCTGGCATGTGAATCGAGTGACCATGGACCTAATATTTTTGACAATTCTTAGCATATTTCATAGCCTCTTTCTCCATATCTGGCCAATAGTACCCTTCCCTAATGAGTTTTTGAGCTAATGTTAGACCGTTGGAATGTGATCCACAAATATCCTCGTGGACTTCTTCTAATGCGTGTTGTGACTCTTCACATTCTAAACATCTAAGAAGTGTACCATCCAAACTTTGTTTGTACGGATCATTACCAATGATGACATACCATGATGCATTTTAGATAAGGTAATATTTTTCATGACGGTTAAAGGCATCTGGAATGATTTGGTCTCAAAGGTAGGAATATATATATTTATACCAGGAGGAATCATGACCAACAACAGTGTCGATCATGCAATTTTTTGGACAATCATAGGTAGGGAATGACAATGCTTCTACTAGGAACTCGTAGCGTAGCTCCTATTCTGGTTGTTGTAGTATAGATGATAATGTTTTTGTGGCATCATCTACCTTGTTCTCCATTCTTGGTATCTGTTCAAATGTGACAAAAATGAAGTACTTCTTGAGATCATGTACCATGCACTTGTATGGCATGAGCTTTTCATCTTTTGTTTGATACACATCATTGACTTGGTGAATGACCAGTTGTGAGTCTCCATGAATATGTAATTTTGTTACTCTCCATTCGATTCATATTTTCATTCCATTTAACAAAGCTTCATATTCTTCTATGTTGTTGGTACAAGGGAACTTGATCCTAAATGCTTTAGGAATGGAGTAACCTTGTGGTGTGATGAACAATATACCAACTCTAGATCCATGTTGTGTATAAGACCCATCAAAGAATAACTACCACATTTTGGAGGATAGCTGCATGATAGAGGAATCAGGAAATTCCATCTGCATTGGTTGGTCATCAAACATTAGAGCTTGAGCAAGTTGATCTGTGATGACTTGTCCTTTGATGGATTTTTTTTCAACATACTCAATCTCAAATTTGCTAAATAGCATCACCCATTTTTCTAACCTACCTATGAGGGTAGCTTTGCTTAACAACTATTTTAATGGATCTATCTTTGCTACTAGATGTGTGGTATGATCCAACATGTAGTGTCTCAGTTTCTGTGATGCAAAGATCACAACTAGACACACCTTCTCGATCATATAATAGTTCTTTTCATAAGCCACCAAGGTTCAGCTGATATAGTAGATAGCTCTTTCTCATTTATTCTCATCATGTTGTGCCAATAATGCTCCTAGTGATGTATCTTTTGTGGAGACATACAATATTAATGGCTTTCCCTGAATAGGAGGCATGAGAATTGGTGGATTCACCAAGTATTGTTTCATTTGATTGAAATTCTTTTCACATTCTTCGTTCCAATTGTAAGTCACACCTTTATGCAATTTTTTTGTGAAAGGTCGTGATATATTAGCTAACTGAGAGATGAAGCATCTGATAGATTGTATCCTTCCTTCTAGAGTACACATTTGACTTATGTATGATTATCTCTGAAATCTATGTAGACTCTAATAGATTTATCTAGTTTTGATACCAATACGATGTTTGATATCCATTCAGCATAGTCTATGACTCGAATAAATCTTGCTTTGATTAATTTTTCTAGCTCATCTTTGACAAGGAATGCAACATGAGGATGTATTTTTCACAACTTTTGCTTGATTGGTTTAACTCCTAGAGTGATAAAGAGATGATGCATGATAAGGTTAGGATCCAATCCTAGCATATCTAAATATTTACATGCAAAGTTGACCTTTTTTTCCATTAAAAATGTGGTAAATGCTCGTTTCTCTTCTTATGATAGAGATTGTGCAACATGAACGAACTGAGGTTCTTCTGTTGTACCTAGATTGATAGAATGAGTTGGTTCTATCAAAACTAGTGATCTATCCTGTAAACAACTCAAATTAACATCAAATATCTCCTCCTTGGATGCCATAGAGAGGTTTTCACCTTTGGATACGTCTTTTGTTTTTACTATTTTTGGCTCTGAGACTGCCACTTAAAGGTTTTCACCTTAGAGCTCTTGTTTCTTTTGATTTTATTCCTTTGACTGAGCTATTTGATATCCAACTCCATCACGATGACACCAAGTTCATTGATGGAAGTCATTATGGGTTCTACCGCATTTAGGTAGCATGCTAGAGCATAGTCTGTTCGGAAAGTATGGATGTCTTGGCTTGGATCATTGGATGCTTGGTCAATAAGTTCAAGATGTGGGATAGTAAGCGTAGGGAAGGATTGGATGATAGTGTTTACACACAGTGTTATCACCATTGGTTCTGATCCAACGCTCCAATTTGAAGGTGATATTACTACTCAATATGTTTAGTTCGTTAAGCGTCTCAATGTCATCATTGGATCCTGCGTTAGTAATAAGTGAATCAAACTCACAAGGTCTGTCATTTAGTTTTAGACACATGTTAGACGTAGGTGCATATTGGTGAATAACATCCACATGTTTATCTATTATAAGCTCATCTTCATCTAGTTTTGGAACAATTCCCCATTGACAGTCATTAGATTCCTCATTAGGATCTCTAGGAAAGTCAAGAACATGTGTGAAATCAGAGTGAATTCTCCAAGCAAGGTTTCCTTTAGAGTTTGAGTGGAATTCATATTCATGAGGATCTATGTCAGAATAACTAAAACATCCTAGATATTCAGCTATAGTGAGGGATGTCCCTCCTTCTAGATCAATCTGTTCTTTTGAAGTAGTAGGTTATTGTGTGTCTACCACATTGATTCTTTTAGGTGCTTGATCATCTTTGAGAAGGTCTAGTATATTATGAGGGATACATTCATAGGGAAAAACATTTGTGGTATTTGAATCATCACTATCTTCATGATGTGTTTCCTCTTCTTTTTGAGTATCCATCCCCGGTTCTATCTATTCTATAACATTAGAAGAATTACTACTGAGATGGAAAGTTTTCTTCTGATAACCTATGCCTGTTGTATCCTTGTTTGTTCACTACAACATCTGGGGTCAAATTTTGACGACAGTACCATTTGTGTGTGTTTTTTGTGTTTTTTTTTGTAAGTGCCCCCAATGGTATCGTAATAGTGATGATGTCATCATAATTTCGGCAACCGTGTGATTATAAATAATAAAAAAAAAGAAAAAGAAATGCTAATTTGTAATTTTTTTGAGCTACAAAGAGGGTACCATGCGCAAAGATGGAAGATGGCACTGGACTTTTGCTTACGGGCTGCGAAGAGGGCACTGTGCGTGAAGAGGGAATAGGGCACTGGACTTTTGCTTGTGTGTATGAAGATGGCACTGGCCTTTTACTTGTGTGTGCAAACTTGGCCCTAACTCTACATTGATTCGAGGTAGGCCCGAACTAGACTTTTTCTTGCAATCCCAAACTTGGCCATGTCTTTTTTGTTATTTGGTTTTATCATTGTATTTCACTAGTTTAAAGCTAGGGCATCCATTTCATAGAGGTTGTGAGTGTTTTATTCATTTTTTATTTGTTTAAATGTATAAAAATATTACAAGAATTGATTGAAATACTTTTGCTTGTGTGCACAAACTTGGCCATGTCCTTTTTGTTACTTGGTTTTATTGCATTGTATTTCACTGGTTTGAAGCTAGGGCATTCATTTATTACTTGTTTACTCACTACTTGGGGCTCGTGAGTTTTAATATGGGCATACATGATGTAAATTTGGTCACTGTTCTGGTCAGTTATATATATTATAAACAATTACAATAATAATTAGTTTTGTTTCTTCCTTTTCCATATAAAGTTAACAATTTTAGAATTTCATATGAATCTTTTGATGATTGAAAGGCCTTGCACTCCTAAAATTTTGATTTATAAGGTTATTGTCCTTCTCTGCAATTCATTCCAATAATTCACCTAGGGAACTCCTAACTATACTTTCAGAGTTGCTATAAAGCATTAACTAATTGGAGATAAAAAATAACATATTTGTTTCATGCATATGTGGTAAAATTTCATGAGATACTAAAGAAGACCTGCTATTTGTTAGACAAATATTCATTGTCCCTCACAAAAAACTAATTAATAACTACTCCACCCTTAATTTGTTTAACAATGCACCATATTAGATAAAGTAGGTTCTATCACACATGGCACAGACTCTCTTGAAACTCACAATACGTTGCATGTGTAGTACAAAACTGTATCATCTTAAAATGGAAGCACTTGCATGTTAAGAGCATTTAGCCCTCCGAGTGAGTGGTCTGGGTCATGTCAAGCACCTTGAATCAACTCTTTGCTTGAATCATACTTGTTCTCCTCATTCTACTTCTATCTCTCCCTGATTTTCACTTCAATATGCATTTCCTAGCATTTTGGGTCAGGATCCAGAGGTTTTTGACCACAAGGTCAAAGTTGACCTTATGGGTCAAAGTTGACCTTGACCCTGACCTAGGTTAGAGTTGAGCTCATCCTTGAACCCCAGTCCAGATTTCAAATTTCCTTGATTTCTGGGTGTCAGGTTTTGGAGATATTTGTTTTCCCACCTTCGGGTCAGCCATTTCGGGTTTCGGAATGGTAAATCCTCAAATTGCATTTAATCTAGGTATATTTTCTAAAGGTTAGGACCTAATTGGAATTTAATTCTCTAAGGTGGCCCCTCTAAAGGATTGTGCCCTAGTTCACTATAAAAGGAGGCCTCCCTCTCTCATTTTCACATCAAAGTTTGGCAATCTCCTCTCTCAAGCTCTCAAGGTGATCAAGAAAGCATTTCATCAAGCATTTTCAAGGAAGCATTCAAGTCCTCTTTTCCATCCAAGTTCTCCATTGAAGATCAAGGATTCAAGCATTCAATCCTTTGAAGGGATTTGGTTCAAGCATGCAAGATTCATCATTCAAACCCTAGATCTAGCCATCATGATGGTGTGATCTTCCTTCAAGATCCTTTGTATATCTTCTAGATCCATTCATTCTTCTATCGAGGTGGATTCCAAGCATATAAGCATGGAGGTTTTGTATTTACTTTCATGGTTTTGATTTACATTTACCATTGTTGTGTTCAAGCTTTCATATCAATATACTTGTTTACATTCGAAATACAATTGCATATCTATCGAATTGCATAGCTTCATTGTTAGATCTACTTCTACTACTTGCTAGCATTCTTATTTAAATTTCAATATTAAGGTTGATTCCAAACCGGGGTTTGACCAAGGCAAACCCCTCAAACAAACAACAAAAACCCTCTTTTTCTTGCAGGTGCAGGTGCAAAATTTCAGATCTGAGAGCGGATTTGGATACCCTTTTCGGTGAACTTTCGAGATCTATGAACAAAGTCAGAATCGACCTTCAAATAAAGAATGTAGCCTTTGACCTTTTATGAGGGTCAAAAACTACCTGCCGTTGGAAAGACAAAAGATTTATGGGTTTTCTTCGTCTCGACATTGCCAGTCCAAAACAGGTTGCAGAATTGCCCAAAAGTACACACAAACATCAGAAATTGGCATTTTCCAGATTTTCCATAACTTGAGGTTAGTATTTATATTTCAATTGTTTCAGATTTCAAATACAATTCTACCATAGGGAAATATAGTGTTTTTTTCTCTCTTTCATATTCTCCATAGATTGATTCGATTGTGTATTAACCTTTAGGTTGATCAAATTGGATCTCTCCTTTGGGAATTTGGATTTAGGAGTGGATCTAATATTTTCCCCATACATTACACTCAATAGAGGTGATTCCATATTACCTCTATTCATTTTGGTGAACCTGACATACTTACTCTCCTTTATTTTTTGGAATTAGATGCTCTATTGTGTTAGGTTATAGATCCTTTCTTGCATTTAGATTAGATCTAGTTTATGTTCTTGCATTTTAAAATTCAAAAATACAAAAAAATCTATATATTTACAAAAACATTTCAAACATTTCATTTTCTATGGAAATCATTAAGATGCTTTGGTGTGTGGTCATGTTCTTTATTACCCTTCTTTTAGCATCCCTTTATAATACCTATGATGTTTATGAGAGTATCATTCACTTCATTATGTTGATGACCCTTCACTTTTATCTTGCCTATGCTTTTGTGAAGTTGACCAACACTAGTCTTCCTATATTCAAACTTTTAATAAAGATTTATGTGGTAACCTTATTAATCTTTTGGATTATGTGAAGAATTTGGTAGATGATACACTATCTCCTAATCTTCCTAACCCTAATCCTATCAATCTTAATCATCCTAATCCTAAACCAATACCTAATTCTCCATCTGTTCATCCTCTCTCTTCCCATACTTATGATGGGATTCAAGCTATATTTCAGGATGCGGATGTGCAAGATTTCTTTGATTTACCTTCTCCTCTGATTCATGATGATATTAAAGGAAAGGGTAAAGAAACTTCTTCCAAACCTATTATCCCACCTTATGCAACCTTTACTCATGAACATGATAAACAATCACCTCCTGTAGAAGCTTTACATAATATGTACACTACCAAATATAATATAGTGACTAAACAAGGTTATAAAGGTTTATAGCTTGGGGTTAATGAGCATGGTATTAGGTTTCCAGTTCATATAGCCCCTAAACTAGATATGTATGGTATTGGTTGTTCAAGATCTCAAGTCAAGGTAGGTGGTGTTGATCATCGTCCTCCTCTTCACATTCTTCTCCCCACACCTATATTAGATAACTCTAAAACTCGTCAAGAAGTGAATAAGAAAGTGTATGTTGAATTAATGAATTCCAAGAAAGAAATCTTTAGACCTATGCCGATAGATGCTTTATACAAATACAAATATCCTTTTCATTATAGTAACAAACATCTACTTGCTGATTGTAAACATTTCAAGTTATATGTTAGAGAAAGAGTTGCTTTAGGAATTATATCTCACTCTCGTGCGGTTTTACAATTCCTTCATAATTTTGATATAGGGGATTCCCCTCCTTTAGATATAATGTATATTTTCTTCCCCTCATGTCTTATGACTAGGGGGCAAGAGGTGTATCTTCATCCAATCTCCTAGGATCCATTAGGTCTTTTTATTGGGGCTTAATTGGTATTCTTTCTCTCCTATTTTTCTATGGTTTTGTATTATGTTAATCATCCATAGACTCTATTTTCTTTTCAAGATATCTTTTCTAAGACATTTGTTTTGCAAAGGTATCCCTTGTCTTTATCTCTGGGGGGCAAGGTACCTCTTTCTTTCTCTTTGTCCAGGGAGTTGCTTTCCTTAGCTTAGTGGTATTTGTTTATATTGCAATATTATTTCAACATATTGATAAATGTTTTGACTATGGATAACCTTCTTATATGAAGAGTTGTTGTTCTAAGTCATCACTTCTTCTCTATTTTGCAAATTATGTTCTTTATAAACTCTCACCCTTGCTTTGGTGTTAGAGTTGTTTCCCTCATTTCAAAGATTCCTCTTCCTCTTTGTAGGGGGCTTGATGGTTGAATCTTTGTTCCTGCCTATTGAAAGATGATATTTTATCTAAAGCACTCCTCTTTGGTGGGGGTCTTCTTGATAAGATCTCTTTTCATTGGAGGATCCTTTTCCATGAGAGACATATCCTTTTCACGATTATCTATAATGTTGGATGTAGGGGTCAATATCCTTCGCTAAGGATATGGTGTACATTATTGTAAATATGATATCTCCTTGCATTGTGAAGTAGGTATCCTCTTCCATATTTGTTCCTACACTTGGGGGGCAAGGATGCCATCTCCTTCTATCTTTTCGGGATTCACCTCTTTCCTTGGGTAAGCAGTATTTATCTATTATGTGATATCTAATCATACATGAAAATTTTGGTTTGCATTGAGGATATATGTCCTTGATAACAACCTCTTTTGTTGTTTGACATTGGGTTTCCATGATCGATATATCTCTCACCCTAGAAATTGAACAGTGTGCTATCCCTCATAAGGGTTACTTTCTTTTCACTTCTTGCATGATATCTCTTTACATTCGTCCCTTCCATGGCCTCATAGGAGCTATGACCTTCTTGGCTTGGATTGGGTGTTGTTTTTGGATATTGTCTTGATGTTGAAGAAGGCTTTATCCTTGTTCTTTCCTTTCCTTAACATGTCAAAATAGTATTTTTTTTCCATATTAAGGAGGGGGGCATATATAGGGTCTCCCTTGTACTATAGTTTTTAATTGTTATTTTTACATTCTAAATCTTGGAAGGTAACGCACATAAGTTGCTAAATCTTGAAAAGACATGCATCTATATGCTAAATCTTCCGATGGTAACACACATAAGTTGCTAAATCGTGAGGAGACATGAATTTTTAAAAAAATTTTAATATGCTAAATCTTGGAAGGTAACGCACATAAGTTGCTAAATCCTAAAGGGACACATATTTCCAATTTCAAATATGCTAAATCTTGGAAGGTAACGCACATAAGTTGCTAAATCCTGAAGGGACACACATTTCCAATTTCAAATATGCTAAATCTTGGAAGGTAACGTACATAAGTTGCTAAATCCTAAAAAGACACGCATTCATATGCTAAATCTTCCGAAGGTAACACACATAAGTTGCTAAATCCTGAGGAGACACGCATTTCATATTCATAGTGATAAAAGAAGGTGGATCTATGGGTATTCCAAAAGCCGTCAAAAGATGCATTACAATTGCAAGCATAGTTTATGGGTGAACATGTTGGGGCTCTCCCTCCAGGGTGATTCATGGTAAGGTGGGCATCTTACTAGGTGAGGTAATTACTCTCTTTCTCTTTCTCTCTTTTCACTTTCATGCTAGTAGGACTGGATCATGAAGCTATGTTATTTATAGTGTTTCTCTTGTCTTTCTTATGTAATCATTTATGCTTTTATGATAGCTTTCCAAATATGATATTAGTATGAGAAGTGTTTCTTAGTAAGGTTTCTTGTACTAGTTGATTTGGGTTTGTTTTAGTACTAACCCCTCTTCTTGTGTCTTTTTCCTTTTTATTTTCGCACCCTCATGCGCGTATGATAAGTTAGAATCCTTAGCTCGGGGGCTTGTATCCCTAACTAAGTGTCATTCTATTTTGTTTTGAATCCACTGGGATCTCTTCTTCCTCTCCTTTACCAAGAGTTTGCATCAAATCCATACTCTTGCTAAAGTGGGGGCTTAATGTATCATCTTAAAATGGAAGCACTTCCATGTTAAGAGCATTTAGCCCTCCGAGTGAGTGGTCCAGGTCATGTCAAGCACCTTGAATCAGCTCTTTTCTTGAATCATACTTGTTCTCCTCATTCTGCTTCTATATGTCCTTGATTTTCACTTCAATCTGTATTTCCTAGCATTCTAGGTCAAGATCCAGAGATTTTTGACCACAAGGTCAAAGTTGACCTTATGGGTCCAAGTCGACCTTGACCTTGAGCTAGGTCAGAGTCAACATCAACCCTGACCTAGGTTAGAGTCGAGGTCTTCCTTGACCCTAGTCCAAATTTCAAATTTCCCTGATTTTTGGGTGTCAGGTTTTAGAGATATTTGTTTTCCCGCCTCCAGGTCGGCCATTTCAGGTTTTGGAATGGTAAATCCTCAAATTGCATTTAATATAGGTATATTTTCTAAAGGTTAGGACCTAATTTGGATTTAAATCTCCAAGGTGGCCCTTCTAGAGGATTCTGCCCTAGCTCACTATAAAAGGAGGCCTCCCTCTCTCATTTTCACATCAGAGTTTGGCAATCTCCTCTCTCAAGCTCTCAAGGTGATCAAGCAAGCATTTCATCAAGCATTTTCAAGTAAGAATTCAAGTCCTCTTTTCCATCCAAGTTCTCCATTGAAGATCGAGGATTCAAGCATTCAATCCTTTGAAGGGATTTGGTTCAAGCATGCAAGATTCATCATTCAAACCCTAGATCTAGCCATCATGATGTTGTGATCTTCCTTCAAGATCCTTTGTATATCTTCTAGATCTATTCATTCTTCTATCAAGGTGGATTCCAAGCATATAAGCATGGAGGTTTTGTATTTACTTTCATGGTTTTGATTTACATTTACCATTGTTGTGTTCAAGCTTTCATATCAATATACTTGTTTACATTCGAAATACAATTGCATATCTATCGAATTGCATAGCTTCATTGTTAGATCTACTTCTACTACTTGATAGCATTCTTATTTAAATTTCAATATTAAGGTTGATTCCAAACCAGGGTTTGACCAAGGAAAACCCCTCAAAAAAACAACAAAAACCATTTTTTTCTTGCAGGTGCAGGTGCGGAATTTCAGATCTGAGATCGGATTTGGATACCCTTTTCGGTGAATTTTTGAGATTTTTGAACAAAGTCAAAATCAACCTTCAAATAAATAATGTAGCCTTTGACCTTTTATGAGGGTCAAAGACTACATGTCATCGGAAAGATAAAAGATTTATGGGTTTTCTTCGTCTCAGCATTTCCAGTCCGAAACAAGTTATAGAATTGCTTGAAAGTACACACAGACATCAGAAATTGGCATTTTCCAGATATGCCCTAATTTGAGGTTAGTATTTATATTTCAATTAATTCAAATTTCACATACAATTCTACCATAGGGAAATATAGGGTTTGTTTCTCTCTTTCATATTCTCCATAGATTGATTCGATTATGTATTAACCTTTAGGTTGATCAAATTGGATCTCTCCTTTGGGAATTTGGATTTAGGAGTGGATCTAATATTTCCCCCATACATTACACTCAATAGAGGTGATTTCATATTACCTCTATTCAAAAACTAATGAGATTCTAAAGAAGGCCTCACTCTTAATCAACTGAATCTTCCTTGTACCACACAAAAAATTGTATGATAACTATGTCTACTCCAACCTTAATTGTTTAAGAATTCATTATATTAGATAAAGTATGTTTAAGAATTGTTGGGACTAGTCCTTTGGCATGTATTAAATAGAATACAATTTTCAACATATTATTATCATTCTATTTCTTTGTTGTAAACATGTCATTGGTTCAGTTTTGTAAAAAAAATTTGTATTAAATGCATTTAAAATTATCTTCATTGTCTTCTGATTGTCTAAATGCTTCTTTATTTGTTAGCCAATTAATACATGCTAGTATATAAAGAAGACAATTAGAAGACAATGAAGATTTGTCTGACCAATAGTCTACAGAATTAGACCTTTATTTGGCTAGGTCAAATCTTCCTTCGTGCTAACAGTCTACAAAATTAGACCTTTATTTTAAATGCATTTAACACAAAAAAATATTACAAAACTAAACCAATGGCATGTTTACAACAAAGAAATAGAATGATAATAATATGTTGAAAAATCTATTCTCTTCAATACACGCCAAATGACCAGTCCCCACAATTATTTAACATACTTTATCTAATATGATGAATTCTTAATAAAGGTCTAATTATGTAGACTGTTAGCACGAAGGAAGATTTGACCTAGCCAAATCTTCCTTGTACTACACAAAAAATTGTGTGATAACTATGTCTACTCCAACCTTAATTGTTTAAGAATTCATCATATCAAATAAAGTATGTTTAAAAATTATTGGGAGTTCTATTAGACCTTTGTTGTAAACATGCGATTGGTTCAGTTTTGTAAAAAAAAATTGTGTTAAATGCATTTAAATGGAACATTAAGCATAGTAATAATATTCTTAATCTATTAGTAATTGGCAAATTAAATGCAGATGACACCTTTATCAATTTAGCATGTTTAATGCATAGTAATTACAAATTGATTCTTATCTGCATTGTTATAAGATGTACTTCTTGGAATGGATAAGGTTATAAGATGCATTTTTATAAGGTTATTTTCCTTCTCTGTAATTCATTCCAAGAAGTGCATCTTATAACAATGCAGATAAGAATCAATTTGTAATTACTATGCATTAAACATGCTAAACTGATAAAGGTGTTATCTGCATTTAATCTGCCAATTACTAATTAAAAAATGAACAAAAAAAAGATAAAGAAACGCTCATTTGTAATTTTTGTGAGCTGCAAAGAGGGCACCGTACTCAAAGAGGGAAGAGGGCATTGGACTTTTGCTTGCGAGCTGCAAAGAGGGTACCATGCGTGAAGAGGGAATAGGGCACTAGACTTTTTCTTGCATGCGCGAACATGGCCCTAACTCTACATAGATTCGAGGTAGGCCCAAACTGGACTTTTGCTTGTGTGCCCAAACTTGTCCATGTCTTTTTTTTTAATTTGGTTTTATCATTTTATTTCACTGGTTTAAAGCTAGGGCATCCATTTTATAGAGGTTGTCAGTATTTTATTCATTTTTTATTTGTTTAAATGTATAAACATATTACAAGAATTGACTGAAATACTTTTGCTTGTGTGCACGAACTTGGACATGTCTTTTTTTTTACTTGGTTTTATTGCATTGTATTTCACTAGTTTGAAGCTAGGGCATCCGTTTATTACTTGTTTACTCACTACTTGGGGCACGTGAGTTTTTATATGGGCATACATGATGTAAATTTGGTCACTGTTTTGTTCAGTTATATATATTATAAAAAATTACAATAATAATCAGTTTTGTTTCTTCCTTTTCCATATAAAGTTGATAATTTTAGAATTTCATATGAATGTAGTGATGATCAAAAGGCCTTGCACTCCTAAAATTATGAGTTGTAAGGTTATTGTCCTTCTTTACAATTCATTCCAAGAAGTCACCTAGGGAACTCCTAAATATACTTTCAGAGTTGCTATAAAGCATTAACTAATTGGAGATGAAAAATAACATATTTGTTTCATGCATATGTGGTAAAAATTCATGAGATACTAAAGAATACCTACTATTTGTTAGACAAATCTTCATTGTCCCCCATTAAAAACTAAGTAATAACTACTCCACCATTAATTTGTTTAACAATGCACCATATTAGATAAAGTAGGTTCTATCATACATGGCATAGACTCTCTTCAAACTAACAATACGTTGCATGTGTAGTACAAAACTGATGAGATTCTAAAGAAGGCCTCACTCTTAATAATAATATGCTAAAAATTCTATTCTCTTTAACACACACCAAAGGACCAATCCCCACAATTCTTAAACATACTTTATCTAATATGATCAATTCTTAATAAAGGTCTAATTCTATAGATTGCTAGCATGAAGGAAGATTTGACCTAGCCGAATCTTCCTTGTACCACACAAACAACTGTGTGATAACTATGTCTACTCCAACCTTAATTGTTTAAGAATTCATCATATCAGATAAAGTATGTTTAAGAATTGTTGGGAGTTCTATTAGACCTTTGTTGTAAACATGCCATTGGTTTAGTTTTGTAAAAAAAAAAATTGTGTTAAATGCATTTAAATGGAACATTAAGCATAGTAATAATATGCTTAATCTATTAGTAATTGGAAAATTAAATGCAAATAACACCTTTATCATTTTAGCATGTTTAATGCATAGTAATTACAAATTGATTCTTATCTGCATTGTTATAGGATGCACTTCTTGGAATGAATAAGGTTATAAGATACATTGTTATAAGGTTATTATCCTTCTTTGTAATTCATTCCAAGAAGTGCATCTTATAACAATGCAAATAAGAATCAATTTGTAATTACTATGCATTAAACATGCTAAACTGATAAAGGTGTTATCTGCATTTAATCTGCCAATTACTAATAAAAAAATGAATAAAACACTCACAACCTCTATGAAATGGATGCCCTCTTCACAGCTCGCAAGAAAAAGTCCAGTGCCCTCTTCCCTCTTTGTGCATGGTGCCCTCTTCACAGCTCACAAAAATTACAAATGAGCGTTTCTTTTTCTTTCTTTTTTGTTTTGTAAAAAAATTAACAAAATTGAACCAATGACATGTATTTGTCAGACAAATCTTCATTGTTCCCCACAAAAAACTGAGTAATAACTACTCCACCCTTAATTTTTTTAACAATGCACCATATTGTGTAAAGAGGTTCTATCACACATGGCACAGACTCTCTTTAAACTCACAATGCACCATATTAGATAAAGTAGGTTTTATCGCATAAGATTAATTGTAAAGTGCTAATATCAGTTTAATACACTGATATAAAGTAACAGATAAAGTCATTTGTAATTACTATTGAATTGATGGTTTAATCTAAAGTAACTAAGAATGCCATACAGATTAGATTAAGATAACTATTGTCTTATAACCTAATTTAGAATAGTAATAAATTAAAGTATATGTTAATTATTTATTTCATCACTATTAAGGGTGGAGTAGTTACTACTTAGTTTTTTGTGGGGGACAATGAAGATTCTAATAGTAAAATATTATAAGGTTATTGTCCTTCTCTGTAATTCATTGTTAAACTAATAAGGTTGTTGCATTACTTAAGGTTTAAAGTAATGCATATTAATAGAGCTATAAAGTATATATAAAATTGTTGGGACTAGCAGTCATGTTAGGACTGGTCCTACTTAGTAAATCTATTGAATTCCTTTTTTTGTGTGGTATAAGGACCTTTCTAGTGATAGAACCTACTTTAGCTAATATGGTGCATTAACTATGTCTACAGATTAAATTATATTCTATTTAATACACGCTAAAGGACCAGTCCCAAGAATTCTTAAACATACTTTATCTGATATGATGAATTCTTAAATAATTAAGGTTGGAGTAGACATAGTCAATAAAGTATTAAACTAGATTAAACATACTTTATCTGAAGTAAGTGAACCTGCTTTATATGCTTTAAGAGTAGACTATTGAATTAGACAATTGGGTATTAATTATAAATTCTATTCTTTATCTGAACATACTTTATCTTAAAACTGAACCTACTTTGTTTGTCATCCAATATGTTGTAATTCTAATCTATAAGAATTATTTAAATAGATTAAGAATTTTCAGCATATTATTATAAGATACTAAAGAAGACATGCTATTTATTAGACAAATCTTCATTGTCCCCCACAATGAAGACAATGAAGATTAATCTATTACTATGCTTAATGCTTAAGAATTGACGATTTTATAAGATTAAATGCATGATAATATTCTATAGACTACTAGCACGAAGGAAGATTTGACCTAACAGTCTACAGAATTAGACAAAGCTACAGATAGAGATCTAATTCTGTAGACTGCTAGGTCAAATATTCCTTCCTTCTAGCACTCTACAGAATTAGACCTTTATTTTAAATGCATTTAACACAAAAATACTTTACAAAACTGAACCAATGGCATGTTTACAAATAATATGCTGAAAATTCTATTCTATTTAATACATGCCAAATGACCAGTTCCAACAATTCTTAAACATACTTTATCTGATATGATGAATTCTTAAACAATTAAGGTTGGAGTAGACATAGTTATCACATAGTTTTTTGTGTGGTACAAGGAAGATATCCATCAAGGCATAAATAAAATTCAACATGTCTCTAATGTTGTAGTTGCAAGTAATGAATTTTAAATTTTATTTTCTTATTCATAGAAGCTTGCACTATAGTTTCTTTTAATGTAGACAATTTGTGGTTTTCAAAAAAAGTTATGTCGTTCTCTTATCTAAAATATTTTATAAGTTAAAGAATGTGTTCTTGATCCCTCCGATCAAGTTCTCAAGTCATGACATGGTTTCAACTATTGTGAGTGGAAAGGAATGATGGTTGTTTGACCCTCCAATATGTTTTCCATTATTTTTCTTTGATGTCCAAGAATTTTTACCCAAATAATTGGAGACAAAACTCTAGTCATCCTTTATCATATATTCAATTAAAGGCACTCAAAATAAATAAAAAATTACTTTTCATCTATGTATGATTTGTGACAAAATTTTATGCTAAGTTGGAGAGTATTTAAGTTACCACAAACATCACAACTGCTGCTTGTTGCCAGTGGGTCCCTACTCGTTCTATTTTTTGACTGAGCGATCAAATTTGGGGAAGAATCATCATAGGCAAAGAGAAAGAGAGAAAAAATGGTGCAGTATAATTTCAAGAAGATTACGGTGGTACCTCAAGGAAAGATTTTGTGGACATAATCTTATCAAGAACACAGTGGCAGACACCAATGGTGGTGCACAAGGGTTATGCAATCTCCTGCCTCAGCCAATTTTACATGCGCAAGGTAAAATTCAATCAACAGAATTTGCATGACAAGCTTTCCACTATAGTAGACAATTTCCCCCGCCAAGATGATGTGCATCCATTTTATGGAGATTTTCTAAATGTTTTATATGATTAAGATCACTACAAGTTGGCCCTTGGCCAGATCAATACTTCTCGCAATCTCATTGCCAAAGTGGCCAAAGACTATGTTAGGCTGATAAAATATGGGGATTCTCTTTACCACTATAAATATTTGAAGGTTTCTGCACTTGGATGGATGTGTACCATTGTTAAGAGAATTGGATTGAGTTTGGCTTACGTCGAATAGGTGAGGCAACATATGGCAAGGTTGTCATCTATTGACCCAAATACTAGGACTATTTTGATCTGTGGGTACCCTAATGTTGGCAAGAGTTCTTTTATTAATAAGATTACTAGGGTGAATGTGGATGTACAACCTTATGCTTTTACTACTAAGTCTCTGTTTGTCGGGCATATCGATTATAAGTACTTGAGGTATCAGTTTATTGATACATCCCTAGTATTTTGGACCACCCCTTGGAGGATAGGAACACCATCGAGATGCTCAGTATTACTGCCTTGGCTCATTTGAAGGTGGTTGTTTTGTTTTTCCTTGATGTTTTGCAATCTAGTGGTTATAGTATTGTGCAACAAGAAGCTCTATTTCACAGCATAAAACCTTTGTTTTCCAATAAGCCTCTTATTGTAGTTTATAATAAGATTTATTTGCAAATCTTTGAAGGTTGCTGCACTTGGACGGATGTGTACCATTGTTAAGAGAATTGGACTGAGTTTGCCTTACCTCGAATAGGTGAGGTAGCATATGGTAAGGTTTTCATTTATTGACCCAAATACTAGGACTATTTTGATCTATGGGTACCCTAATGTTGGCAAGAGTTCTTTTATTAATAAGATTACTAGGGTGGATGTGGATGTGCAACCTTATTATTTTACTACTAAGTCTTTTTTTGTCAGGCATACTGATTATAAGTACTTGAGGTATCAAGTTATTGATACGTCCCTGGTATTTTGGACCACCCCTTGGAGGACAGGAACACCATCGAGATGCTCAGTATTACTGCCTTGGCTCATTTGAAGGAAGCTATTTTGTTTTTCCTTGATGTTTTGCAGTTCTATGGTTATAGTATTGCGCAACAAGCAACTCTGTTTCATAGCATAAAACCTCTATTTTCCAATAAGCCTCTTATCGTAGTTTGTAATAAGATCGATTTGCAAATCTTTGAAGGTTACTGCACTTAGATGAATGTGTACCATTGTTAAGAGAATTGGACCGAGTTTGGCTTATCTCAAATAGGTGAGGCAGCATATGGCAAGGTTGTCTTCTATTAACCCAAATACCAAGACTATTTTGATCTGTGGGTACCCTAATGTTGGCAAGAGTTCTTTTATTAATAAAATTACTAGGGCGGATGTGTATGCGCAACCTTATGCTTTTACTACTAAGTCTCTATTTGTTGGGCATACTGATTATAAGTACTTGAGGTATCAGGTTATTGATACGTCCCTGGTATTTTGGACCACCCCTTGGAGGATAGGAACACCATCGAGATGCTTAGTATTACTAGCTTGGCTCATTTGAAGGTGGTTGTTTTATTTTTCCTTGATGTTTCATAGTCTTGTGGTTATAGTATTGTGCAACAAGAAGCTCTGTTTCACAACATAAAACCTTTGTTCTCCAATAAGCCTCTTATTATAGTTTGTAATAAGATTGATTTGTAAATCTTTGAAGGTTGCAGAGATGAGATCTGAGGCTGGGAAAAATATGGGTGGGTTATTTGGGAATCAGGAAGGGGGGGATAATGGTGCGCTACTCTCTATGAAAGATTTGAAGGAAGAAGGGGTGATTGCGATGAAGAATCCGACATGCAAGAGGTTTTTGGAGTAGAGAGTGGAAATTAAGATGAAGTCGAAAAAGATGAGTAGTTGTCTCAATAGGATTCATGTTAAAATGCCCAAGTTGTGATATGGGAAAGAGAGGCCCCCTTGTATTCCTCAAGCTATTTTGGATGCCAGGGCGTGTGCTGCCAAGGAGGCCAGGAAGCTGGAGAAGGATAGTGAGAATGAAAATGGTGGGGCTGGAGTTTACTCTGCACGCTTGAAGAAGTGGTATAGGAAAATGAAGAATGGAAAGAAGTTGATATTCCTGAGATAATGGATGGACACAATGCTGCAGACTTTATTTATCTAGATATCTTGCAGCTGAGGGTGACGAGGATGATGAGATGGAGGAAGTGGAGTTGAATCCTGATGAAAAGGAAGCTCTGGCTACAATTAGGAAGAAGAAGAAGATGCTTATCATCGAACATAGATTGAAGAAGAGTAATGCAGAGAGTAGGCCTACTGTACCAAGGAAGTTTGACAAGAACAAGGAATATGGCTTAAATAGAATGTGAAGACATCTTTCTAGCCTGGGCCTAGATCCTTCAACAATTAGCTTCATAATTAATGAAGTAGATGAGAGCTGAGCAATTAGCTTCCCAAGAAAAATCTCATAAATGAACTATGTGTACCCTAATTCATGTGACCTTTGTGTGTACCTAAATGATATATTTGAAAAAACAAGGGTAAGGCTTAAAGAAGTTAATTTTGCATCACAGTCTATAGTTTTTACAGAAGCAGAGCATCAGACACCACCTTCAGCACAATGTGATCACTAGACAAGTCTGTATGTTTTATGAAGTTTGGTTGTTGTGGATAGGTGATCATATTGTGCTGAAGGTGGTGCCTGATGCTCTGTTGTTGCAACAACTATAGACTGTGATGCAAAATTAACTTCTTTAAGCCTTACCCTTGTTGTTTCAAATATATCATTTAGGTATGCACAGAGGGCACAAGAATTGGGGTACACATAGTTCATTTATGAGATTTTTTCTTGGGAAGCTAATTGCTCAGCTCTCATCTACTTCATTTATTATGAAGCTAATTACCGAAGGATCTAGGCCCAGGCTAGAAAGATGTCTTCCCATTCTATTTTGGATAGGTGTTTCATAAAACATACAGACTTGTATAGTGATCATATTGTGCTAAAGGTGGCACTTGATGCTCTTCTGCTACAACAACTACAGACTGTGGTGCAAAATTAAATTCTTTAAGCCTTACCCTTGTTGTTTCAAATATATCATTCTACAATAGAGGAATAGAGAGTGTTAACTGTGACAATATCTTGGTTTCAGGAAATGCAAAAGGAGATGCCTAATTCAATTTATATGCATAGGATATTAGGTGGAGCCGAAAGATGCAACAATTTTGCATTTTTGATAGAGGTCTTTAAAATGTAAACATTTTGAGTCTTCTCGGATCCACTTGCTATCCATGCATATTCTGGTTGTGTTGCACGTGCATTCTCGATTCAGAGTGGAAAAATCTTAATTTGGATGCGAGGGAGAGAATCCAAACACATAAAGAACATGCACATAAACATGATAGCTAAGAAACATAAATGTAGATATCACAATAGCTAAGAAAAATAAATGTAGGCATCATGATCATAATTTTTTGAAGACACAACATAATTGAGTGGTATACCCAGATGATGCAAAGCAACCACTACTCCTTTGGTTCCAAGTTGACACTATGGGATCCAAAAACCATAGATAAGGAATAAATTTAGAGAGTGGAGGAGGGCCATAATGACCAAAATAATACAAGGTCCTATATTATTTTGGTCATTATGGCCCTCCTCCGCTCTCTAAATTTATTCCTTATCTATGGTTTTTGGATCCCGCAGTGTTGACTTGGAACTGGAGGAGTAGTGGTTGTGTTGCATCATCTGGGTATACCACTCAATTATGTCGTGTCTCCAAAAAATTGTGACCATGATGCCTATATTTATGTTTCTTAGTTGTTGTGTCCTAGGACCTCTTATGATCCTTTATGACCCTTTACAATCCTTAAGAATACATCTTAGAGGTCTTAAAGTGTTGTAAAGGGTCATAAGAGGATCTTAGGAGGGGCTAGATGAGCTTCCACCTTCACGTGATTGGCCCTGTTAAGTAGAGAATGTTAAACTATTCTCAAAACAAAGAGAAGCTCAATAATTTAAGGTCTCACTCCACGTACGACAAATACACACACACACACACACACACACACATATATATATATATATACAAAAGACCATCGCAATTATGAAAGTAATTAGAGAATAACCGATGAGAAAACACAAAACATGATGACTATCTATTAGAAATATTTGACAACTAGCCATCACATGTACAACATCTCTGTCGGCAAAAAACTATGAACAACGAATATCTGTCAGACATATCTAACAACTAGCCGTCACATGTATAACATCTCTAACACTTGTCCATCAGAATTCTGACAACAACAAATAGACCCAACTGCATGATCACCATGTTGGAAACTCCTCTTCAAATGCATATTCTGATGGCCAATGTCATCATAATTATGACGCTAATCATAGCCATTATTTTTTTTGACTGCAATGGCGGGTGGTGTCTCTTGATCAATAGGATAGTGTCGAAATTCCGATGATGTGTCATTGGAAAAATGACTCAAATGTACTAGTGGTTTGTCCAAAATATTCAATGGGTTTGATGATACCTTTGCCTCTTGTTCCTAGAGGTCCTTTTCCAGTATATCCCATCTTGGAAATTAGTTTTTGTCCTGGTCCATAAGATTTTGAAGGGACTTTGAGTGTTTTAGAGTCACATGTTTGAACTATTTGTGACTGAGATTCATCTTTTTATAACCAAGCTTGGACAACTTCTTCCTCATCAAATTCTTGTTTGGATATTTGTTCTGTGATGAAACTTCCATTAAAGATAACTTGTGGTTCTTTAGTTACAAGTTTCATTTTCTCTGAAGGTTGTCCATAAGACTTTGGTGAAAGTGGGAGAGATGTAAGAGATAGAACCGATTCTATAGTATATTTTCCCATGCATGTATCTTTGATTTTGACTTCCTTTTCTATGTCTTCCATTTTGGATGTGGACACTATGTCATTCTATTTGCTAGAAGATTCTCTATTGTGTGGGACAAGCTTGTCGACACTTTCCTTTAAAGCATTGCAAGATGTTGACATATCTATTGGTATGTTGACCTCTACTCCATTATAGGGAAACTTGACACATTGATGGTACGTTGATGGAATAGCTTACATTTCATGAATCTAGGGCCTTCCTAAGAGGATGTTATAGGCTAGTGGGAGGTCTAGTACTTGACAGGTGATATCTCTAATGACAAGTCCTATTCTGATAGGTAGCACAATGACTCCTTTTGACGATCTTTCTTGCTCATCATATGCTTTGATGGTTATTTTCTTTTTAGGATCAATAGAATCTTTTGACAATCCCAATTGTGTAACCATTTTATAAGAATAAATGTTTAGACCATCTCCTCCATCTATCAAAACACACTTTACGTGATGGTTTTCAATTAAGACTTCAATATGCAAGGGTTGATTATGTGGATGACTCAGTGAATTGTAATCTTCCTCTAAAAAGGAAATGTATTGAGGAGAAGTCAAATGACCCGCCATGGTCTAAAATCAATCAAGATCAAGATTCTCTAGAACATTGGAATTGAGGAGAGCTTTGTCTAGGACAACTCAATGAGAAAGAGAGATTTGAAGCAACTCAAATATAGATATCTTCACATTTGTGTGTTGGAGTTTCTTGATGATGTTGTACGATGTCATTTTGGACTCTTTAGAATTTGAAGTTTTAGGTGAAGTCCTTTGTTTAGATGTAGATGCAAGATTGAATGGCACCTTTGGGGCATTTTATGAACCCGAGTTTGGTCCTGGAAGAGTTACCTAAGCTTGGGATTGAGTGACTACATTAGCCAATCTATTTTATTTATCCTTCCTAACAATGGTGATGACATTGCAGTGCTGAGATGCACATGGCTCTACCATGTTGATGACATCATTGTTGTCGGAGTAAGTGGAATTGACCTTAGCACCCATGTTTGGCTTAGAAGATGACTCTCCTTGAGTTTATCTCATAAAAGGTTATGTGAATGTCGTATGATCATTATTGGATTTATGGTTGTCAACCACAATTTCTCCAATGTCAATTTTATCTTGGATAAGATGTTTCAAATGCATGCAGTTATTGGTTTTATGACCCTTGTTTCAATGGAAATCATAGAAATCAGTCTCCTTACACCATTTAGGTTTAACTTCAGGGTCATATGGTTTGATCTCAGGTAACATGATGATGTTATCTGCCAATAAGGTTATCATGGCATATTCCAAGGACTCGCCCAAAGGAGTGAACTCGCATTTTGGTTTTGTAACCCATGGTTTGTACTCATTTGAATTTTTAGTAAGCTCAGTTGTCTTCTTCTCTAAGGCTTTTATAGCTTAAGTGCCAATAGTGAGGTTAAATGCTAGTTCTTTGGGTGGAGCACTGATGTGATCAAATACACCATCTATGACAACATTTTTATTCTTGTTCTAGAATTTGACTTTATCTTTATTGTTGGAACTAGAACCTGAATCATATTTGTTCGAGCTTTATGAAGTGAGATATCTCCCTTGCAAACAAGTAAATCCTCTATTTTCATGGCACTATCCACCATTTTGTCAAATAAAGTATGATTTTGCATCTGAAGATGATAGTTGATTTTTAGAATCAGATTGTTGATGAAGATTTCTAGTTTCTCTTTTTCTGAAATTTGTAGGATATAGCAAGAACTTATTCCTCCAAAATTTGAGGAAAGTCAGGAATGGTTCTCCTATTCTCTGCTTTAGGTTATAGATGTCAATCATGGTGACTGGATGTTGGATATTATAGGAGTATTGTTGATAGAACTATTTTATTAACTCCTCAAAATTTTTAATTGTTGGAGGTATTTTGGAGAACCATTTGATGGTTTCCCCTCCCAAAGATCGTGGGAAGAGATGCATTAAGTACGTTGGTTCATGCATGAACTCCATGGATAGAGTGTAAAAATCCCTGACATGATCTTGGAGATCTAAATTTCTATCATATTTTTCATATTTGGGTAGTTCCACCCCTTTCAGGAATGGTGGCATATACATGCTTCGATCAAATGGAAATGGACATAGGGCATCGATAGAGAATTCTTTGGGTTCTTTCTCTTTTTCTAGTTTGTTGATTGTGACTTGCATATTATGCATTTGCTTCATCATAGCAGTGATAGGGGTCTCTTTCTCTTATGTTACGATGTCTTCAACATTAAAGCTTCGAGGGAGTTTGGCACCTTGTTGGGCTAACTCGAGAAAATATGTCTCTTTTTCTTCCCGAAGGAAGTGTTTCATGAGTCTTTTGAAGAGATTTCCATCTTTCTGAAGGTGTGGGATTTTGAGCCCTACCCTCATCAGATTCATGGCCTTGTGAACCATGGCTAGCTTCTCTTTGAGACATGAAAGCATGTTGATTGAGATCTTGAGTTGATTCAGGGGTTGTGTGACCTCCTTTTAAGTGCAAATTGCCTAGTTCATCTTCTTCATAAAGAACAGAATCGTATGGTTGATGAAGAGACTGAAATATGAGAGAAGATGAAGGTGATATCTTTGGGTCTTCTCTGGGTTTTTTGTGTGAAGAGGCTCTAGTTTACACTATTACCCTTAGGTGAATCTTGGAGCAAGATAAGACAACTGAAGGATAATCTGATTCAGGAAAAATCAAGTGACGCAACCTTGTCAAGATTGAGTTAGATCATTGAGGAAAAGATAGATTGGACGTAAATGAAGGATATTGTGCCCAAGATGTATGGGTAGACACCCAAAATATGGTGAACATGAATTCACAACACCTAGCCATTTAGATATGATGATAGATTGAGATTGTTTTGATAATGCTTTTAACACAGGATGAAACATGATTCAGATCAATCAATAGGATGACAAATCGATCAAAGTAGATCACTTTGGGAAAATAAGATGGTTTTGTTGTTTCTCTGCTCTGTTCTTGACACAGTGGGTTTTTTGACAAAATTTTGACCAGGGCTGACAATGGACTAGATTTCTAAAAAAATAAGGGTTTTTATGGCAATTTGTGCCAAATATCGTATGACAATATGTAGGCTCGTACAACAAAAAAAAGGGTCTGGCATGACAATCTAGAGGCTCGTACGACAGTTGATACCAGGGATTAATTTTTTCTCTTACAATTCTCATACGATAGTGTACTACTTCTCGTATGACACTTGGGGGTTCTAATATGACACTTCATGAAATTGAGCAATTGTCGAATGACAATTGCTGGGGCTGGATGACAGTTGACACTAGAAAAGGATTTTGCTTCAATTTTTTGAGAGTTAGGCATTTTTCAGTCTTAGTTGGTTTTTCAAATTTGCTGTCTAATTTTGAAGATCTATGTTTTGGATTGTCTAAGGATGTTTAACATAGAAATAGGCTCACAATCATAGAAAACATGTGGGAACTGACTCAAAGAATCAAACACACCTAGCTTAACCTAACTAAGTGAAGAGATGTATTACTTTCTTGTTGACTTAGGAACACACTCAATGACTCCTCAAAATATGGAGGTCCAGCAACATTCAATGGATGTTGAAGTCCATATTAGCCAAGTTCAAGAGTCAAGGAGGGCTCGATATGACGAGTGTCTTGGGGTGATTACTATTCACCTCACACAAGGACTACAAATCCTTCAGAGGTAGATTGGTAGAAAACTAGCTTAGGATGTTAATTAAGGCATCCATTCACAATGGTCTCCCATAGTCCTGCAAGCAGAATTGAGGTTGTTAACCCTATGAGTACTCAAACATGTGTAGTCTTGCAAGAAAGATTGAAGTGGCTCCGCTCTACACAAAATCCAAGCATGTTTATGGAATAAATCCAAAGAACAAGCATCGCTATGTCTTCTAAGGATTTAACCTTAAGAAAGTGCCAAATTTTATAGTGGGATGGAAGAGTCGGCTTAAGACTTGTCCCCACTTGGGTTGTTCTCGAGAGGTTTTTACCTCGCCGACAGGCCCTTTAAAGGATTAAATGAAATGTAAGGTTGGGGACCATAGGATCTGGGTTTCTAATTCTCTGAAAGAGAAGAGAATAATCCCCTAGCCTTGTCCTTTTCCCTATCCAAGACATGCCAAATAGAATTAATCTAGAGACAGTACATATACTGGCACCAAGGAAGATATCTTTTGGGTTTCTGATTCTCTTAAGAATGAAAAGAGCATAATCCCCTAAATATCCACCACAATAGCAATAAATGCATGTACCTAATTAACTAAGTGCCTATGAAAAAGAGATTCTAAGAGAATAGAATATTTTCTCGATGAAGATTCGGCAACCTCCAAAACCACACGTCAAAATTTTTGATTTCATTTAGCATCTTTGGCAAGCAATTTCTGAAAGGGTTTCTTGCAAACAAGGGCTTAGAAGACAAGACAAGAAGAGGCCAAAAAGAAAGGTTTCAGTGCTTAGGTCTTCATCTCATGTCCTGCGAGAAGCATTAGGCTGTCTAAAATAATCACACACTAGAAAACAATAGGAGTCAGGGTTAGCAATCAGTCAAATTTCAAAGCAAAAACCTTAAAAACTAATCAAAAAATCCATACGACAATTGAAATTCTAGCATGAAATGTCATACGACAATATACCTTAACCCATATGACAATTTAATTCTGATACAATAATATGTTTGAACCGGTATGAAATTTTAGATTTGAAATGAAAATGTATGTGAACTGATACGATAATTTTTGGATTGTCATTTGTCATATGACAATTAGAGACTTCCCATATGAAAATCTATAAAATGTCGTACGAGATTGTACAAAAAAATTTCCAAAACCTGAAACTTGATGAAAAATTGTTAGAAAATTGATGAAATATAAAATGGAAACTCGATATCAAGCCCTACAGTGGGTGCCATAAATGTGTGTGTGAAAATTGTACCTATTCAAAAGACAACACATCAATAAAATATTACAGACCAATGATAGGAAAACAAGCAATAAATAGATATATCATCAATTGGGTGATTTACTGCTTTCTCGGAGACGTGAGTATGGTATTCTTAGAATATGACCGAGATCAGTGACAATGCAACACCTAAACAAAGGATTTGAATGCAAAAACAATGAAAATGGATGCAAGATTAATCTATATTTTTGTGAATTTCTATGCAATAATAACGATGTAAGCTAGATGAATTGATCTAAAACTTGATATCAATGAAATGAATCTAAGCTATGAATGCAAATATAAGAAATAATGATAGAAATGAATCTCAAAAGTTGCACAATTTCTCAAGAACTCGATAGTATAACATTATTGTTCTCAAAATTGCATGTGTTTATTATGAAGGGTTGAGGCCTATTTATATAGAAATCTAGGATTGAGAACTCATGGAAAAGCCAAAAATAACTCCTTGATAAACTCGAATTCATTGGTAAGTTATCAGGGAATTAGAAATAGTTATCTAGTAAAATCATGCCAATCAACTTTTCAACTCATAATCGGAAGTTGAGATCACTCCAATATGCTTTTCAACTCACAATCACATGTTGAGTTTAGAAAGTTAACAAAATGAATCAAAGAGTTGATTTTGAGTTTAACTGATCTTCTAATTTCTGCATAGACAATTGTGAGTTTATTTAATTTCCATGTGTTTTATTCTCAACTTAACTGATTTTGTTTAAAAATAACTGATTTATGGGTTAATAAATTATTTAAATCAAACTTTATCCAAAATTATATTATTAAACTTGACAATTCGATTTTAATCAATTAAATAAATATTCAATCGATTAATTTTAGAATTTGTGATTAATTGTCAAATAAACAATATTAATTAAGGAATAATTTAATTAAATCTAATTAAAGGGATTAAGTGGCTAAATAAAATTTAATTAATTAAATATTTAACATATTCAATTAATTGCACTTAGGATAAATAAAATAATATCATTTATCACCAAATAATATTTCATCAGAGATGATTAGGATAAATTAGGAATATTCAAGAATATTCCACGATGCAGATTTAAAATAGGAACGATTAGGGTTTTAATGATTCGATGCATAGATGTGCCTTAGGTTATGATGCAGGGGCATTCTTGGGTCCTTGGTGAATCTACATGGTGGTGTGTTTCTTGGCCGGTGTTACTCAGTTGTAGCCTTAACTGATGGTCTCAGCTATTGAAGGAAGCTCAATCGTTGAAGGAACTCAATGAAGCTTCTGGTGCTCAGTGGAACTGGTGCTCGGTAATGCCTATGTTGCTTGGTGTTTCTTGGCTTGGTTGGTTGTTTCACTAGTGCTTAGTTGGTTCTCTGGCACTCAGTAGTTCTAGTTTACCGACTGGAGTTCTTGAAGATTTTCTTGGCCGACTTGGAGCATTTATTGTTGGTAGCTGTTGTTACAGGCCGACATGTTGAATTTAATTATTGTAAGGCTATTTGTGAGATGACTTGTATTGCATTTAATATTTGTTTGTAAGAGTTAATGGTTTCATCCAGTAGACTTGTGGCTGATGATTAGTATTTAAGGGATGTTTGGGTAGTTGTTTTAGGCATTCGAATACGAAGTTCTGAGAGTAGATCTGAGGGTAGCAGATAAGAAAAGTTGTGGAAAAGATCCTACGAGATCTTGTAGATCATATTGTGATCTGATAGCTTGTGATAGAAGAGCTATTGGTTTTCACACTTGGAGACAAGGAGATTGCTTGGAGGCTTGCAAGCTCAAGTTTAGATCTTCCTTAGGGTTTCCATCAGTTGGTGATAGTTTTCAGAGCTGAACTAGTTGGAGTTGTAGTGGATCTTGATGATCTTGCAGAATTACTTCTGATTGTAATTGGCCCTAACCTGAAAGGCCTTACAGTCAGGCATGTTAATGGAAAATATGTTTTGAAACATATCTTGTTGTGGTGTTGTGTATTTCCGCTGTGTTGTTCTAAAGCTGCAAGGTTTGGGTTGTCCTTAATTGGATCCACCATCTTCCTTGCCTACATTAGGTGGTATCAGAGCTAAGTTGATCTTGTGGGAGAAGAGATCATATGATTTGAGTTGTAGATCCAGAGCACTAAACTTGTGGAATCTTGCCCTTGTTGTTTGTGTGAGGTGGTAGGCTGGTCTGACTTGCATACAACTTGGAGATTGTCACAAGGTGGTCGATGTAGGGTTTGTTGCAGAGGATTTCTCTTATCTTTAAGGATGCCTCTAAGAAGATTGGACCCTAGAGTGATTGCAGACCTCTATGATACTGTGGAATATAGGATTACAGAGAAGGTGAAATCAAATTTCAGATCTAAGATGGAGTTGATGAAAAATTACATGGTCGCTGAGATCATGAGAGTTGTTGCTAATGTACCTCAAAATGTTGGTACTGAAGATGGTTATGAGGAATTTGTTGAAGACTTTGAAGCTTCTGGATCTAGTGGTGATGACCGAAGGGATAGATCTCATGAAGATAGAACTGCTCGGTTGCCTAGATCTGGAGCTTGGTTAAGTAATAATTACCGAATAGAAGTTTTGACTTTCTCTGGTACTTTGAAGCCTGAGAATTTGATTGAATGGATTGGTGAACTTGAAGATTTCTTTGAGCTGGAAGAAATTGAAGATCCTCTTCGGGTGAGGTTAGCACATACAAAATTGAAAGGACATGCTACTCTTTGGTGGAAATAATTACAAAGAGATAGAGAAGATAAAGGTGAAATGAAGATCAATTGGTGGAGGTTGATGGTGACTAAGTTGAAAGCTAAGTTCATACCTGTTGACTATGAGCTTGACTTGTTTAAGAAGTTGCAGAATCTAAAATAGAAGGATTTGTCTGTTGAAGATTATACCAAGTTCTACAAACTTACTATTCAGTGTGGACACAGAGAACTTGGTAAGGAAAAGGTAGCTCGGTATGTGAATGGTTTGAGATTCAATATATAGGATGAGCTTGGTATGATGAATATTGATTCTATTGAAAATGCTTATCAGTATGCTATGAAGGAAGAAGATAAATTGAAGAGAAAATAACATAGTAATAAATCAATGAAGGATAAACCGATGACTGCAGAAGATGAACAGAAACTTGTAGAACTGAAGAAGAAGACAGGTAGAGTTATCTTTAAGGGTACTTGCTATAACTGTGGTGAAGAAGGACACCGTTCTTTTGAGTGTACATAGAAGAAGCTTGGCGACTGATGAACTACTATGGTGAATGAAAATATTGAGAATGAACTTAAATCTAAGAACTTTCTACTTCGGAGAACATTTCTTGGTACAAAGGAGGAACCTTGTAAGAGGAGTGACTTGTTTAGGACTTGGTGCAAGTCAAGAGGTAAACTTTCTGATGTTATTGTTGACAGTGGTAGTACTGATAACCTTTCTACTGAGGACATTGTTCAAAAACTTGGTTTGAATAGAATGAGACATCCAAATCCTTATAGGATTGGCTAGTCGCAAGATGATCATGCTCTAGAAGTAAGGGAACAATGCTTTATTGATGTTTAGATTGGCCAGTATAAGGATCTTGTGTTATGTGATATTATGAAGATGAATAGTTGTCATATATTGCTCGGTAGACCTTGGCAATATGATTGCAGAGCTATGTATGATTGTGTGAAGAATGTGTTTACTATTGAGAAGGATGACAGGAAGTTTTCCCTGATTCCTTTGTTGGATACAACACTCGGTAGGAGAAGTCTGAGTATTGGTAGCCAAGTTGAGTTGGTAGTTCTTGCAAGAATGAATGATCAGTTTGGAGAACAGGCCTATGTGTTATCAAGGAAAGACTTGAAGAGACATAGGAAATTGAAGTGGAAGAGTATGCAAAGTGAAAAGGTGGAGGACTTGTATATGAAGAACTAGTTTGGGGTTTATGTGATAAATCCTGGAAGATGTTCTTCTCACATATGAACATCTTTTTGAACCTAGGGTATTTGATGAAGGGGCATTCTTGGGTCCTCAGTGAATCTACATGGTGGTGTGTTTCTTGGCCGGTGTTACTTGGTTGCATCCTTAACCGATGGTCTTAGTTATTGAAGGAATCTCAGTCACTGAAGGAACTCAATGAAGCTTCTGGTGCTTGGTGGAACTAGTGCTTGGTAATGCATGCATTGCTCGATGTTGCTTGGCTTGATCAGTTGTTTCACTAGTGCTCAGTTGGTTCTCTAGTGCTCGGTAGTTCTAGTTTATCGACTGGAGTTCTTGAAGATTTTCTTGGCCAACTTGGTGCATTTATTGTTGTTAGTTGTTGTTACAGGCCGACATGTTGAATTTAATTATTGTAAGGCTATTTGTGAGATGACTTGTATTGCATTTAATATTTGTTTGTAAGAGTTAAAGGTTTCATCCAACTGACTTGTGGCTGATGATTAGTATTTAAGGGATGTTTGGGTAGTTTTTTTAGGCATGCAGATGGGAAGTTCTGAGAGCAGATCTGAGGGTAGCTGATAAGAAAAGTTGTGGAAAAGATCCAGTGAGATCTTGCAGATCAGATTGTTATATGATAGCTTGTGATAGTAGAGCTAGTGGTTTGCACACTTGGAGACAAGGAGATTGCTTGGAGGCTTGCGAGCTCAAGTTTGGATCTGCCTTAGGGTTTCCATCAGTTGCTAATAGTTGTTAGAGCTGAACTAGCTAGAGTTGTAATGGATCTTGATGATCTTGCAGAATTACTTCTGATTATAATTGGCCCTAACCCAAAAGGCCTTACAGTTGGGCATGTTAATGGAAAATATGTTTTGAAACATATCTTGTTGTGTTGTGTTGTGTAGTGTATTTTCATTATGTTGTTTTGAAGCTACAAGGTTTGGAATATCCTTAATTGGATCCACCATCTTCCTTTCCTGTGTCAGGTTAGGTCTTTTTAAGGTTGATTTTGATTGATTTATTGATGTAGGAGGTCAATGATACTGAAGCCCATTTTTGGAGTATTACAACTATAAGGTTCTCAACAATAAATTCTCACCTATGACTATTCTCAGACATAGATATCAAAGATCTAATGGTATTCATTGCATCAACATCTTTGATGTTAGTTCTAGGAATCTGTTGGAACTAAATTTATGCAAAGTTTTGTTTTGTATTTTTGACCATCCTACAATAGGGAAGCAATTTATAATCCTTGGTCTGATATTTATTATTAAATTATTTGATAACTAGCTAAGAGTCACAAAATACAAGTATGCTAGTATTTTCCATTTGACAACCAAATGAAGTCCTATGACCAAGGCCTCATATTTTGTAATGTTGTTTGTACACCCAAATGCCAATTTATAGGATTTTGGGATATAGTCTCGTTGTGATGTCACAAATAATACTCCTTCCCTCTATCCTGTCTATGTGAATGATCCATCAAAGTAAAATTTCTATTGTATACTCAGGGTAATAGTCTGATGGACTCATCAAGTAAATTTGCAATGAGAGGATGTCCTCTTGTAATAGGATCTTCTTCTAACTAATATACTATGACTTGTCATTTTATAGCTTTATGATCTATGTACTCTATATCAAACTCATTGAGGACCATAACCCATTTCATTATATGGCCTACAAGAGAGTATTTAGACATCAGGTACTTAAGTGAATCAATCTTTGCAATGAGTTAGGTCTTGTGATTAAGAATGTAATGACAAATTTTCTATGTATATAAGCCATCGACCAAGCATGCTCATCCTATAGAGGTGTAGTTCAATTAATATCCAACTATTGTTCTAATCAAGTAATAAATTGCTTGTTATTTTCCATTATCATCTAGTTGTGCTAAGAGTTCCCCCACTGCAACAATGGTAGAGGATATGTGTATAATTAGAGGTCATCGTAGGAAAGGTGGGACTATCACTGGTGGTGAAGCTAGATATTGTTTTAGTTTTTTAAAGGATTTTTTATAGAGACAGTCCCATAGAAACTTGATATCTTTCTAAAGGAGATGAGATAAAGGGTGTACCTTATTTTCAAGATGAGATACGAGGCAAAAAATGGAGTAGAGTCTTCCTTGAAATTTATAGAGTTTTTTTAGTGTTTTGGGAGGTGGCATCTCTAAGATATCTTTCACTTTCTTTGGATCCACCTTGATTCTTCTCCGAGACACAATATAACCAAGAAACTTTCTTTATTGTACATGAAAGACACATTTCTTGAGATTTAGTCTAACTTTATGCTTCTCTAATCTATCAAATATCCTTGTGAGTACAAAAATGTGTGATTCTCTAATCTTTAATTTACCCAAAAGATCATCAACATAGTCTTCCATGATGTCATGTAGGAGGTCATAAAAAATGATGGTCATAGTTCATTGATATGTGGATCCAACATTCTTAAGACCAAATAGAATGAATTGGTAATATAAAGTACCCCAAGGTGTAGTGAATGTGGTTTTGTGTGGATCTTCTACTATAATTTATATCTAATTATAACTAGAAACTCCATCCATAAGAGATAACATCTCATGTTGGATAGTCAAATACACAATTATATCAATGTTAGGTAGTGGAAAATCATCCTTAGGACATATTTTATTCAAGCATCTAAAATCTATATAAATGTGGATTCCCCCAGTAGCTTTACCTATTGGCACAATGTTAGAGACTAATTAAGGATAGTCGATAGGTTTTATGAAATCAACATCAAGCATCTTTTGTTATTCTACTTTTTATAATAGGGATATATGTGAGTGCATCTTGCATAGTTTTTGTTTGATAGGTTTTACATTAAGATCTACTATAAGATGGTGTATAAATAGGTCATGGTCTAGTCTAGACATATCCGTGTAAGTCCAAGAAAAATTCTTTTGTGCTTTGCAAAGAAATTCAATCATGTCTTCTTTCTCTTTCTCATTCAAGAATGTTTCTATAAATGTGATATTAGGTTCTTCAGCATTACCAGTATTTACTTCAACAACATCTTCTGGAAGGATATAGAATTTCTCTCATGGTAGAGAAATGAAATGCAAGTCAACTTATTCCTCTTAGATAGCACCTCAAGAAGGTTTTTACTAGAATATGCATCCTTTATTTTAAGTTTTTCTTCATTTGAAGGTGCCTTAGAAAGGTTTTCACCAAGGGGTGTTTTGTTTTCATTTTAATGTTTATCTTCTTTTTCACTTTTATGACTAAGAGAGTTAACTTATCTTCTAAATTAGGCTTGATCATTATATTTTATTTTGTGCTTAGAGTCTTGAAGATCTCTTAGGTAAAAGAGAGCTAACACTACTTCATATGAATCGCATATGTCCAAAGTTGGCAGTGAATGTTGTTGGTCCCAATCAATAAGCTTAGGGTGTTTGAGTGGGAGGCTAGGGGATGAAAGGTCGATGACAATGATGGTAAGGACATGATCGGCATCAATTAGATCATTTTATATTTATTCAAGTGGACATCCTTGAATCCCTCCTCAAGGTCTGAATTTGAAGAAGCTTCACAATCGTTAGTAAAGGGCACCTTAGTCTCTAGGGATCCAAGTCCTCTATTGTGAGGGTAACCACTATAATTGAGGTAATTTTTTATTGTAAGACCTACAATAACAATAAGATCTCAACCATAAGAAGATCATTAAGTAGTTATCATCCCAATATCAAGAAAGAAAGAGAGATAAGGAACAAGCATACATAATTAATCAATATGAAATCATTTCAAAAAAAAAAATGAAAGTTGTGTAGTCCTTCCTTGTTGTTATCCTTCTCTATGCAATGTTTGGCTCTTAGTATTGAGCTCAAAGTATGCTAGCATAAAAATTCAAAGCATAAGTGGTTGCAAATTAAGAGAATTATCTCTCTATTTATTAAAAAATTTGGGTTCCAATAAGGATTCCTTGATTGGTGGTACTAATTGTCTGTGATTGAAGAGTTAAAATCAAAGTGAGTGGGGGTTCAACTCACTTAATTTCCTTTTCATATATTTCATTGAACTATTAGGAAAATAGATTGAAGAGTTGATTGATGTGTTATAATGAATTTAGAATAACTGAGAGGGGGGGGAGGTGAATCAGTTATCCTCAGGTTCAGATGTACCAATTGAATTTTTCAATACTTCAACCAACTTAGATCTATTCAGCAATTCACTCGATCTTTTTAGAATATAATCAGTAACATAAAACTTGTAGTCCACTATCCAAAAGTAATAAACTTGCAGAATATAAAAATATTAACAACATAACACATCAAATAACATTCACACAAGTATGACACTAGGATTTAATGTGGAAACCCAATATAGGAAAAACCACCAGTAACATGCTACCAAATTTTCAGTCTTTGAAGTGAGCTTTGTGAGGATCCAACCCTGTTAAAGGTTACAATACACACTGTTAGGTGTGACCATGTTAAAGGATTTAATCACCCTGTTAGGAGTGGCCTGGTTAGAGGGCTTAAGAACACCCTATTAGAAAGTCACCTTGATTAAAGGGTTTAAAAATGACTATTAGGTCAACCTTGATTAAAGGATCTTAACTCATACAATGGTTAGAAAGTAACAGTAGGTTCTGATCTAAAATATACATACCAATTTGCAAATACAGATCTAATAATCTCATATGTTGATTTATTGACTGGCCTTCATTGTCATCTCCATCTCTGATCTTCTTAAAAATCCCTTCAAGAAATCACCTTAACTTTTTTTTATCTCTTCACATCTCTCCGTAGCCTTTTGCGTAGGTTTTCCAATCAATAACATCAACCTTTTACTCTCTCTACATAACCCACAACTAGGTCATCCTTATACCTCCTTGATTAGGTAGCTTAATCTTTTGTCTCTTAATCTCTTTTGTAGATCTTAGGTTTAGGTCAGATTCATCAAATCCTTCCATCATTTTTTTGTCATCCCTATCCTTCTAGATACTTCACAAAACTACTCCTTGAATCCATAAGAAAATGATTTACCATGCATAAAATTCTTCAGTCATTCATCTTTATCTTAAACACATTTTACATATCCCAAGAATTCAACTATGTCAGCTGGGAATCTCAATTCCTTCACATATGATAAATTACTGACACTTGGTCAATACTATGTTCATCTACTCAATCATTAATGGATATCTCGGTCATTGCTAAACTGTTCTTCTTAGAAAATATTGTCTTCACTTGGTTAATTCTCTGATACTTGACAACTACTGATACTCAATCGACACTAATTTTTTCTCAGATTTTACTGGCGCTCGGTCGACACTAGCATCACTCGGCTTAAATTGAATTTCTCCTCTTTTGCTTGGTTAAGCCCATGCTTCCAAAATTTCTTTCCTCATTTCTTCTATGCTTCAAAGCAACTGACTTCTTCACTTAGTGTTATAGGAAAAAAACACATTACCTTAAAAATGTGACAACTAATCAAGTACCCATTGTAGTTTCTCATAACTCAACCTTTCACTAGGTCCTCTTGTTATCACCTCTTTTCAAATCCTCTTCATCAATCAAAAGATATGGTACTTTACTATATAGCAACTATCTCGCCAATTAAGGTTTGACATCAATGACAATATAACAATTGTTTCAATTGTAGTTTCCAACAATCTCCCTCTTTGGCATTGATGGAAACACCACATGCAATACCATACAATCCAAAAAGTTTGTTCTGACTCATTACATACTTTTAGCTTTATTTTGATTCTCATCCAAGTATTATATCCCTCTTGGATAGATTTTTCTTTTTGTCTGTTCATCAATTTATTGAATCTCTCCCTCATCTTATTCAATCTCTCCCTCTTTTCTTAAGGTAACTCCTAAATCTTTTTCTATATTTCTCCCTCAGGTTCACTAAATCTCTCCCTCTTTGACAACAATGCCAAAGACATTCATCTTCACCATGTAGATATCTTCATGTTAGTTCTCTGAACTTTATACTCCCTCTATCATCTTGCTTATGACTGATCAACATCATGTGCTTTACTCTTCACACCTTTAGGCAACTCCTAAAGTGTGACCTCCTTTGCATCAATTTGTAAGATATTCTGATTAGTACATTTGATGCAATGATCCTATATGATTCTAGGTAGCCTCATTTAGGGGAATCACCCCTAATTTACTTCTTAGATACATATGAGCATCCTTAGGTAATGCCTTAGTGAATATATATGTTAACTATTCCTTTGTATTCACATGCTCCAATCTCACTTCCTTGTCTTGAACTAGCTCTCTCAAGTAATGACACTTGATAGAAATATTCTTAGTCTTATTGTGCGTCACATGATTCTTTGATATATTTATAGGACTTGTGTTATAACAAAAAATAACAGATGGCTCAGTAATTTCTTCCTTCATACCTTTCAACAATTGCTTGATCCAGACTAAGTTTGAACAATTAACTATTGTTTCTACATATTCAACTTCTGTTGTAGATTGGGAAATACAATTATATTTCTTTCTTGTCTAAGAGATTAATCTCTTTCCTAGAAAGATTGTGCTACCAATTGTACTCTTTCTATCATCCACATTTCCTGCCCAATCTGCATCAATGTAAAATTTTAGTTTAAACTTTTCATTCTTCTTTCAATATAGTCCATAATCCTATGTTCCTTCCAGATATCTCAATATCCTTTCTACTGCCATCATGTGATTCTCCTTAGGATTAGCAAAAAATATTCCAACAATCTCAACTGCCAATGCAATATTTGGTCTTTTGTGAACAACATATTGTAGCTTTCCAATCATTGATATGTACAAGGTTTGATTCACTTTAGTTGTCTCATCATTCTTTAATAGTTTCTGTCCAATATCTGTGGGTGTACTTACTAGTCTAGAGTCCTCCATGCCAAAAGTTTTTAGTATCTCCTTGACATACTTAGATTGTGTAATATAGATACCTTTCTTCATTAGATAACCTTGCAAACCAACAAAGAACTTTATCTCTCCAAACATAGACATCTCAAATTCAATTTGCATCTCATTTGCAAATTTTTTGCATCAGGTATCTTGTCCTCTAAATATGATATCATCAAAAAATATTTCTACTAACAATGTCCCTTTACCATTTTCAGTCTTTAAGTATAGATTGTTGTTGTCATTTGTTCTTGCAAATCTAATCTTTATCAGGTTATTATGCAATCTCTCATACCATGCTCTAGGGGCTTGTTTTAATCCATACATAGCTTTGTGTAGTTTACAAACCATGTTCTTCTTGCTTGGGTCAAAAAATCCTTATGGTTGTTTAATGTAAACTTATTCTAGTATTCCATTTAGAAATGCAGATTTGACATCCATTTGATATACTTTGAATCCTTTGTAAGTTGCATATGCAAGTAGGGTTCTCACTCCTTCCAATCTAGCAACTGGGGCAATATCTCCCCATAGTCAATGTCTTCTTCCTATGCATATCCCTTGCATACAAATCTAGATTTGTTTCTTGTGACTTCTCCATGTTCATTTAGCTTATTTATGAACACCCATTTTGTTCCAATAATATTCTTGTGTTAGATAACTAAGGGGGTGGGTGAATCAGTTAAGTCAGTTATCCTACAATCCAAAATCCTTAGATGTACTTTTTCAAACTTTTTCAATAAAACAATCAACTCGATAAGATATAAAAAACAATCTTTATGTTCATTTACTGAATACCAGTAATTTCCAAAACTATGTTTACCAATTAATCAAATAAGAAATATGTAAAGTATGATAGTAATCCAATCAAAAAAAAAAACACATAACACAAATATTTAATGTAGAAACCCTTCTAAGGTAAAAACCACCTGGGAACGGTAACCCAAAATATTTCACTCTTCTAAAGTGAGCTCAGTTAGGAGCCAACCCTGTTAAAGGTTACAAAACACACTATAAGGTGTGACCTTGTTAGAGGATTTATCACTAACATTTCTCCCTCGACCAAAATTCATTATGGGGTCAATAAGAAAACAATTAACATTCCTTGAATGTCATATTGAAATACAAAAGACTGTTAAGTCCACTTAGTTAAGAGATTTAGCTGTAACAATGGTTAAACTGATATAGTAGTGGTCTGATTCAAATACAACTCAGTTTGCAAGTATTCAAATATTTTCTAATCTCAATATAACTCTTCTAATCAATAATCAATTCACTCCATTATATCCTCCAACTTAATTCACTCGATGTATAATTCTCTGATGCTTGGTAATACCAGCAGTCCAACTCGATTTTGTTTGTAACCAATTTGATCATTGGTGCATGAAAATATCTTCACACATATTCTTATGTAGTCTCAATTCATCTGGCCTCTTCAACAATGAAACTCATGTCCCTTAAATAGACATGTAAACCATTTTCTTCTCATCCATTAGATTTTGCCTCTTAATGTCCATCATCCATTTTGCCTCTTCAAGCATCCTTGATAGTTGTATCAATAACACATTTCAATCTCTTCCCTTTGATTATCTCTAAATTTTGTCAGTCATTTGATCTTATAACAAACTCTATCTCTTACCTCAAAATCATAAGCATCTTCCAGCTCATCAATTTTAGTCAGTTGTTATAAACATTTAATGTTTTCATCCAACTTGGTTAATACAGAATGCATCGGTGATAACTAACTTGGTTATTACTTTCACTCGGTATACACAATATTGACTCGGTGTATATATAAATCTTTAATTACTGACCACATTAACTTGTTCAATTCTGATCTCATCTTCATAACAGAATAATATAACATGCTCAAGTCAACAACATAAAGTCGTAGACTCATCAATAAGTTACCCAATGTATACCTTATCCATATCTATTATATTCATCTTGTCCTTGTGTAGATATCTCATCTCTTCACCATTTATTCCTTCTCTAGATGTTTAGATATTTGTAACTATCATGATAAGTATAATCAAGACTATTTGACATCAATGACAACATATTTACTGATTTAATCATCTTACATATTACTTTAACAACTCGGTGACCTCCTGAATCTTTATCAAGATATTCAATCAGTTGTAGGTTAACAATCTCTCCCTTTGGCATTGATGGAAACACAATATGAAATATGCCATAGAATACCAAACATCTATTCTACAACTATATAGATAAATGTTGTAGCTCGATAAGCTCTCCCTAGCTTGATATTTAATATTCTTAATCACTATAACAACATTTCATGCAGACTCTCCCTGCGGATTTGATCTTCTTCAGTTCTCTTCCCAAAAAATATCTCTCCCTGTGTTCTTGAAATCCTTCTCTCATCAAATGATATTTCATATAAATATCTCTCCCTTTGACAACAATGCCAAAAGAAAATAAACAACTCTCCAGTAGCTAAATAGTATTCTTGTTGTTTGGTCTAGATCAAGTACCTTCATGTACTAATATACAGTTCTCTGTTCCAGCTTCTACAATATTCACTTCCTTCACAACCTTATGAATCCTAAAGTGTGAGCTACATGCATCAACATTTTGATTTTCTAATAAATTACAGGTTGATGCAACCTCCTGATCACCTTAGTGAATGATAGATAGGGGATGGACCCCTAGTCTATTCTCAAGTACTCAAAAGTGTCCTTCGGTAAGGGCTTAGTAAATATATCTGCAAGTTGTTCTTTAGACTTCACAAATTCTAGTTTCACTTTATTTTCTTTTACTTGTTCCCTCAAATAGTGATACTTAATTGATATGTGCTTTTTCTTTGCATGCATCACTGGATTCTTTGAAATATTTATGGCACTTTTGTTTTTACAATATATAATCACTGGATCATTGATATCCTCATTCATTCCTTTCAATAATTGTTTTATCCATGCAATATTGGAACAATTAGGAGCAACAACAACATACTCTACTTCAGTAGTAGACTAAGAAACACATGTTTATTTCTTACTTATCCATGTTACAAGTCTTTCTCCCAAAAAGAATGCTCCACTAGTATTACTCTTCCGTTCATCAATATTTCCAGCCCAATCTGCATTAGTGTAAACTTGTAGCTCAAAATTTCCTTCCTTCTTGTACCATAACCCATAATGCTCAGTGTTCTTTAGATATCTCAAAATCCTTTTAACAACAGTCATATGTGATTCTTTAGGATTAGTAGAAAATCTTGCTACAATCCAAATTGCATGTGCTATATCAAGTATACTATGTACAACATACATTAATTTACCAATCATTTATCTATACAGTGTCTGATTTACCTTGGTTGATTCATTATCTTTTGTCAGTTTGCATATAGTACCATAGGTGTTCCAATTGGTTTTGAATCTTCCATTCTAAATGTCTTCAATACTTCCTTGATGTATTTTGACTATGTGATGAATATGCCTTGATTTTGTTGTAGTATTTACAATCCAAGAAAGAATTTAATCTCTCTAAACATTGACATTTCAAATTCTTTTCTCATTTCAGTAGCAAATGATTTGCAAAGACTATCTTGTCCTCCAAATATTATATCATCAACAAATTTTTTAGTAATAAGTATATTATCGTCAGTTCCATCTTTCACATATAAATTGATGTTGTCACTTATTATCACAAAGCCAATACTAATAAGATAAGCATGCAATATTTCATACCATTCTCTTGGTGCTTGTTTTAGTCCATACAGTTCTTTGTGTAATTTACATACCATGTTCTTCTTATTTGGATCAACAAAACCTTCAGGTTGTTCTATGTAAACCTTTTCCTCAAGAATTTCATTCAAAAATTCTGATTTAACATCCATTTGATAAACCTTAAATCCTTTATAAGAAGCATATGAAAGTAATATTATGACTCCTTCATGTCTTGCTACTGGTACAAAAGTTTCACCATACTCAATTCCTTCTTCTTATGCATATCCCTTACAAACAAGTCTTGCTTTGTTTCTAGTCACTTCATCATTCTCATTCAACTTGTTTCTAAATATCCACTTAGTACCAATCACATTTTTATCACTCGGTCTTAGTACCAATGTCCATGTTTTGTTTTTCTCTATTTTCTCAATTTCTTCATTCATGGCCTTAATCCATTCTTCATTCTCAAGTGCATCTTTAACATTTTTAGGCTCAAATTCACAAACTAAACATGTATTTTGTCTTAACTTACTTCATGTCATCATGCTAGCTTATTTGTCTCTAATAATATGGTTATGTGGATCGTGTCTTCTCACAAATTTTGCCAATACTTTCTCTCTTCTTTGTTCATCAGTTGGTGTAGGATCAATTTCTTCCTCGGTAACATCTTCCTGATTCTCGATTTGCATTTTCTAATTCTCGGTAGCATTTTCCTGTCACTCAGTAGACTTAGCCTATGGCTTGAATAGATAGTCTAGATGCTCAATATATGTAAATCTACCATAGTCTTATGGTTCCTTCCTGCTTTCTTCATCATTTTTCTTAGCAAACTCATCAACTTTCACATTAGCACTTTCAATCATTTTGTTAGTAGCTTTGTTCAAATATTTATATGCTTTTCTCTTAGTAGAATATCTTAGAAATATATCTTCATCACCTTTAGAATCAAATTTTCCATTTCTATCATCTTTCAGAATGTAACATCTACTTCCAGAAATTCTAAAATAACTTACATTAGGTGTATAGCCAAATCATAACTCATAAGGTGTCTTATTTGTATTTTTCTTAAATTGAACTCGGTTCAAGGTGTATACAGTAGTGCTAACAACTTCTCTCTAGTACATTTGTGCAACTTCCTTTTCAATCATCAGTGTTTTGGAACAGTCAACTATAGATCTATTCCTTCTTTCTGCAAAACCATTCTACTATCGTGTCCTCGGTGAAAAAACCTATCTTTTAATTCCATGCTCATTACAAAAGTAAGTGAATTCATAAAAAATAAACTCAACTCCTCTATCAGATATTAAGAATTTTAAGTCTTTTCCAGTTTCCTTTTCCACTTTACCTTTTATACCACTTAAATTTTTTGAAAGCTTCAGATTTCTCTTTCAAAAACATAACTGTCATCATCCTAGAGTAGTCATCAAAAAATAAAATAAAATATTTGTCACCATAATAACTTTGAGTTCTCATAGGACCACATAAGTCGGTATGCACCAACTCTAAAATACCTTTAGAAGAATAGTCTTTACTCTTAAAACTAGATTTGGTCATTTTCCCTTTCTGCCATTGATTACACATGACATGGTCAAGCTTAGTTAGACTCAGTAAACCTAACTCTTCTTTTCTTACTGATCTTAACCATGTTATGAAAATTCACATGACACAGTCTCTTATGCCACAACCACACATCTTCATTTCTAGCCAAAAAATAAGAAGTTTCAACATTATCAAGATAAAATAGATTACCTTTGGATTGTTCACTAGTACCGATCAAATTTTCGGTTTCATCATAGATCTTCAGCTTTCTACTTTCAAATGCAACCTAGTGACCTGGGTTATTCAATTGTGCTACACTCAACAAATTATAGTTAAGTCCTTTCACCCAATATGCATTTTCACATTTAATCTTATTGTTCAACAAGATAGATCCCTTTCCTTTCACTAAATAAGGTGTATCATTTTCCATTTTAACAGATCCTCCATTATAGTGTTCAAGATATTCAAATTTTTCCTCAACACCAGTCATATGATGTGTACAACCATTATCAATAATCCATGTATCATTCTTGCTAACTTTAGATATAAGTGTTGTTTCTACATACCTTTCTTCTTCTTCTTCTTTGATAGCTACAAATACTACCTCAATATCTTCATTGGTGTCAGTGTCAGTATCAACATCATCATCTCCAACTAGGTAACAAGCCTTCTTGCCTTTATCTTTGTAGTCTTAGTTGTTTCTCCTGTCATATTGTCAATTTCCTCTATGTTCTTAGTTATCTCTTCTGTCAGTCTTTCTTTCACCAGATCAGTCATTATCTTTATCATCATCTTTCCTATTAGGACATCTAGCTACAATATGGGCAATTTCTTTACAGTTAAAACATGTTAAAGGTATATTTCCTAGCTTCCTTTACCTTTCTGAAGTCTCCTAGCCATAAGTGCTTCAAGCTCATCAAGTCCATCTTCAATGTCACTGTCACTTTCATTTCTTATGTTATGTTTACTATTAGATTTACCGATCTCAAGGATGACATAAATGCAGACTCAACACTTGGTACAATACTATTATCATAGTTATTTAGATAAAAAATAGTCAATTTATCAATTAGGATATCAAGTGTAAGAACATTACCCGGTGTATATCATATTTAATGAATAGAAAAGATTCTAATAGCATAGACAAGTAGCAAGGTTCTAAGAATTTTACTCACAATAGTGTCTTCATCAATAAAACCTCCTACTCCTCAAATAGCATTGACCACCTCCTTGATTTGGTTAGAGTATTGTGTAATGTTTTCACCTTCTTTCATCTTCATATCATCAAATCTACCTCTAAGGCTTTGAGCTCTGGCCCTCAGTACATTCGGATCTCCTCCATGAACTAGTGCAAGCTTGTCCCACATTTCTTTAGTTGTAGTACATGTTTTGACATATTCAAATTCAGCATCAGATAGAGCAGTAGAAATCTCTATCATTATCATGTTGTGTTCATGTATGTCTCCCAACTGATCAACTGTTAAAGGTCCAACAGTCGGTTGTATGTAACCATTGTCTAGAAGTTGTAGAGAAGATTCCCCAACTCTAGATATGTGCAACCTCATTCTATTTTTCCATGTCGAGAAGTTGTCTTCAGTCAGCTTTGGCACCTCTCTCTTATACATCTTGTGATCTTTAGCTCAAGTCCTTCAAAATTTCTTTTAGAGCACACAAGATCTAATACCAATTGTTAGATAACTGAGAGGGGAGGTGAATAAGTTAAATCAGTTATCCTACAATTCCAAATCCTCAGATGTACTTTTTTAATAAAATAATCAACTCGATAAGATATAAACAACAATCTTTCTGTTCATTTACCAAATACCAGTAATTTCCAAAACTGTGTTTACCGATTAATAAAATATAAAATATGTAAAGTATGATAGTAATCCAATCAATAAAAATAATACATAACACAACGATTTAACGTGGAAACCCTCCTAAGGGAAAAATGACCTGGGACCGGTAACCCAAAATATTTCACTCTTCTGAAGTGAGCTTAGTTAGGAGCCAACCCTGTTAAAGGTTACTGAATAAGGTGAAAATGGAAGCATAGTAACATACATAACATTCATCACCTATTCATTTAGAAAGGAAAGGATGTTTAGAATCATAAATAGATTTGAAAATGCTTGGAAATTAATTAGATTAAAGTACATACCTCATCATGATATTAGTCTAGAAATACCTATTTTCTGAAGTCTATATGAAGTTTCAAAAAATTCCATCACTTGTTCTAGACTAGAAATGTCGAGGTGGACAAAACCTAGAAATCTTTTCTCCAGCTTCACACAGGTCGACTTTGACCTTTTAAAAGGTCAAAGACCACATTTTTATTCCGAAGTCTGATTCTGATTCTGTTCGTAGATCTTGAAAGTTTAGCGAAAAGGGTACTTCGATCTGGCCTCTGATTCCCAAAACAACACCTGCAAATATCTGAAAAAGGGGTTTTTGGGCTGGCTATATAGGGTTTTGCCTTAGTCAAACCCCCATTTTTGGTGATTCCCACCTCCATGAATAGCTGATTGAAATAGTATGTGTGGGTGTATATTGAAAGTGTAAAGCTAAGATCTAATCCTCTAGATTAAAACCCTAGCATGAATATGTATGAAATAACAATGCATAGATTTGAATGTGATAGAAAATCATACCAAGCCCCCAAGGCTAATGTACTTCTACCATTCTCACAATCTGTAGTTGTTACTCCATGTTTGAATACTTGAAATGTTGATGATGATGGATCAAGGAAGAATGATTAACTCTTGCTCCAAATATGAATGCTTGAAGATGCTTGAAGACTTGAAATGCTTGCTTGAACACCTTGAGAACTTGAGAGCTTGATTGCTTGAGATGAGATGTGAAAAATTGATGTCAAAATGAGAGAGGAAGGCCTCCTTTTATAGTGAATTAGGTCACACTCCTCTAGAAGGGCCACCTTGAAGAATTAAATCCCAATTAGGTCCTAACCTTTAGAGAATGGATCTAAATTAAATTTAATTAAAGGATTTACCATTTTGGAGCCCGAAATAGCTGACCCGGAGGTGGGAAGTTAATAATCCTGAAAGCTAAATAAGCAAGAATTGAAAATTTGAAATCTCAGCAAGATGAGGTCAAGGTTGAGGTCGACCCTGACCTGGTCAGGGTCAAGGTCATCCCTAACCTGGTCAGGGTCGAGGTCGACCCTAACTTGGTCAAGGTCAAGGTCAACCCTAACCTGGTCAAGGTCAAGGTCATCCTTGACCTGGTCAGGGTCGAGATTGTCCCTGACCTAGTCAGGGTTGAGGTTGACCTTGACTAGAGACCCTAACTTTTGCCAGAATGTAGTTTAAAGGCCTCGAGGATGCCCAAAAACTTAGAAATGAAGATGGATAAAAATAGAATGTCTGTGATAGATAAAAGATCATGTGATTGATATTATGAAGGCTAGGAGGACCCATTTCTATATCCTACCTAGAAATTAGAGTCATAGAAGAGGGGAATTAAGGAGAATCCTTAGGATCCTAACCCTAATTTCACCCAGGACATACAAATGCATCCTAAATGTAGGTTTATCATGATAAATGCACTGAAAGAGGGTGCTAAACCTATCCAAATGGAAGTGCTTCCATTTTAAGATGATACATTTAGCCCCCACTTTAGCTTAGATATGACACTACGTGAATATGCAAGCTAAAGTAAGAAAATATCATAAAGATGAAAAAGGATATAGCCAAGTCCTCAATGTAAAGATCCTGTAGAAAACTATTAGAACCTACAATACGCCAAGTTAATGAAAATCTATAATCACCTAGAGCTTACTATATGATAGTTTGAGAAGTATATAGAGCCCCTTATGCCCCCCTCGTTTCGGCTTTCTACTTTGGAAGGGTGAAACAGGGTGATAAGAAAACTCTAGATACTGGATATGTAGAGTGTTTGAAAAGTTCATTCCTAAACCTATTAGAAGGATTCCTACTCTTCCTAAACTAGTTCAAAGAGTTAGATATATGAATCATGATTCCAATGCCACTAACGGCATGGAAAACAGAGTTATCTAACTCAAGTTATGATGAAAAGAATGAACATCTATCGAAATGCATAAAAGGAAATTCTTACCCTAACCCTAATTTTAAACCTATAAAAGATATAAAAAGGTAATACTTAGTCATTCTTACCATTTACAGATTTGAAATTAGAAGCAAGATGCTGAGAAGAGAGGAACTGCGAGAAACACGCCTGGAGACTATGAGACACCGTCTAGCTACCGGATGAGCACTCCTTGAGGTGAGATTCTTTCCAAATTCATGTTTTGCTGAGCAAGGTTGATTTTACCCCCTTCAGGTTGACCCTAACCCAATTAGGTCTACCTTGACCCATTTAGGTCGACCTTGACCCAAAAAGGTCAACCTTGACCTAGAAAAGTTGACCCTGACCCAATAAGGTCGACCTTGACCTAACTAAGGTCGACTTTGACCTAGATTAGTTGTACTTTCAGATTTGATGATGTAGATAATTGATATGATGCCGGTTTTTGATTGCAGGACCTCATCTACTTCTAAGAGCATCCCTTTGGGGAACTGCTAGTGCAGGTCAAGGAGAGACTATCCAATTTGGATGATGAGGGACTACAGCTACTGAGGGATGTAGGACTATATTGGGTATCAGTCCTTCCACAGATCAGGCTACATCGGGAGATGTTATCTGCACTGATAGAGAGATGGGATGAGGATACATGCTCCTTCCATCTTCCTACCAATGAGATTATAGTGACATTAGAGGATGTATACAAGATTATGAGGCTTTCGATATGAGGAGAGACTGTCAGACCTAGGACACATAGAGGTTGGGAGGAGATTCATGCAGATACAGAGTACTGTACAGGTGGGTGTCTAGTGATGTGAACTCATTCAAATCACATCTCACTATCATCCATAGTATCAAGCTGTATTCCCTTAGTATGGAAGGTGATGCTATGCATAGTAGCCTTGGTTGTGTTACCCAACTCAAAGGGTACTGTATTTTGTTCACCCATGACTCATTTGATTCAGAGGATGGAGAGAGAGATGACTGTGTTCTCATGGGGTCGTAGCATGCTTTGTTAGCTATACCATGAGTTGAGTTAGCTGGTGAGGTATCAACGAGAGTTTATCAATGTGCACCATTCTACAGATTTGGATTTTTGAACACTTCGCATGTACATGTCCATAGGGAGTGCCAGTGATGGTAGATGCGAGTACGGCGAGAGCCTTTGCATATCCTATGAGAGATATCTGGCAACTTGGAGATATGCTCTATTGGAGAGTACATCTTGACCGTATTGCCAGTGCTGATGTGATATGGAGACCCTACTGCCAAATGACAAAGTGGCCAGACACCTGATTCCAGATGAGACACTCTCAATAGCGTAAGCTGCTAAAAGGTCACTAGAGCCATATAGTGATGCCATATTATTATGATCGAGTGATGAGATAGTTTAGCCTACCACAGGGAGTCCCTAAAGTAGTACCTCGCTATGCACATCCGACGAGATACCATCAAAGACCCGGCACCATGCGCCGACCTTCAGCGGTAGACATAGAGGATAGCGAGGTAGAGGAGACAGAGGATATTGAGGTACCATCAGATGTATCCTATGCAGGGGTTAGCTAAGATTACATCCAATACTGGAGCTTAGAGGGGACCTGCCCTATCTTCCCCAAGGATTATCCTACAAGTGATCCAGACTATAGATAGAGGACACACCAGGATAGTGCAGATAGTGAGGAAGATGAGAATATCAAAAATGAGGAGGAACACATCTCTGAGGGGGAACTAATGGAGGAGGAGAGAGAAGATGATAGATTCAAGGACATGCCCCCAGCCGATGATACTAGTGCAGATATACCTATCACTCCTACATCACCACTGAGATCATGATGGCCCCCACGACCTCACACAGAGACACCACCTATGTGGCCTAGACATAGCAAGCATGGAGAGAGTAGTCACTCCATGCCCCCACCATCTAGACACTTTAGTGATGTCCAAGAGGGAGACCCAGGTATGGACTATGAATTTTTTTATTACAAATATGATTTGATGAAAATATGGTATCAGCATGATAAAAGTATGTTTCTTCTACAGCTAGCGTAGCGGAATGGAGGAGTTTTGTATCTGAGGTTCTCAAGGATAACATTATTTCCTACCAACTTCTAGTTGACGAGAAAGAGTCTTCCATTGGGCACAAAGATCTAGGCAGACATTCTGATATCTTCATATGCATCCAGTGGGAGTTGAGGATGTGCAGAGAGAGGGAGGAGAAGATGATGATAGAGATACAGAGTCTCCAAGAATGTGTTCAGGCCATGAGCATATCTAGGAGCCTTACACGAACACACAAATCTTCATCTTCCTGTCACAGAGGAGAGAGATCTGGGAGTCATCGACCATCAGAGCGGCATGGTGATAGATGTAGTGATAGATAGGGCCATTGGCCTCATATGTATCAAAAATTTGAAAAACTATGTATTGCTGATAAATGAAAAACTTTCTTTACTAATTAGTTCTATACTTGAATATTATGTTTTCATCAATATAAAACTTAATAGAAAGAAAGAAATAAAGAAAGTGCATAAACATATTCAATATGTAATTTTTACTAAAACTACATAACCTACAAAAGAAATCATTATAAGGAACACATAAATGCACATAGAACAAATGAGATTTAAGGGTAATAACATTTAAGATGCATAATATTAATGGGTTCCTTAAAAGAAACACCATCCATATCAGCAAGTTTGTAAGCACCCGAACCAAAGTTTTCAATAACAACAAAAGGTCCAAGCTAATTAGGGCTAAATTTTCCTTTTTCACCTGGTAAAGCATTCACATTTCGTTGATTCTCATAAAGAACTAAATCACCAACAGCAAATGTTTGTTCAATTACCTTATGATTGTATTGTTTATGGAGAGATTTATGATAAGCTTTTATATGATCTAATGCATGTATTCATTGTTCATCCAACATTTCCAATTCTTGTAAACGTTGTTCATGAAAAGTATCTTTATCAATTATCCCATGAAATGAAACATGTAAGGCTGGTATTTCCAGTTCCAAAGGCATAATAGTGTTAGTACCATAAACAAGATTATAAGAAGTACCTATATCAGTATGAACACTAGTCCTATAGACCCATAAAGCGTAAGTCAATTGAGTATGCCAGTCTTTGGCATGCTTACTAACTATTTTTTGCAAAATTTGTTCAATAATTTTATTTGATGCTTCAGCTTGTCCATTAGATTGAGGATAATAAGGAGTTGAAAATCTATGTTGAATCCTATATTTCTCCAAGAATTTTGCAACGTCTTTATTCTTAAAAGATGTTCCATTATCTAAAACTATTGTCGAGGGAATATCGAATCTTGCTATAATATTATTAGGGATGAAATCACAAATAATATCTGCTATTGTAGAATGAAGAGGGACAGCTTCAACCCATTTCGTGAAATAATCCATAGTGGTGAGAATGTAAGTATGCCCTTGAGAAGAAGTTGGTGAGATTTTTTCGATAAGATCAAAACCCCAAATACTAAAAGGCCATGGAGAAACTTGATTACGAAGCTCATGAATCAAATTACTATGTTGTTGACATTGAGGGCATTTTTTAATAAACATAAAATAATCTTGTTCCATAGTTTGCCAATAATACCCCATTCAAAGTAACTTTTGAACTAAAGATTTGCCACCAAAGTGTCCCCCACAAGAACCAGAATGAGCTTCTGCTAAAGCTACTAGAATCTTGGTTCTATTGAGACACCGTAATAATAAACCTTCATCAGAGCATTTGTATAGTGCATCTCCTAAAATGATATAACGTACTACAAGTTTTCAAATGCGATTATGCATGTTCCTTATTGCTGATTCAGGAAAGGTACCATCCTTCAAAAAATGAAAAATGTGTGAATACCATTCATCCAAATGCAAGTTGAAACAATCAGAGGTAATCTTATCAGAAATTGCAGGACTTTTAAGAGATTGTATGGTGAATTGGAAATTTTCAGCATTGTTCTCGAGACAAACCAAGGATGCTGCACTTGCCATAGCATCTACATGCCGATTATCTTTCCTTGGTAATGTTTGGATTGTGTAAGAGGAAAATTGTGAAAGGAAATCAAGAGCTAAATCTCTATACTGTGTCATTCTATTGTTTTTATTCTGATATCCACCTTTAATTTGTTCAACTATCAATTGCGAATCTCCATATATATGTAAATGTTTGATATTGAGAGATGAAGTGGCTCGTAAGCCAGCTATAAGAGCTTCATATTCCACAATGTTATTAGTACAAGGAAAGGTCAATTTATATGATAAAGGGATGGGTTTCTTTGTAGGGGGAATCAAGATGATTCCCACACTAGATCCTGTCTTACACTTAGACCCATCGAAATATAATTCCCAAATATCATCCTGTTGAATAGCTAAAATATGGTCATCAGGAAATTCAATAGGATTAGTGTATGCACCCTAAAATGGTCGCCTAGACTTTGGGCCCCATTTATTTCAATTTATCAATCCTGAATCATTTTTATCAATAATCAATATTCTCAACATTATCAATTTCTTGATCAAATCTTAATTTCAATCATATATTGGTTTTTATCCTATGGCTAACCATTTATCCTAAGTCTTTATTTATTTAAAAGGAATATTTCCTCCCCTTTTAATAAATAAAAAGCCCCACCTTTTCCTCTTATCCTAAGTTGCACAAATAAAGCATTATTCATATTTTATAAAAAGGAGAAAAGTACTTTTTGTCTCATATGGACATAAAGTCAACTCTTATTTTCTTATTGGAGGATACTTGTGCACATGGATTGCTCCTCTTTCAAGCTCCACCGCTGATTAAGACTTTTTGCCTCTTAATCTCAATGGTCCATTTCTTTGCATTTCTTATAAAAGGAGAGCTCTCTCCTTCATTTGCATACCATATTTTTATGCTAATGTTATGCTGCAGGTTTTAGGTGCATTTGGAGCTTTTGAAGATATTGAAGACTTGCTTCATTTCCTTACATCATTTAGTTGCATATTTCTTTTGCTTAGTTTGCATAATCATGGCATATTAGCTTAGTTTCCTTTTTTGCAATAGATTTAACTCACATAGTCTAAATAGGAGGCATTGTAACACTTGCTATTTCCTTTCATAGATTAGTTGCATTGTACTTTCCTTTCATAGCTTAGATTGCATTCTCATTTAGATTTGCATTGCATTGCATATTTGATTCTTGGAGATATTGGCATTGTTGCCCTTGTCTTCACTTGAATCTCTCATTGTATGGTTGACTAGCAAGGTCACAAGTTTGTAGCTCTAGCTGAGAGTAAATTTATCATAGTCCCTTGCAACTCCATGCATAGAGAGCTATGAGCCGCTTTGTGAGGCCTCATTCTTGAGCAACCTTGCATGTAATGGTTCATAGAAGTGCACCATTTTAGTGTGTACATTTTTGGCGCCCACCGTGGGGCAGAGTAGATAGACTTTGTCCTTTAAATTCTTCATTTTTGTCAATTTTCATCAATTTTTTGGCAAGTTTTTAGCGTATTTTTTGTTCTCTGGTTTTCTGTCTCAGAATATCACGTGATACTTCTCAGTATATCAGGCGATACTTCTTAGTATATCGCGCGATATACCTCTGTATGTGTGTGCGATACTTCGCCTGTCGGAAGTATCACTCGACTATAGTAGAGAATATCGCCTGGCAAAGGGCGAAGTATTGCACTGACTGAAGAGTATCGCCTAGTATAGTGTGAAGTATCGCGCGATACTGGTGTCTGGACTATGTCTGTACCCGACAGTGAGCTATTTTTGAGCTATTTTATCTATCTTGCAAGTTTCGGGTTCTTAGCTATCTTTTTGAATTTTTTTGAAAATTCCAGCGTTTTCAAATCCGCGCCACTCCGAAAAACGGGTGCCCATTTTTTTTTTGAAATTTTGCAAATGGTATCAAAAGTTTAAGTGTGATATATCGTTGGAAAGGTCTTTTCGAGCCTAATCCAACCATGATGGTTTCATTTTCAGATTTTATCATTTGATCAATTATTTTTGTAGATTATCTAATATTTTATGTGCTAACCATTGTTAGATTTTGGATTTTGCTAACCTTGTTGGTCTAACAAGTTGTGGTTGTAGGTGCCTCTTACTTGAATATTTTGTCAAAATCGCATGTCAAAGAGGGCTACTAATGATTTTTGCAGGGCTGCCCAAGCATAAAAAAAAAAAAAAAAAACTTGCTTGTTTATTTGCTTTCCTTTTAAGTGTGGCAAAAACTAGTTGTTTCATTTATTAGGCACTTAAGATCTTGTTGTAGGAATTCTTGGGTGGTAGGAGAAGTATGCTCTTCACCATTTTGGTGAACCAGAAAATCTTGACCCATCTTTGAATTTTGAAAACAAGAGGGTAAATGAACTTTGCTTGGTGTGTTTGGGAGAGATTCTTGAGATAGGGGAGTATGCTCTTCACCTCTGTGGTGAACCAAAAACCTTGAACCTCAAGAGTTGATCCACTTCTTTGTTTAGTCTAGGATCTTTTAGCGAGCCTGCTCTTGAGCAATCAAGAGGAACGACTCAAGTAGGGACAACCTTGTCATCATTTTCCTTGGTGGCAAGTGATTCCAACTCACTATAATCTCAAGGCTATCAAGGACACCAAAAACCTTGGTAGACATAACACTTATCTTCATTTGATGTGAGTAGCTCATGGGATTGCGACCATGGGGAAAACATTGAACAAGAATGCTTAAGGTACTCTTGAGGCCGCGAGGTCCTAGTCTTTTATGAGGAGCAAGAGGGGTGTTGTGAACGGAAATCCTTATTAAGAACCATTAGATAGAAGCCACCTTATTTAGCCGCTTATCTTCTTAGTGCAAGGATTGATCCAAGTGGACTAACCTGGATCACCCCAAGATACTCACCATATGTGTCCCTTTGGTTGTGTTGTTTGACACTTCCATGACAAAGCCAATATCTCTTGTGGGCAACCACTTGGTATGAGGCAAGGGGGCATCAAGTTGTGGGCTAAGTTGGTAAGTATTGAGCCTTGTCTTGTAGGTAGATATTGCTTGAAGTGTCTTCGATTGTGTGATACCAGTGTAAACATTCTCAACATACAAACAATCGGTAGCATTCATAGGGGTGTACAATTAGAACCTTCAATAGAGTGAGGACAAAGAGCTTTAGCTAAATGATCAGTCAACGCTTGTCCCTTAATTGATTTCTGAAGAATAAAATTAAGATCAAATTTAGTAAGTAACATTACCCATTTTGCCAAGCGGCCGGAGAGATCAGTTTGCGAGAAAAGATGTTTTAAGGGATCAAATCTGACAATCACATTAACTTCAGCATTTATGAGATAATGCCTAAGTTTTTGACATGCATAAACCACCGCTAAGCATTATCTTTCTCGAGGTGTGTATCTTGTTTCATAATCCAATAAAGTTTGACTGATGTAATAGACAGGCCTTTCATTACCATTGTCATCAATTTGAGCTAATAATGCACTCACAACTTGTGGGGTAGCTAAAGTGTATAATTGAAATGGTTTATCAAACTTAGCAGGCTGCAAGATAGGAGGATTTGCAAGATACTCCTTAAATTGCTCAAAAGTCTATTTACAGTCCTCATTCCAAGAGAAAGTGGCATCCTTTCTAAGCAAGGAAGTAAAAGGGATGGTTCGGTCTACCAAGTTAGAAACAAAGCGATAGATAGCTTATATTTTTCCTTGCAAACTTTGTAATTGAGAAATATTTTTAGGAGGCATATTAACAATAGCTTTGATCTTTTCAGTATCTACCTCGATGCCTCGCTTAGAGATTATAAATCCTAATAATTTACCAGAATCAACTCCAAAGACACACTTCTTAGGATTCAATCTCATATTATAACTTCGAATTCTTTCAAATATCTGACGTAAAATAGTAACATGATCTTCTCTTTGTATGGATTTTGCCAAGATGTCATCCACATAATCTTCAAGAATCTTATGGATGTAATCATGAAAAATTAAAGTCATAGCCCGTTGATAGGTTGCTTCTGCATTTTTTAATCCAAAGGGCATCATGACCCAAGAAAAGGTTCCCCAAGGTGTTATAAATGCAGTTTTAAATTGATCTTCAGGAGGGATAAAAATTTGATTATATCTTGAAAAACCATCCATAAAAGATAACAGAGCATGGCTTGCTATGGAATCCACAATCATATTGATATTAGATAGCGGGAAATCATCTTTCAAGGATGCCTTATTTAAATCATGAAAATCAGTGCACATCCTTATCTTATTTTCTCCTTTTGATACAGGCACAATGTTTGAAATCCAATTGGAATAATCAATAGGATGGATAAATCCAGAATCCAATAGTTTTTCAATTTCACCTTTAACCAAAAAAGCAATTCATGGATTCATCTTTCGAATTTTCTATTTTATAGGTTTCATATTAGGCTTTAAAACAATGTTATGAGTAACAATCTTAGAATCGATACCTAGCATATCGACATATGTCCAAGAAAAGATATCCTTGAATTCAAGAAAAAGGGAAGCTAATTGATCACGTTCATCATGAGTCAAACATTTCCCAAGTTTTATCACCCTTTCAGAATTAGTTTCATCCATTTGAATATCTATAGTCTCAGTGATTAATAAATCACTTCTTATCGAAGAATCCATCGATAAAGGAGCAATATCTTATTTTTCATGTTCTCCAAAATAAGCATCAATTTTTAAGAAATAAGGCTTTCCTCGCTTATTATGAAACTTAGGTAAGTCCTCATAAGCCCCTAAATATTCCATTAAAGCCTCTTCTTTAGGGAAGATATCCAAAGAAGGTTGTTGATTAAGATCAATAAGCAATGGATTAACCAACTTCAACTGTCCACTGCAAATATGATTAACGTTAAGAGGATAAGTAGATGGTTGTCGGTAAGGATTGAATCCTAATCCATACGTATGGTCATAAATGTCATTATCCAAGGGTACTTGTATACCTTGTTCATATTTACCACATCCTTTCCCATTGAATCCTAATTTCTTAAGCAAATGATAACCAGGACCATATCGGTCAGTCATATTAGAAGGAGTCCAAGGAGTGGCATATTCACAATATCATAACAATCAGGTTTTATAGTGTCAAGTGTTTCATTGCTTGAAGCGGCAATAAAATTACTTTTTAATTCTTCAAATAAAGGAGAAGAAATAAAAACTTTTTTCTCAAATTCATTCTATTGCTTCATAAAGTCTAAATCAAAGACCTTATATTCACCAATAAATGTGGGATTAAAATCCAATGTTCCCCAATCATCTTCAGTCAAGGAGGAAGAAGAAGATGGATCTTCTTGTTGTTGAATTTCAGGTTGTTTTATCTCAAATTGTTGTATTGGTGATTGTTTTTCAATCTCTTTACTAGGTTGAATAGGTTCAGAGATCTTAGCATATTCTGCGTTTAAGCAAGGGTTCAGAGCATCATCCCCATGTAATGTATACATTAGATTGTTATAGATGAATCGAGCCTTACGATGGAGAGTAGAAGGAACTACATGCATAGTATGTAACCATGGTCTTCCTAAAAGAAGGTTATAGTTAAGTGGTCCAGGCATAACATGAATAGGAGTTTGTAGAATAATTGGACCCACCTTAACAGGTAAGGTAATAATACCCAAAGTTTTCTTCACAATATTATCAAATCCATGTATAGGAACATTATCAGGTTGAATGGTAGATAAATCAACCTTAATTTCTTTGAGCATGTCCATGCTACAAACATTAAGTCCAGATCCATTATCAATTAAGGTTCTTCGAATGATGCTCTTATTAATAGAGACAGCCACCATAAGAGCATCATATTGATTCTGCACCTCCAATGAAGGTAAATCATCATCAAAAAACACAATAGGAGGTACAAAAGGCATAGCATGCATACAATCCAAGATCGAATGAATGTTTTCTTGGTTAGGAGGCATAGCAGGAAGAGTAGATAAAGCCTTTTGCAAAGCCTCATAATATGTCGAGGAAGTTTGAAGTAATTCCCATAGAGATATTTTAGCAGGAGTAGCACGTAATTGATCAACTAAGTTGTACTCCTTAAAGGTAGAAGGATACCTAGGCACTTGGGGAAGCATAGGTTGAGAAGGAGGTAAAGAAACTGGAACAATAGGGTGAGGATTATTCCATGTGCGATAAGCATGTGAAATAGAATTAGTGTTATCAAGGAAATCCAAGGGATCTCTAGGCTTACCCTTAACTGTTATAGGAGGACATCCTTTTACTGTCATCAAAGGTTTAGGAAATATCATTTTTGGTTTATCAATGTTGCAAACAGAGGGACATGAAGGTAACCATGCACACACCCTATGGTAAAGGTCAATTAGAGAGGTTGTGGAGGAGAGTGAAATAGGAATAGGATCCATGGAGACCATATTCGAACCATTTTCATCCTCACTACCATGTTCCTCATTAGGGATTCTATCCTCTTGTATAATAACAGCATCATCAAAGTACTCAAAACAAGAATCATACATGTTGAATACAAAGAAAGTACTAAAAGCATGAAAAATAGAAATATTTTTGTATTTTTAAAGGAATTTTGCAATTTTTTTGTATTTTTGAAATATAAATGCAAGAAAGAAATCTACAAGATTTAAATCTAACACCATAAAAGAAAGAGTTGTCGTAAACAGGTTCACCAAAATGAATAAGGTGAAAATGGAAGCATAGTAACATACATAACATTCATCGCCTATTCATTTAGAAAGGAAAGGATGTTTAGAATCATAAATAGATCTGAAAATGCTTGGAAATTAATTAGATTAAAGTACATACCTCATCATGATATTAGTCTAGAAATACCTATTTTTTGAAGTCTATATGAAGTTTCAAAAAATTTTGCCACTTGCTCTGGACTAGAAATGTCGAGGCGGACAAAACCCAGAAATCTTTTCTCCAGATTCACATAGGTTGACTTTGACCTTTTAAAAGGTCGTAGACCACATTTTTATTCCGAATTCTGATTCTGATTTTGTTCATAGATCCTGAAAGTTCAGCGAAAAGGGTACTTTGATTTGGCCTCTGATTCCCAAAGTAGCACCTGTAGATATCTTAAAAAGGGGTTTTTGGGCTGGCTATATAGGGTTTTGCCTTAGTCAAACCCCCATTTTTGGTGATTCCCACCTCCACGAATAGCCGATTGAAATAGTATGTGTGTGTGTGTATTGAAAGTGTAAAGCTAAGATTTAATCCTCTAGATTAAAACCCTAGCATGAATATGTATGAAATAACAATGCATAGATTTGAATGTGATAGAAAATCATACCAAGCCCCCAAGGCTAAAGTACTTCTACCATTCTCACAATCCGTAGTTGTTACTCCATGTTTGAATACTTGAAATGTTGATGATGATGGATCATGGAAGAATGATTCACTCTTTGCTCCAAATATGAATGCTTGAAGATGCTTGAAGACTTGAAATGCTTGCTTGAACACCTTGAGAACTTGAGAGCTTGATTGCTTGAGATGAGATGTGAAAACTTGATGTCAAAATGAGAGAGGAAGGCCTCCTTTTATAGTGAACTAGGTCACACTCCTCTAGAAGGGCCACCTTGAAGAATTAAATCCCAATTAGGTCCTAACTTTTAGAGAATGGATCTTAATTAAATGTAATTAAAGGATTTACCATTTCGGAGCCCGAAACAGTTGACCCGGAGGTGGGAAGTTAATAATCCTGAAAGCTAAATAAGCGGGAATTGAAATTTTGAAATCCCAGCAAGATGAGGTAAAGGTCAAGGTCGACCTTGACCTAGTTAGGGTCGAGGTCATCCCTGACCTGTTCAGGGTCAAGGTCGATCCTGACCTAGTCAGGGTCGAGGTTGACCTTGACCAGAAACCCAAACTTTTGCCAGAATGTAGTTTAAAGGCCCTGAGGATGCCCAGAAACTTAGAAATGAAGCTGGATAAGAATAGAATGTCTATGATAGATAAAATATCATGTGATTTACATGATGAAGGCTAGGACCCATTTCTATATCCTACCTAGAAATTAGAGTCATAGAAGAGGGGAATTAAGGAGAATCCTTAGGATCCTAACCCTAATTTCACCCAGGACATACAAATGCATCCTAAATGCAGGTTTATCACAATAAATGCACTGAAAGAGGGTGCTAAGCCTATCCAAATGGAAGTGCTTCCATTTTAAGGTGATACAGTTACAAAAAACATTGTAAGGTGTGATCCGTTGGTCTAGGCACTAGTGTCTAGGTTTTTTTATTTTCTATCTTCTCAATTTGCTTATTCATGGCTTGACTCCAATCTTCATTCTCCAAAGAATCTTTCACTATCTTAGGCTCAAAATCACATAATAAGCATGTTTGATCTTTCAACTTACTTATTTTCATGACTCCAGATTCTTTAGCTCCAATGATTTGATCTGGCTTATGACGTCTTCTGACATACTATGCTAATGTAAGCTCTGGTCTCCTTTCTTCTTTCTCTTGATCTTCATATTCATCTTGTAAATTCTCTGCTTCCTCTTCTAATTTCTCGACAACATCCTCCTGATGCTCGACATTAGCTTGTTGTAACTCAGCAAGTTGTTGTTGTTGCTCGACAACATTGTTTTCTAGTTTAGGTACATCACTAGTCTCTCCTTCTTCCATGTATACAAAAGATTTGTCATCTTCACGTTCCTTCTTGCATTCAACTTCATTATTTTCTACATATTCATCAACTCTAGCATTTACACTTTCCACAACTTTGTTAGTGTTATAATTCAAACACTTGTAAGCTTTTCTCTTAGTGGAATAACCTAGGAATATGCCTTCATCACTTTTAGCATCAAGTTTTCCATTCCTATTATCCTTCATTATATAGCATTTTCTTCCAAAGAGTTTAAAGTATCTCACATTAGGTGCATAACCATGCCATAATTCAAAAGGTATAGCATTTGTACCTTTCTTTATTTTTTCTCAGTTCAAGGTATATACAGTTGTACTTATAGATTCTCTCTAGTACTTTTGTGCAACATTCTTCTCTATCATCAGTGTTTTAGCACAATCCATGATTGATCTATTTCTTCTCTCTGCTATACCATCATGTGGAGGTGTCCTTGGTGTAGATTTTTGTCTCTTTATTCCTCTATCATTGTAGAATATGTTGAACTCATTTGATATGAACTCTCCTCCTCTATGAGATCTCAGACATTTCAAGCTTTTACCTGTCTCTTTCTCAACTTTTGCCAAATACCACTTAAACAACTGAAAGGCATCATATTTTTCTTTAAGAAACATCACAATCATCATTCTAGAATAGTCATCAACAAATGGAATGAAATATTTATCACCATAGTAACTTTTCACACCAATAGGTCCACAATGTTCAGTTTGAACCAATTCCAAAATATCATCATAAGTATATGTTTTGCTCTTGAAACTAGACTTTGTCATTTTTCCCAATTAACATTGTTTACACATCACATTATCAGGCTTCTTCAATCTTTGTAAACCTCTAACTCTTTTCATCTTACTAATGCTAACCAAATTGTCAAATTTCACATGACACAACCTCTTATGCCATAACCATACATCATCAAATTGTGAAAACAAACATGTTTCTTTAGATAGGTCTAGATAGAACAAATTACCTCTTATCTATTCTCCACTTCCAATTAATTCACCAGTGGCATCAAATATCTTAGCCTTCTTGTGATGAAACTCAACTCGATAGCCATAATAGTTCAATTGTGCAACAGTCAACAAATTATAGTTAATACCTTCAACCCAATAAGAATTATCACATCTGATCTTATCAATCAAACTTATTGATCCTTTACCCTTCACAAGACATGGTGCATCATTACCAAACTTAACACTCTTACCTTTGTAATGATTTAGGGTTTCAAACTTACTTTTATCACCAGTCATGTGATGTGAGAAACCACTATCAATTATCCATTTATCACCTTTACTCACATATGAAATAAGTGTAGTTTTCTCATCTTCATCAAAATCATCTTTTATAGCAACATAAACAACTTCTACATCAAAATCATTAGATTCACTGGATTCACTATCAGTTTCTTCTTCAGCAATATAACAAGACTTCTTACCTTTATCCTTGTATTCCTTATATCTTTTGTGATCTCTTTCATTCATTTTGTCTTTATACTTCCATTCCCTTCTTTCATCCTTGTCATTCCCATCAAGACATCTTGCTGTAATATGGCCAACTTTGTTACATGAAAAATAGATTATAGGAAGTTTACCTTTAAATTTTCTTTTTCCTCTTGGTAGCCTTCTAGCCATAAGTGCCTCAAGATCATCGAGATCATCATCATAAGTGTCACTGTCACTATTTACTCATCTTTCTTTTCCTTTCATAGAATTATGAAGAACCATTTGAGACTTGAATACAAATTCAATATTATGAGTAGTGAAATTATCAAAATTTGACAACTCAAAGGCAATAAGCCTACCAATAAGACCTTCCAAGTTTAGGATGTTACTAGGAGCACATCTCATTTCTTGTATTGCAAAAATTCTAATAGCATAAATAGGAAGTAGGGTTCTCAAAAATTTGCTAATGAAATTTCCATCATCAATATTTCCATTAGCTCCTCTAATAGCATTCACTACCTCTTTAACTCTAGCACAATATTGAACAATAGTTTCACCTTCTAACATTCTCATTTCATCAAATTTACCTCTCAAACTTTCAGATTTGGCTCTCAGTACATTTGTGTCTCCACCATAGATAGTTTCCATTGTGTCCCACATTCTCTTTGCATTAGTACAGTCCTTGATGTCTTCAAATTCAAGATAACTTAGGGCTGATGCAATCTCCAACATTTCTTGATTGTGTTCTTTCTTTTCCTTCATCTCCTTGGTTGTCATAGGTGCAGCTACTGGTACATAAGCATTCTTCACATAGTATTTTGTTGAATCACCAATACCATCTAGGTGTAACTTAATCAAACTCTTCCATGCAGGGAAGTTCTCCTTTTTCAGCTTTGGTACATCCTTTTTGTACGTCTTGATTATTAGCTTCAAGTACCTTTAAAATTTTACCTTACAAGCACCAAAAACTCTGATACCAATTGTTAGAATAATTTTAGAATAACTAGGGGGTGAATCAGTTATCCTCAGGTCTAGATGTACAAATTAAACTTTCCAATACTTAACTAGCTTAGATCTATTCATCAATTCACTCTGTCTTTGTAGAATATAATTAGTAACATAAAACTTGCAGTCCATTGTCCAAAAGTAATCAACTTGTAGAATATTAAACTCTTAACAAGATAACACATCAAATAACATTCACACAAGTATGACACCAGGATTTAATGTGAAAAACCAATATGGTAAAAACCACCAGTAACATGATACCAAATTTTCACTCTTCTAAAGTGAGCTCTATGAGGAGCCAACCATGTTAAAGGTTACAATACACATTGTTAGGTGTGACCCTATTAAAAGATTTAATCACCCTATTAGGAGTGTCCTAGTTAGAGGGCTTAAGAACATCCCATTAGAATGTCACATTGATTGAAGGGTTACAAATGAATGTTAGGTCAACCTTGATTAAAGGATCTTAACTCATACAATGGTTAGAAAGTAACAGTAGGTTTTGATCTGAAATATACAACTCACTTTGCAAATACAGATCTAATAAGCTCATATGTTGATTTACTGACTGGCCTTCATTGTCATCTCCATCTCTGATCTGCTAGAAAATCCCTTCAAGCAATCACCTCAACTCTATTCAATTATTCATAGCTCTTCTCAGTCTTCTTCTTAGGTTCACCAATCAATAATATCAACCTCTTCCTCTCTCTACATAACCCAAAACTAGGTTATCCTTATACCTTCTTGATTAGGTAGCTTAATCTTTTTTCTCTTAATCTCTTATGTAGATCTTAGGTTTAGGTTAGATTCGTCGAATCCTTCCATCATTTTGTTCTCCTCCTTATCCTTCTAGATACTTCAAAAAAATTCTCCTTGAATATATAACAAAATGGTTTACCATGCATTAAATGCTCCAAGTCATTCATCTTTATCTTCAACACATTTTACATATCCCAAGAATTCAACTATGTCAGTCGAGAATATCAATTCCTTCACAAACTATAAATTACTGACACTCGGTCAATACTATGTTCATCTACTCGGTCATCACTAGATAACTTGGTCATCGCTAAAATTGATCTTCTCGAAAAACACTGTCTTCGCTTGGTTAATTATCTAATACTCAAAAAATACTGATGCTCGGTTGACACTAAAATTTTCTCAGCTTTTACTAGCACTCAGTCGACACTAGCATCACTCGGCTTAAACTGAATTTCTCCTCTCTTGCTCGGTTAAGCCTATGCTTCCAAACTTTCTTTCCTCATTTCTTCTATGCTTTAAATCAACTGACTTCTTCACTTAGTGTTATAGATAAACAACACATTACCTTGCCAATGTGCCAACTAATCAAGTAGCCATTATAATTTCCCATAACTCAACCTTTCACTAGGTCCTCTTGTTATCACCTCTTTTCAAATCCTCTTCATTAGACAAAAGATATGGTACTTTACTAGATAGCAATTGTCTCACCAATTAAGGTTTGACATCAATGACAATATAACAATTGTTTCAATTGTAGTTTCCAACATGATGTGGTGGAATAGATGAGTGAATATATTTATTAGTCACAAGAGAGAGTTGTGGACTTAGAAAGTTGACTGAATGGTTAGGAAATTTGATTGATTAGTGAACTAACTTAGTATGAGTCTGAAGTGAGAGAGTAAATATGATTAAATAAATAAGATAATTCATGTATGTGCACATGTGAGGAATATATAAATAAACTTATTTATTTATTTAGAGGAGTAATTACTTTGATTAAATAAATATAATTTATTTAGTAATGAGAGGGATTTAATTTATTAAATGTGATTATTTAATTAAGTAAATTGTTATAGAGAATCTTTAAATAATATTAATTATTTAATTACTTTATCGAGGAATAATTGATGAAATGTTGATTTAGACATTCAATAATTAAACAATTAATTAAAATCACTTAATTATCAAATGAAAGAGAAATGATGAATTTGAATTTAGGATATAGTAGAAAGATTCAAATTGATTAAACAATAAAGATTATTTAATAATTTAAGAGGAATGTTAGTAAAGTTATTGTGTTAAAGCAGTTGGTCATTTTTAAGTGTCTACAACCACTAGGCTTGATCAGTTCTTTGATTCATTTCTCTTGTGCGCCTAAGCATGTGTCATGGTACCCCATACTTTCAATTATGGGAGTTTCTTTTGGATATCTTTCTTTAGGTATGTCAATAGGCTTGTCTTGTCCATCTTTGTAGAGCCATTTTAGGATATCTTCTTCCATACTTTCCTGATCAAGAGGTCCCCAATGTTCAAAAGTAGTTTTATTACATTCCATGTTGGATTTATGTTTCTTAAGTCAGATTGGTGAAGGTCAACCATAAGATTTTGGGGATAAAGGAAGTTGACCAGCATAAAAAGCATTGTCAATTGTATATTCTCCATTACCTTGGTCAATAATCTTGATCTTCTTATTAGATTCAGAGATCTTTTCATCAGTGCTCTTCTTCTTAGAATCAATGGTCTTAGATTTAGAGGCTTCTTTAGTATATGGTTTGGAAATTTCCTTAGAAGGTGTTTTGATAATAGATGATTTGACTAACTCATTCAACAAGAAGAAGTTTGTTTTCTTCACTTCCAAAATTTGGAATATTGGAAGGGTTCAGGATCTCTAGGAATAGTAACTTATTTTCCTTGTTGTGGGAATTTGAGACATTAATGAAATGTAGAGGGTACACCTTGAATAACATGAATCCAAAGTTTTCCAAGGAGGATATTATACAACAAATCAAGATCAACAACTTGGCATGTAGTCTCAATCAATATGGGACCCACTTGAAGAGGAAGTTTGAGAAAACCTTTGGATTCACATTCTTTGTCATCATAGGCCTCTATTGTGATTCTCTTTGTAAAATCAAGAATATCATTAAGTAGTCTCAACCATCTTATTAACTTCAAGGTAAAAAGATTCAAACCTTTAGATTCATATTATTTGTCATCATAAGCTTCTATTGTGATTCTCTTTGTAACATCAAGAAGATCATTAAGGAGTCCCAATTGTCTTATTAACATCAACGTACAAAGATTCAAAATAGATCCACCATCTATAAGGACCCATTTTATTTTATGGAATTAGAAAACTACTCCAATATGTAAGGGTTTATTGTGGTGTGGGTCAAGAGCATTGATGCAAGGGAGGGTAGATACAAGCAGAATCAAGCAGAATTGAGTCCACTTGAATCCACAACAAGCCCTTGCTCAAAGTTACACAAAAAAAGCAATATAATATAACATGAACACAATGGAAACACAATGGATATGAGACAATCAACTGGCAGAAACAACAAAGAATTATATTATTTCTTTCAACATGCCCGGCTGTGAGGCCTTCCGGGTTTCGGCCTTATACAATGAGAATTATGAATTCAGAATTACAGCTTGCATCCTATGTTTTTCTCCAATGATGTATCTTGATACTAATTCCTATATCTCACCCATGATGCTCTATTACATCAATCTAGACCCCTTATATAGCCAGCTAAGCCACAGGTCGGCCAGTCAGGCATTTAATTACAATATAGGTCCAGTCTCAATATTTAAACCAAAACTAATGCTAGAATGAATATAAATTGATTTCCCTTTGAATTTAGGTCATAACTTGACCCAAGAACATTCCTTTAAGTGTGAAAGGTCCCATATGAGCACACGGAACATCGCAAGAAGAAACACCACATGTTTCACCCAAAAACTGGCATGAAATAAGTCCTGAGGCAAAATAGGCATAACTTTTTACTCATAATGAATTGGAGTTTGCGCTCTTGGGAAATGATAGTAATTTAGGTCCAATTTAATTCCTTAATTTAAAAAAATAAAATTCCTTATAGATCAAGGTCTCCAACATGAACAATCAGCACCAAAACTACAGTAAAAGCTCAGACGTGAAAGCTGGCAGAAAATAGGTCCTATGCCAAAAAGGCCATAAATTTTGACTCATAATGAATTGGAAGCTGCGCTCTTGGGGAATGATATTAATTTAGGTCCCCTTGAATTAATTAAGTGCAAAAAATAATATTCCTTATGGATCAAGAGAACCAACATGAACAATCAGCACCAAAACTACAAGAAAACATTGTTCCGACGGCAAGGAAAATAGCTGTAACTTTGAAACAGTCCATCCAAACTTGATGTGATCATAGGAGAAGGTTCCCAAATAGGTCCCCAACATGATTTAAGCTTCACACACCATGAAACTATCAAATTCAAATATTATAAAGAAAACTACAGCAAATAGGTACAGAAATCAAGAAATGTTTTTGGTTGATGCAAGATTGCCAAAGACCCAAGATGCTCCTGCATCAGACACCTATGGTAAATAAAGAATTGATGTCCACATCAAGCACTACTCATACTCTAACCTGAATCATAAAGATCCAACTCAGCTTGTGTAATCCATGAACTGTCCTCAACTAGCTTGTCTTTCCACTGAACTAGATATTCCATGTAGTCTTTTCCTCTTGTACTCTCGCCAACTCTGCTATTCAAGATCTTTTCAATGTTGTCGCTATTCTTCTTATGATAGTCTAGATCATCTTATATCTCATCATTTGATTCAAAGTACTCAAATATATCAGCAATGTTGAATATAGGTGATATATCCATGTCCTCTGGCAATTCTACTTCATAAGCATTTCCACTGTCAAACTTCTTCAGAATCTTACAAGGTCCAAACTTCTTCATTTTTATCTTGTTGTAGGTACCAACTAGAAATATATTCTTCTTCAAATGAATCATAACCTCATCTCCAACTTCAAAAGATTTATGTCTCCTTCTCTTGTCTGCTCTTTGTTTATGTTTCAGATTACTATCCTCCAAATTCTTTTTAACTTCATCATGTAAAGTTCTCATGTATTCTGCAAAATGATCAGCTTCAGCACTTCTTCTAGTCTCAGTAGGTAAATCTCTCAGCTCTGTGGTTCCCTTAGGATGAAATCCATTAACAATCTCAAATGGTGTCTTCTTAGTGCTTCTATTCACTGAATTATTATATGCAAACTCTACTTGTGCCAAAATCAAATCCCAATTAGCAGGTTTCTCTCCAACTAAACATCTCAACAAGTTTCCCAAACTTCTATTCACAACTTCAGTCTATCCATCTGTCTGAGGGTGAAATGTAGAACTAAACTTCAAATCAGTATTCATCTTCTTCCAAAGTGTCCTCCAAAAATAACCAGTAAACTTAATATCTCTGTCTGAAACAATAGATTTAGGAAAACCATGCAATCTTACCACTTCCTTGAAGAATAATTCAGCTACATGCAATGCATCAGATGTCTTCTTACAAGGTATGAAATGAGCCATCTTAGAAAATCTATCAACCACTACCAAAATAGAATCATTACCTCTCTAAGTTCTAGGCAATCCAAGAACAAAGTCCATACTCACATCTTCCTAAGGTCTATCAGGTACAGGCAAAGGTGTATACAACCCTGAATTCTAACTAGTTCCTTTTGTTGTTTGGCAAATTCTGCAACCTCTAACCATTCTCTGTAAATCTCTATAAATTTGTGGCCAAAAGTATCTTTCTGAAATCAAATTCACTATCTTATCAATCCCAAAATGTCCAGCAAGTCCACCACTATGTTTCTCCTTCATTATGTTCTCTCTCATAGATCCTCTAGGTATGCACAACTAAACTCCTTTAAACAACATGTCTTCTTGAATGAAATAATTTGACCACTTATCACTCACTGTGTGTTCTTTACAAGCTTTCAAAGGCTCTGAAAAATCAATGTCAGCCTCATACAAATACTTCAAATCATCAAAACCAAGTACTTCAACTCTCATTTTTGTTAGCAAATTTCATCTTCTGCTCAAGGCATCAGCAACCTTATTTGACTGTCCACTCTTATGCTTCAATGAAAAGGAAAAATTCTGCAAGAACTCAACCCACTTCATATGTCTCTGATTTAACTTATTCTGACTTCCCAAATACTACAAAGCTTTATGGTCAGTATACAACACAAAATCTTTAGGCATCAAATAATGTCTCCACTTCTTCAAAGATTGAACAATAGCATAGAATTCTTGGTCATAAAATGAATATTTTCTCTTAGCATCATTCAACTTTTCACTAAAGAAAGCTATAGGTTTTCCTTCTTGACTCAAAACAGCTCCAATTACACTACCACTAGCATCACATTCAACTTGAAAAACTTTATTAAAATCAGGCAAAGCAAGTGTAGGAAACTCTACAATTCTTTGTTTCAATGTTTCAAAACTCCTTTGTGCTCCATGTTTCCATTTGAAATCCTTTTTATCTCCTCTCATAGTTTCAGTCATTGCATTACAAATAGAACTAAAATTTTTGATGAACTTCCTATAAAAACTTTCCAATCCATGAAATGATCTTACCTCTCCAACATTCTCTAGTGTAGGCCAATCAAGTATAACTCTCACTTTCTCATGATCCATCTTTAATCCATCAGCTAAAATTACAAAACCAAGGTACACAATATCTTCTTTCATAAATGAACATTTCTTCAAATTAATCAGCAACTTTTCTTCCTTCAATCTTTGCAATACTTGTCTGATATGTTCAAGATGTTCCTCCTTACTCTTACTAAATATCAAAATGTCATCAAGATATACAATCACAAACTTACCCAAGAATCTTTTCAGAACTTCATTCATCAGCCTCATAAAAGTACTAGGTGCATTAGTCAAACCAAAAGGCATAACCAACCATTCATACAAACCTTCAGTAGTCTTAAAAGTAGTTTTCCATTCATCCCCTTCTCTGATCCTTATCGATGATATCCACTTTTCAAATCAATCTTTGTGAAATACTTTGCTCCACTTAAATTGTCCATTATGTCATCCATCCTAGGCAAAGGAAATTTGTACTTTACTGTTATCTTGTTTATAGCTCTAGAATCAGTGCACATTCTCCATTCTCCATTCTTTTTAGGTGCTAATATAGCAGGTACTGGGCAAGGACTCAGAATTTCCCTAATCAAACCTCTTTCAAGCAATTCTTGCACTTGTCTATTCAATTCAGTCTTTTCATCAGGTGTCAACCTATGTGGTGCTTTATTATGCAAACTAGTTCCAGGTATCAAATCCATACAATGACTTATACTTCTCATAGGTGGTAAACCATCAGGTACATTATCAGAAATGATGTCATAAAATTCATTTAGTAAAGGCTTAACTTCAGGTGCATGTTCTAACTCATCTTGTTTCTCAGTCTTTCTTGGAATAAAAGCAAAGCAAACATTCTGTTCTTTCATTTCTCTTGCAAACTTTTTACCATCAACCAAACATACTTTGACTGTGGTATAGTGACTTTCATCAAACTTCTCTATCAAAGGAAACAACACTTGTTTCTTTCCATCCATCCAAATAGCATATTGATTCATTCTACCATCATGCAAAGCTTTCCTATCATACTGCCAAGGTCTACCCAAAAGAATATGACAACAATCCATAGGCATAATATCACACAAGACTTCATCACGATAATTCCCAATTTTAAATTTAACAAGGCATTGTTCACTTACAAGTAGTTTATGCTCCTTCTGGATCCAAGCAATATGGTAAGGCTTAGGATGTTTCAATCTTTGCAACTGCAATTTGCTAACCAGCTCTTTAGATGCCAAATTATCAGAACTTCCACTATCAATGATTACCTTGCCACATTTATCAGCAATCTTACATTTGGTTATGAACAAAATTTTCCTCAAAATAGGTTCCTCATCAGCTTCTTCATTCCACAAGATCCTTCTTAGCATCAAGTTCTCACCATGTTCAGGTTCATTAGACCTTTCCTCAACTTCTTCACAAGCCAAATTATTTCTACCATTACCTCCAGTCTTCTTTCCAGAGTTAGTACATTCAAAAGCTCTATGTCCTTCTTCACCACATTTGTAACAAGTACCTTTAAACCAAGATTTCTCTTCCCTTCTACCATTATTGTTATTCCTAGAGTAACCAGTATAGCGACCTCTAGAGTAATTACCTCTTTTAGTAGGCTCATCTTTCCATCCTTTATCTTGCACTGAATTTTTAGATCTGCTACTTTCTCCATTAGATCTACCTCTACTTCTCTAAAATCTGCCACCTCTTCCTCTTTGTCTTTGATCATGTCTTTTTGTCAATCTTTCTTCAGCCTTCAAAGCAAATTGGTATGCTTCTTCCACACTATCAATCTTCACATAACTAATCTCATCTTGAATAGATGTCCTTAGGCCATTCAGATATCTAGCCACCTTCTCAACTTCATCATCCACATGTCCAGATCTGATATCCAATTTGTAAAATTCCTCAGTATATTTTTTCACACTCATGTCCTTTTGTCTTAGATTTTGCATCTTTCTCATCAGACTAACTTGGTAGTCAGCTGGAAGAAACTTCTTCTTCATCTTTCCAAGCATCTTCATCCATGTTTTGATCTTTTCTTTTCCTCTCTTCTGTCTCTTAGTTTGCAAATGATCCCACCAAAGAGATGCATGCCCTTTCAACTTTGTGACTATTATCTTAACCTTCTTATTATCAGGAGTACCTTCATACTCAAAGTATTTATCCATCTCAGAGATCCAATCCAAAAGTGTATCGGTCTCAAGTCTTCCATCATAGCAAGCAACTTCAACTGCAGGTCTGGAGTTAGCCTTAGACAAAACTCCCAAAAGGCTTTCCTCATCTTGTTCAACTTCAAGTTTAGCATTAGGTGCTGCTTCTTGTTATTCATCACTAACATCTTCAAGATGTGCTCCTCTTCTCTGGGTTGTCTCTACAGCTTCAAGCCTAGTTGCAATTTGCCTCAACATATCCATGATAGCATTATCATTTCCTCTACCACGAACCATCTTGACAATCAGGTTCCAGCAAGATCGTAACCTTCTGCAAGTTATAGGTCAGATCTCAAATCTGCCACCCTACAACCAAATCCAATAAGGTTCTCCATGATCCAATCCACAAGAAATAACTCACTCTGATACCACTTGACACAGGGGCATGGTAGATACAAGAAGAATCAAGCAGAATTGAGTCCACTTGAATCCACAACAAGCCCTTGCTCAAAGTTACACAATGGAAGCAATATAATATCATATGAACAAAATGGATATGAGACAATCAACTGGCAGAAACAACAGAGAATTATATTATTTCTTTCAACATGCCCGGCTGTGAGGCCTTCCGAGTTTCGGCCTTATATAATGAGAATTATGAATTCAAAATTACAGCTTGCATCCTATCTTTTTCTCCAATGATTTATCTTGATACTAATTCCTATATCTCACCCATGATGCTTTACTACATCAATCTAGACCCCTTATAGAGCCAGCTAAGCCACAGGTCAGCCAATCAAGCATTTAATTACAATATAGGTCCAATCTCAAGATTTAAACCAAAACTAATGCTAGAATGAATATAAATTGATGCACCTTTGGATTTAGGTCCTAACTTGACCCAAGAACATTCCTTTAAGTGTGAAAGGTCCCATATGAGCACATGGAACATTGCAAGAAGAAACACCACACGTTTCACCCAAAAACTAGCAGGAAATAGGTTCTAAGGCAAAATAGGCATAACTTTTTCCTCATAATGAATTGGAGTTTGCGCTCTTGGGAAATGATATTAATTTAGGTCCAATTTAATTCCTTAAGTGAAAAAAATAAAATTCCTTATATATCAAGGTCTCCAACATGAACAATCAGCACCAAAACTGCAGTAAAAGCTCAGACATGAAAGCTAGCAGAAAATAGGTCCTGTGCCAAAAAGGCCATAACTTTTGAATCATAATGAATTGGAAGATGTGCTCTTGGGGAATGATATTAATTTAGGTCCCCTTGAATCCCTTAAGTTTTAAAAATAATATTCCTTATGGATCAAGAGAACCAACATGAACAATCAGCACCAAAACTATAGGAAAACACTGTTCCGACGGCAAGGAAAATAGCTGTAACTTTGAAACAGTCCATCCAAACTTGATGTGCTCATAGGAGAAGGTTAAAAAATAGGTCCCCAACATGATGTAAGCTTCACACACCATGAAACTATCAAATGAAAATATTATAAAGAAAACTACAGCAAACAGGTACAGAAATCAGGAAATGTTTTTGGTTGATGAAAGATTGCCAAAGACCCAAGATGCTCCTGCATCAAGCATGAAAGTCCTTATCTATGAATACATTGTGTTGTTGTGTGGAAATATTCCCAATCATAACTTGGAATTAGGATGAATTAAAATTATCAAGAACACATGACTCAAGAAGGGCTTGATCAAGGATATCCTTATGAACGGGTGGTGTGCGAAGAATCTCAATAATTGATATATGTGTGGGAATCTTTCCAAGTTGATAAAGGAGATTATAATGTGAAGAAGGTATGGTAGAAATGGATAGTGTGGAATATGGTGCGGTGTCTTGAACAGTAACTCTTACTATGCAAGTAGTGGCATTGCAATCAACACCATTAAGAGTGATAATATTCACATAGTTATCAGATTCTTCAATATGGCCATACAAAGATTCAAATCCTAGGATATTGTTCTCTTCAAGGCTTCCACACATGGAGTCAAAGCCTAATATTTTTTCCATGTTATAGTCATATGGAACAGTCTTTGATGATGAGGCATAGTTTTGATCATGCTTAGGAAAAGGAGTGTTATAGATCTTCAATTGTGTGTTTGATAATGATGGGGAATGTCATTCAACCTTAATATTTCCAATGTAATAAAAGTCTTGAAAAAAATCCTTCATTTTCATACACTTATTGGTATCATGACCTTTAATATGATGATAGTCACAATATTTGTTGTCTTTATACCAATGAGGTTTAGGTTTATTACCATCATAGGGTTGGTGATCATAAATTATGTCATGTTTTAATCACAAGTCGATGGAAGATAACATCAAGAGGTCTTGAAAGTGAAGTGTATTGACTATGTTGATGATTGTTAGAATTATTGTTATTGTAATTATAAAAATGAAAGATATTTTTTTTGGATGGATTTTGATTTTGTTTTTGTTGTGGTTGTGATTGTGATTGTTGCAATGAGAAATTTTATTGATTGTTGTTGTTATTTCTATTGTTTTGATTGGAAGATGCTTGGACATTTGGAAATTTTTGGTATCAGTCACCCCATCATTCATGAAATTCTTGTTCTTGGTCCAAAACTTTGGTTTATCATTTGATGAGGGTGTGTAATATTCAATGGTGCCTTGTTGCAAGAGACCATCTTCAATGTTATTCACTTTCTTAACAATAGATTCAAAAGTATCAAGAGAAGCCATTCTCATTTGAAATTCCATGTGGGATACTAGGTTCCTTTTGAATATATAAATCAAGTGTTGTTTAGGTATTTTCCAAGGTATCCTATTGGAAAGGTGTCTCCAACTTTGTACTAATTTTGCAAAGGTTTCACCATTTATTTTCTTTGTGTTTCATAAATCACTTAGGAATGCTTGATGTTCAATTTTGTAATAATATTGTGCAACAAACTTCTCTACAAGATTGGAGAAGGTAGAGATGGATCCTTGAGGTAAATTCGTGAACCACAAAAGGGCGGGACCTCCAAGACTTCTACTGAAAAGTGTCTTAAGATAATTCTCATTATAGGATACCTCTTTACATGCAACATAAAATTATTTGAGACATTGGATTGGACATGTTTCCCCTTTATATTTGTTAAATTTTGGAATTTCAATGTTTGGGGGAAATGGTTGCATGTTGATCGATTTAGAAAATTCATAGCGACATATTTCATCAAAAGAGAACTCCTTCCCTCCATGTTGCATGTTATAAAAAAGGTTCTTGAGCTCATTGACTTGTTGGGATAAATCAAGAGCAATTTGATGTGTGAGAGTAGGTCCAAAAGATTGTTCTCCACCAAGTTGTGATGATGTAAGTCCCAATGGAGGAGGGGGTACATACACATATGCTTATTATGTTTGTGGAATGGATGTCTCCATTGAAGATGATGGGCATATGAAAAGTGATGATGAACAATGTTGTGTGGATTGTGGGATTGAATTTTGACCAATGTTTAAAATATTTTCATCCATGCCATTATGTGTTGTTGTTGTATGAGTGCTAGCATGGGAGGTCAAATTGAGTATGACACTAAGAATTTTTTTTAATAGTTTCGAGTGTCAATTGAATGGTTTGTGCAGGTTGTGATGTTGGTGTTGTTTCTGATGTAGAATCTCCACTAGATGTAGACTTTCATTTGTCTTGGGATAATGTTGCATTCACTCAAGTTGCTACATTAGCCTTTGTGACATTTTGGTAAAGCAATAAGTCATCAAAATCAAAAGGTACCATGAGTCCATCCTTAACAAGGTTCATGAAAATTTTAGATTTATTTTTTCTAATAGCTTTCTCAACCATATCCTAATTGTAAGGATCTTTAAGAAATTCATTAATATGGAGAGATGTATTGGGTTGATTAACAAGTTCTTCTTCTTTGAGGTCATAGGTGATATCTATGGCATGAACTTCGGTACCTCCAAAGAAGGTTTTTGAAAAAGGGTTCTCCTCATCATTGTTGGTGCTTGATTGACATGACCTCATGTTTTTAGCATGTGAATGAGTTATGACCATACAAGAGTGACCTTTTAAAAGATGAATGGATGAGAGATGAAGTCGATGAAATTATTGAATGAATACTTGGTTTTTATGAAAGGATTTGATGTGGGATGTCAAATGGTGAACTTTGGACTAGGAGCAATATTTATGGATTTTTTATGTTGATAAAAGGTTAGGACCTCAAAGATGCATTGATGTTTGATTTGATTTGATTTGATTGGATTTGGATTTTTTTATTTTGGATAGATATTTGATCAAGGTTAGATTGATGATGATCAAGATGAATTGATGGTGATCAAGATTTGGATTTGGATTGATTTGATTTGATGAAGGTTTAGGACAACCTTAGTGAGATAAGATCCTATTAGAGCACAAAAGGATTTGATTTGGATGGTATCTTCTCCTACTTGAGAGAGGCTAATTTCTCAAGCAAAATAGGATAAATTTGAAAGTTATTAAAACTAAGTGATGGGCCTATCACAAAATTAATAATATTCAAATATAAGGCTAATTACATAAGCCACTTGAGACAAACTATGATCTCACATAACAAATTTAAATAGAGTTTTGATTTTAAGGTAAGGATCTTTGTTTCACTCTGGATGATCTTTCAATATAAAGATAGGAGATATGACTCTTGATCAAAGGTCTAATTTATTTGATTTGGTTTTGCTTTTAATTGGATTGGATTAGTTTAATTGATTTGGAACTATGATTTGGATTTTGATATGGATTTTATTAATCAAGATGACTGGATTGAAGGTCCAACTAAGATGTGGAGAAAATGATTAGGTGCTCCTAAGTCCAATGATAAAATTTGAAAGGATGTTGATGAAATGTGGATGACAAGGCTTGGTGAAAGGTTGATGAAAGATGGAATGGTAGGGTCAAATATGTAGGTTGAAAGTCAACATGTCACAACTTTAAAATTATAATTTCATGGTCAACAAGAGGGTCTAAAATTATGGATGTTGGTTAACTAGTTTACTCTCTAGACAATAGCACACATGTTGTTCTCAGTCAGATGCATTGATTCACACAAATGTTGATTTGTAGGCGTAGACATGGCTTCAAAAATTATATTTACCAATGAACTATTTTTTTCTTAGTCCAAAGAGGTTGAAACATTGATTCACCAAGTGTAGGCCCTAATTACTACTGGTGTTGATTTACATGTGGAAATGTTGATATGGGTAGGATCAAAATTTGCAAGTTTTGAAGGTTTGATTAGTGTTTGACTAGACAAAAAGGATGGGTAGGATTCTACCTAAGGTCAAGGTTTCAATGTATCACTTGTAGTATCACATGCATGGAAATCACTTTCCAAACCTAATGTTCTTCATCCTTGGGCATATTATCTAACCTAGAGAAGGAGGTAATCCCTTGTGGATAAAAGTGGGCTTAGAACACTTCAATCCATCTTCAAGGATTTGGTTAATAGGGAATCCCTTTTGGGGCTTACCTGATTTTGGTGATGAAATTTAAAACCTCACACCTCACATCTAGGGGAACACATATGGTGAATAACTTAAAGGGATGATGCAATCCCTTTACACTAAAAATGATACACCATAGCCAAAAATGTGGTTTCTAAATTGATGTTCATAATAAGGTCTATGGATTCTCTCCAATCAGTTTGTACAAGAGTGAGACACCAAAGTCTCTAGTTGACCATGTAATCTCCTTAGGAACTTTTCACCTGATTTGAACTATCATCAATTTGAGGTGATTCCTTGGACTAATTGAATCTCCAAGAAGGCCTTTCTAGAGGAAAAGATAAAAGAAATTTTCTCTTACACCCAAGGTCCACCAAGGTGAGGGGAGAGGATACTTGTTCTATCTTTTCATCACTTAATTAATGGACTACTGAAGTAAAAAAAAATGAGAAATCTTGTAGGGAGTACCTCCACCTACAAGACTCTCAAAAAAATGCAAGATACAAGGTTATTTCCAAATTAAAATTAATTAATAGCTAAGTGCAACTAAGTAAAGAAAGTAATAAAGTAAATTAAAATATGCAAATCACTATTAGTAGTCTTATTTCTTGTCTTTGGCATGTGAAAGAAAGATACACCACTCATTAGTTGTTAGGAAAATCCAAAGAAATCTAAAGAAAACTAAAATAGAGTGTAAACTTTGATTTAGGCACATGCATTTATTTGTGGAAATGTAGATCAATGCATGTGTCAATTCAGATAGAAAGCAACTAAAAATAGAAAATACATGTGTCACCAACAAGATACCTACACTTACCAAAGTGGGAATTTTGATAAAAGTCAGAAGCATTAATTCATGTAGGTTGTGGTTTACGAAAACATTGATTCTCCATGGTTAGAAACAATAAAAATTTGACAGCATTTACTTTCATAAAAATTAATTTCTGATAAAAATTTGAGAGCTAAAAGCTCAAAAATAGAAAAAATGAGTTTTAAATGATTAAAAAGCTACAAAACCTAGTTAGTACAACACCCACAAATATGTGAAATCCTACAAAATAAAGGTAAATTAAATACTAGTGAAAACATCATTTCAAGCGCATATGTTGATCTATGAAGATGGCATTGTGTATTGTAATGCAAATGTTGATATGTAGATCCTACCTGTAGCATCACAAAATACTTTAAAAAATCATTAAAATCAAAGGGACATGGGTCCCACTGGTGGTGCTAGAATGTATAACTAAAAATTTGATGAGTTAGTCAAATGCAAACAAATTAAACAACTTAAAATAAGCATCTAACTAATCAAAGACCAACACATACCTCTGACTAATCTTTAATGGAATCACCCTCATTCTATTGATTTTCTCTTTGATGGGAGAATGTGGAATTTCTCTCAAAATACAACTAATGGATTCCCCAAGTGATTGCTAAGCCTTCTCTAGATGAAATAAAGCTCTAATATGCAACTAAATGGAAAAAACAATAAATCTATTACAGTTGAGATTCTCAAACTAGTATGAATGATGATAAAACTCTAAATGATACTACAATGATGCTTAAACTATCAAAATTCAAGATGGTAAATGATACTTTAAGACAATATGAGAGATGCAAGATGATTCAAAAAGCTAACTTTGCAAAATGGGAGTGAATTCTAAAGATAAAATAGCATAATAATACTACAATTATGAGAATTCAAAAGACAAATGAGCATAATAACAATGCATATAAAAGATGGATAAACTTATCAAGGAGAGCTCCTTATTTATAGGATTTTGAGCTAAATGGATGGTTGGGATTCAAAATAGGATGAAGGGATAGGATGCAAGAGAATCGATGAGGTGGATCCTAAGTGGAATCCACATAGATGCCACACAAGCAAGGTGGTTGGCCATGCAAAGGGGATGAGTTTCTCACATGTGTGAGAAACCTTTGAAAGTGATGGCTCATTTAAGATGGAAGAAAAAGTGGAAGAGGGTAGGTTGCTCAAGGTTTCTCACACATGTGTGAGAAAATCCCAAAGATGAAAGAGGGGACATTCATGTAAGATTGTAGGTGGTTATTTAAGGAAATTGGTTAGCCACCTTGGGAAGTTTTTCTCACACATGATCAAAATTAGGAGACTAATTGTTGTAGGAACCACAAAATTATCTTACTTAATCTAGGATTAATCATAGGTGTACGTTTAGAGTATATGGTGGCATGTATAGGCTAGGGATTTAGGTTAGGCTTAGGGCTTAATTAGCTAGGAATCAATCAAATCAAGGATTAGGATTTGATGAGAATATTAAAATAATAGGATTATTTAAATAAAGGTGTGAGGAGTGATTAAATGCATTTAATTAAAATTGAATACATTAGGGACTATAGAAGAAATGTGAATTTAATTAATTAAATAAATTTAACTAACTATATAGAAGAAGGATAATATAACTAATTAATTAAAATTAATTATACGGATGGGGTCAACTAATTAAATAAGATTTAATAAATTAAAGAGGGAAATAACTTATAACTAGAAGGGACATTTTTAGACATATACATTATTTTACTCTGAACAAATTCCTTCACACTTCAATTGAAATAATAACTAATTAAAATTCAAAAACTAATAGTCATGTACATCCAATATATTGACAGAAACTATTGCTGGTGGAACATTGATACTTCATTTTTCTTAACTAACTAGTAAAAAATGACTTTCTCTAGAATGATGACATGACGAGAGGGACCCATAGTTAAAAGATGAAGAATGGATAATCACCCATGTTTGTCACAACTATATATATATATATATATATATATATATATATATATATATATATATATATATATATATATATATATATATATATTCAAAAACTAATAGTCATGTACATCCAATATATTGACGGAAACTATTGCTGGTGGAACACTGATACTTCATTTTTCTTAACTAACTAGTAAAAAATGACTTTCTCTAGAATGATGACATGACGAGAGGGACCCATAGTTAAAAGATGAAGAATGGATAATCACCCATGTTTGTCACAACTATATATATATATATATATATATATATATAATATATATATATATATATATATATATATATATATATATATATATATATATATAT